>CM023357.1:21583289-21940962 GCA_013282895.1 Eriosoma lanigerum
ACCACCGTATTATTGTAACGATATGTTCAATAGAAATTTTATTTTCGGGTGCTTTAAATCTCTCTAATTATATTTCCAAAACTACATAACGTCCACATAATATATATAGTGTGTTTTTTTTCCATTTACTCTACTACATATATATATATATATCTTTTAATCCAATAATATCTTATGAACCTATAGGAGAGGGGCACGCAGCACTACAATTTATATAATAGATATTATTAAACCAATATATTGTATTATTTTTATATTATTATTCATTTTTGTAATCAAATTAAGCGTTATTAGCTAAAAACACCTTATATATTATTATTATGATATAAAATAATAATAATATCATATTCGTGTTAAATTATATTATTGTTAAAATATATAATAATATGTGTATACCTATATAAACATTGTATAAGTGTATTTTTGTAATATTGTAAAGACAACCGTAAAAATTCGATTTTTATAAATAAATATATTTTTGTTTTTATATTCAATATCAATATAAGTACTCTGGTACTCACATACTTTACTTACCTACTTGTTTTTTATATTATTGTTATTTTGTTTTAAATTTTTTAATGAAATCGATATTGAAATATACTTAATACACCTATTATAACCTATTTACCTACCTATTAATATTATTATTATTATTATACAATTTACGATTCGAGAATAAGTGAACATGTAATATTTTTAATAAAAAAAAGAAATACATACATAAGTAACGTATATTATTCATTTGTTTATACCTATTATAAACTTAACCTAACCTATACGAGATCGTACAATATGGTTTTATTTTATATTCGATTGTAATTATCATAATTATATCTATTATACAATGTATTAACGATATTAAGTAACTACCATCAATTTATTTATTATTTCAATATTGGAATACCTTGTATTTAAGTGCGATTGACTAGCATTACTTAATTTGATACTCGTTTAACGGTACCTTATATCATTTTCTATACTTTCAAGTTTCAACGTACGCATATTCAATACACAGTTTGACATTTTTCAAGATTACAGCCTCTTTTGTTTTATTTTTGAGTTGGATAAACTATGTCCTGCCCCTCCCCCCTGCAGACAAATTAAAAATTTAATTAATTTTATATATACAAATATACTATAGGTAAACATATCAATTTATTTATTGTTATTACATTATTTGCATACTATAGATACTAAAATTTTGGATCATATCAGAAAATTGTTGAAGACCGTCACTGCAACTTATTGTGGTCATAAACTCATAACCTAATGTTTACCAAGTAATAGAGCTGCTTAAAGTATAATTGTTTTTATTTTTCAATAAGTACCCAATAAGTCAATAAGTAACTATTACAATGATTACATGCGCAATCAAAATCGTTTTAAAAATTAAAGTGGTTTAATATTATGATCCATGTAAACAATTAAAATCGATCTAAACATAATTTATACTCCGTTTTATATTTATGGATAATCGAGTATGTGATTTATTGAAATATAAAATAGGTTTAATCAATATAAGTTTTATTTTTCACATATATAGCCATGTAGGTAATCGCGACTAATCTCCGCACATAACACATATTATAAAAATATATAAAATAGCCATATAAGTAAGTAGGTATATGTAAACAAATCATAATATTTAGGTCGAGTTATTATCAAATCGGTTCAATTCTTGTTCCACGTTCCTATAGGTACATATCGTTAGGGTTGAGCTTAGAGTTAAAATATTGGGGGGTGTATTTATTGTAATTTCCGACTGAACATTTTTAATATTATTAAATAAATAATAATAACATAAATTGGTTGTAATAATAAATTAATTTAAAAATCAAGTATTTAATACATTTATCTTACAAATATTACTATAAATTACAACATTATTACAAACTAAGTAGGTATCTACATTGTTTGATGAATGTGACAATGTGATATGAAAAAATTTAATTTAATATAATATAGGTTTATTGGTTTATATATATATCTTTAATTAGTTTATATTTGTTGTTGTTTTACTGAACTCCATTTTTTAATAATTTCATCTATTACCAAATTGTCAGTGATATCCTTTTCCGTACTTAAAACCATCAGCCATTCTAGATCTTTGGTGTTTTAGATTCTGAGCGGAGCGAGAAATGTATTGTTTCTACAAAAATGTTTTTTTTTTATGTATGAAAACATTTTTCGGATAGAAATAATTGTCCGATTATCACAGTGGGGTATCCTTTCGATAGCAAATCGCGTGTCCTCTTGGTACTTTATTAAACTCATTTTTCGAATTTCCCAAAAGTTTTTCCTTGAGAAGCGGAAAATTGGTAAAATTACGGTTTCCGTTATTTTAAATTTTAAAAAATGTTGTATTATTGATTGAGTTTTGACCGTAGGAACTTGTAAGTTTTTTTAGTACTAATATAGGTAATATTTACGATTAGTAAAATTTTGAAATGGATTGGTTTTTTTTTTTTTTTGCTAAATTATTAATAAAAGAGCTTTGAATTTTTTCCAAAAATGTTTAATATTACCTACCTGCAGTTTTTGGTTTAAAGGTATGCAATTTTTATAGAAGCCTACTCATATACTATTTAATCTATTTACAAAATATTTTGAAAATCGTGACTAACAATTTTTATCATAAAATGATAACTCCTTGAATATTGATCATAGGAATTTGAAATTTATTTTGCATATTTACATATTGTTACATAATTTTGGAATGGATTATCAGTATAATATATTGCAATAGTGCAATACATTGAGATTTACTCTCTCCACTAATTTCTCCGAGGACCAAAGGGACGAAGGAGGAACGTCCACAATCGGCCTTTCCCACTTTTTTATTGTTTTCATTTCACTAATAGATCTTTCGTTTTAAGCAGTTTTGCTCACTGGTGCAGATAAAGCAAGCTTACAGATACCTATGGGCTATAATTACCCCAAGGTAATACTGATTTTGTTTCTTCGGATTTTTTCATAATTTGTGCCAATTAATCTTTTTATTTACGAGTATAATACTTCAAATTACTTTGAATAATAGCTAATCACATGAGCATGTTCATATTTTATTTAAATTTTTAATATAATCTACTTAAAAAAAATTGTGTTGTCAGATTTACTTAAATTTCAAATGGTTTAATAGTTTTCATATATTTTGAAAGTTATCTAATGAATTATTAATTAAATTGTCTAAAACTATTTGAATTATTTTTTGTACAAATCATATATATTTAAATCTGCTTCATTGTTTGTATTTGGATCATATCTTTTTGGAATATGTCTCTTATAAATTCAATTTATTATTTGACATATTTAATATAAAATAAATAATACAAAAAATGAAAAAATAAAAATTGTACATAAAATGAATAAAACTGTCGTTAGTCTTATAATTGTCACTATTAAAATTGTATTACTAAACATATAAGTATAATATTAAATTAAATATAAATGTTCGTAATATTGACAAAAATATAACATACAAATTTTTGATTTCATTATGGTATGAGGCATGATACCTTTTACAGAAATACGATCTACGGATTATAATTCATCAACAATATCTACTGCTACACTCGGATAATGATTATAATTATTTACTAATTTCAAGTGATCTATTTTTAATATAATTTTTATTTAAAATAAAAATGTCTGCCCAGAAACTAGGTACAATGTTCTGTCTATGAGCATTGAATAGTTATTGTCACTAATATCTAAGTACTAAGTACACCAAGTATTTATTATTATGGCCATGATTTTAAAAATGTTCAGACTATTCTAATAAAGTGTTTTTTTAGTTTTGCTTATATATACTTGTATCATAAAACCTATAATAATAGAACAAAAATATAAATAAAAAATAATCTAAAAACGTTTTAAACATAATATATGTTTTATATATGAGAACCCTCAATTAGAATATATGTAGATACACGATCTTGATGAGAGCTTTCATAAGTTCAATATTGGACAGCAAGAATTACAGATAAGGTTAACTGGAATGGAGTATATTATATATAAATAAAACATTTTTAAAATCTAAATTTAAGTACTATGTAGTATGATTTTGCTCGATAGGTAAACAAAAACAGCTAATGTGTATGTGACACTCTCTTAAGAGAATAGAATACACTTTACTCAACATGACAAATAAGATGATTGAGAAATGATTAAAAGATAATTAATTATATTTACAATAATAGACATAGAAAAAAGTTCTAAATTGTAATATAATTCATTTTGTTATTAAATGTACATCATTAAACAATATAAAAATGTTTATTTTATAAGTTAAAGAATTAGTTTATTGACAAGTAAAAATTAAAATACATGAGAAAAGTCCAACACTCCAGGACGGTCTTCTGCAGAAACGAGATCAACAACAAGTCTAAAAAATAAAAATAAAATATTATATTAGTTATTAATTTATTATGAACAAACACAAAAATGACTACAAGTAAAATAATGTACCAAAAGGATTTAAGTAACTTTATAGTGTATTTGGTCAAATAATAGAAAATCAGTACATTTATTGTATTTAATCTCAATCAGGTCCCTATACAGAGGGGATTTTAGGGGTTCAACCCCGCCACTGTTGAAATTTAAAGTAGGTATACATTAAAGTATATAATAAATATTACAAACTGTATATAAATAGTGCAATTACAGTTTATTTTATTATTATTATAATTAAAGTTTGTATACATATATATTTTGTACTGTAGAATATTATTATTAAATTAATAATATAATTATGTAATTTTTATATGTGTACTATAAATATTTTAACACCTCCCCTCATTTCGGAAAATAAATCATTAATACATATCTGATTTAAATAGATCAGCAATACAATATTTTGTATAATATAAATTTAAATATATATATACATATTATATTTTAATACAACAAAATAAATTTTATTTATTTTAAAATTAATATTAAACATAATTTAATTATTAGAAAATAATTATCTTATATAAGTATTATAAATATTAAAAATATTTAATTAACTAATTTAATTGACCAACTAATTAATGAACATTGATTAATTTATCATATAACTTCATTAAATACATAATTTAATCAATATTTACTTGAGTGCTTTTCCACTGATTGAATTTGAATTAAAACTAATTTCTTCGGGATGAGACATTAAATAATCAATTAACCATTTCAACCTATTTCTCACTTGCTAAAAAACCAAAAATCGAAATTAATATTATTACTTATGATATACCAATCAAATACAATAAAAACATTGATTAGTTATACATATAATTAATCAATGATAAAAACATAAAATATAAAATACATATTTTAAAAATGTATAATATACTTGAAATGACAGTATTATAACTTATAAGACATAATATAAATTCTAAATAAATAATTAATATATATATATGTATATATATTAATCTATTTTGATCATTTTTTATAATTAATAATTATATTAAAATAGGAAGACTATTATAACATCAAAAAATTGAAATATTTATACTTAGTTTTTATTATTATTGATATTATATATTAAAATAATCATTTATAATTTATTTATTGGATAATTTTGATACCAAATAAATATTGGTAAATAACTAAATATTAAATACAAATGTCAAATATTTTAAATGATCCTAATATTTAATAACTAGAACTGTAAAATTAATGCTTTATAAAACCCTAAAAAATTATTTTATGCTCTAGAAATTTTAAATGAATTAATTAATGATAATATTCTTAAATAATAAAATAGTAGAACATAACTTCTCATGAAAAACAACAAAACTTGTACTGAATAATATCGCCAGACACAAATTGTTTTCCATTTTATACAACAGATTATTATTAAATAGGAATTCTATTAGTTTTAAATAATATATCACGTAAGTTTTGGGTAGACACTGCCAATTAATATTTTTTTATTAGGTAATAAATAATTGACATTGCTATTATCATATAATTTAAAACGAGTATCTACTTTATAGTTTGTTATATAATATAAAAATCATGATAATAATGTTATTAAATTCAAATTTTGTGTCCAAAAATTTCAAAAGTTCCCTAAAAAACAAAATTTGTGAAAAGACACATAAAAATGTAAACTTAACTTTCTCATTTAAAAGTCCATGAAACAAATATGACAATAAGAACATCACACATCAAGCTTTAAAAAAACAAGTAAATACATCAAAACCCAGCCCTATTAATAACATTTAAATATATATATATATGGGTTTTCCTTATACCACCACCTGCCTTGTCATATATGTTTCCCATAATTACAATTATTAGTTATTGTTGTGTTGTTTGTACTGTTGTGTGAGAGTGTTGTATCCTTGAAATTAAATTAAAGTTGTTGTAGTTATAAAAAATTGTAAATTTATTAATCCCTTGCACAGTATCCCACGTATTATATTAAATTAATTGGTAACTCCAAGGATGTTGATATCAAGTACATAAAAACATTACTCAAATAAAAAGTAAATATCAGAAAACCTTAATATTGTAAATCAGTGCTAATGGATAATTCTCTCACACAGGATTATTTCCTTACCATGCAATTGAATTATAATAATCATATTACCATCAGTTAAATATTTTAATCTAATTAAATTATACAAAATATTAATATAGAAAAAAATTATGTTGAATAATATATTAATAATTATATTTACCTTAAGAAAATTTGAGGTTCTAGATGAACAAGTAAAATTTATTTGAGGATTAAGACATAACGTAACATTATCAGTTTTTTCACCAGTTATTTTAAGGTTTTTGGCAAAAAGAACTACTGGAAGTGGATAAACCATAGTAGTATCATGCAAAAATATTGAAGTAGTCTTCAATTTGGTATGATACAATAATAAAGGACTTTCATAATAACTATCCATAGAATTCACAGACTTAGGGTGAATTTCAACTTTTCCATCTTCAGCGGTCACAAACTTCGTCATTTTACGACCATTTGCTTTCACTTTAGAACTTAAATGTTTTTTTTTAATTAATATAAATTATTAATAATTAATTTGGTTAATCAATATTCTACTTACTTTGAAACAGCAATATTGGGACATAAACCAGCAACTAAAACACACTTCATGAGTTTCACATTATTTGAGTTCTGATTATACTCAGAATCTGTATAACTAGGAGTTCTAATAAATCCTAAATCACATAAATACTTTGCATACTGAGATTTTAATTCATGCAACATATTCATAGTATTGTACATTAGAAAATTTTCTCGACAAAAGTCCCATGCTCTATTTCCCTGTTTAGCTTGTAAAAATTTGCTCATTGCTCTAGTCACCATAAGATGATCACTTTGGTGACCTTCATCCATTTCTTTTTTTATTTCACGACATTGTTGTTCTTTGTTTGCCTGTAACATTTAATAATATTTTTTTAAGAAATATCAAATTAATCAAAATAATTAACATACCGGCATAACGAAAGGATCTTTGAAATTTAGACTAGCAGCAATTGTCATTATTGGGCTCAGGCAACTAAACATTGCACCTAAAATAATCATCTTACCTTCAAGTGGCCCTATTGGCAATTTTGCTAAATGGAAACCTAATGGAGTTAGGTTCTCTTTTTCATCCAGTGCATTCAAATCTATTAACAACTGAAAAATAAATATATATTTAATAACTACCTAAATATATTTAGGTATATATATAATACTATACTACCGATAACCAGGTATATAAATAAGAGAGGGACAGGTGTTAAGAGTTCAACCCTCTTTCAATTTCAGGAAAATTTATAAATATATTTTAAATTTTTATAGATTAACTAAACACTATTGGCTTCTGTGATTCTGTCTTTGTTGAAGATAAACACAATGTTGTTTGTATTAATAGTTATTTATTATTATTGTTGTTGTTATCGCAATTTCTAGATTATTCTGTATAGTTTAATTGTGAAAGTATACAATCATAATCCCATCCACCATCAAGAAGATTAATTTATTTATTGCTATTTGCATCTGCTAATATTATAAGTTTCAACTTACTTTTAGAGCCACTTCAAGGGCTTTAGTTTCTGGTGGATTCATAACTTTTTCCAAAAATGGTGTAACCATACCAACTTGCAGTATTTTTGCTTGAAGTATTACTTCTTCTAAGCTTGTACGCATCATTTCAGGCAATACATAATCATTAAATGACCTTTCACGTCCTTTTGTATATAAATGATAGCAAATACCAGGCCTTACACGTCCTGCTCTACCCCGACGTTGTCTTGAATTAGCTAAACTAACCCATTCTTCTTTGAGAGTCCCAATATTATTCTCTGCATCAAATCCTTTTAGCTTCATACGACCATTATTAATTACATAAACTACATCATCTATGGTAACCGAAGTCTCTGCTATGTTTGTGGATAATATTATTTTACGAACACCTACAAGACTAATGTTAAACAAAAACATATTTGTATAAATGAAAAAAGGTTTTCTTACCCTGAGGTGGTGATTCGAAAACTGATTTTTGTGATACAGTTGGTAACATAGAATGCAATGGAATCAGTATATACCGAGCTAAAAATATATATATATATGTAAAATACAATGAACTTTATACATTGGTATTTAAAGTATTTTACATGTATTTCCAAAGCCTTTGTCTTTTAAAATTCTAGTCAGCTTTGATATTTGATCCCATCCAGAAAGAAATACAAGTATTGCACCATCTTCTTTATTATTACAAATGTAATATATAAGTTCCAAAATCAATTCATAATCTGTATCTTCAGACATAGGACTTTCCAACCAATTTAATAAAGATACAGGATATTTTTTAGATCTTCTTATTTCACTACACAACATACATTTTAAATTTATTTATTTATTCATAGTTATTCATAGTCAAAATTAATTAAATGTTAATTATAAACAAACATAAATTTTCTATTGGTTTTGTGAAAAATCTGATAAGAAAAAACTTATTTATTTTTAATGGATAATAATATTTTTCTAATACATTAATACATTAATATTGTTTATATTAATAAATTTTCCTCAAAAAGAGTAACATAACTCAACTTTATAACTTCATTTTAAGTTTCAAACTCTCTATTCTGAATTATATTTAAATTTTTAAACATAAAGGTTCTATTGAAATATTTGTTTAACTCTTTTTATTTTGGGGTTATGAATTATATAGTTGTTTTCTATTATAATTTGGTATTGTAACATAATTTAGGATATGAACAGTTACTGTTATTAAACAAAATTATTATAAATATTGAGGTACATTCTGAACTGTAAGCTGTAGCAACAAAATAAAAAAAACTGATTTATATAAAAGTCATTATTATATAATATGCATATTTACTTAATATAGGGAATTACAAATTCGGCAAATGGATCACCTGGCTTTACTTTTCGTGTTCTCTGTATTGATTTTTTAGGAAAATACCTAAACCTGTTTTAAAAATAAATAATTTTATATCTAATCAAACATTAGTCTTAAGAAATTTAAATACCTATTTAATGAATAAATATCTTCAAGATAAAGTTCTTCAACTGGATATGTGAATCCAGGTATATTTAAAGATGGACAGTCATTGTAGTACTTAGAAAATGCTGTTGCATTTAATGTTGCACTCATTAATATAACTTTGATATCTGGTCTCTAAACAGTAATAGAATGTTATAATGTCATCAATATTAGTTTGAAATATTAGTTTATTATAATGTTTTCAAATTACAACAGGGATGATGCTTTTTAGAATAGTTAATGTAAAATCACTAATGGTATCGCGTTCATGTATTTCATCAATAATAATATGAGAATAATAATTTAAAGCTGAATCTCTTTGGATATGTTGAAGTAAAATACCAGTGGTGCAAAACAATATAGATCCATATTCACGTCCCAGTTTTCTAAAACAACAAATTATAAAATGTAAAACATACATTTATACATTAAAAAAAAATTGTTTTACCTTTCTAGTCTTATTTGATAACCAACACTTCCTTCTCCAATACGCTCTGCTCTTTCATCGGCAACACGTTCAGCCACCGATATTGCACTGATTCTCCTTGGTTGAGTACAAACAATTCTACAAGTTGAACCTTGACCAGCCATAATTGCGTCATCAAGAATGAATTGAGCCATTTGTGTAGTCTTACCACAACCTGTGCAATAAATGTTAATAGTAAATTAAAACTCATTCCATAGCAATGTTTATTTTATGCACATTTTCAATTTACAAATTAAATTGTATTATTTAAATACATATATAAGAAAGGCACATAATATTATCACTATGCTCTTGACACATATGAATTCAAATAATATAAAATAAAAGTTTGCACATAATAAATATATGTGTCATAGACGTACGCAGAATTAAATTTCAGGGCGTGCCTCAAATAATGTTAGGCCTCTTGTATTATTTTGGGTCCCTTTAAATTATCCAAGTTATTATTTGTGGTGATATGATAGTAGTTAAAATAATAATATTTTATATCTTTATTTTTTGTTTTTATTCATTATATTAAACAGACTATAGAGTTGCTTATTACATAGCTAGGATAGGTTAGAGCTTAGTTATTACTTGTTATGTATATTATATTCAATATAGTACGCTGCATAGACAATGTATTTCATATAAGATAATACATTTTATAAATAAAATTTTTCTCCCATTATAAGAGTATATTTTTAAAATTATGTTTTTAATTGGGTGAAATAAAGCATAAAATACTTTTTTGTTTTCAAGTTATTAAATTCCGGAACCTAATTCATCATAACAAGTGCCTTAAACCGGGCACACCCGGCACATCCTGAGCGCACATCTATGATATATGTATCTATAATAATGTCACATATAATAATTGCATACCTGTTTCACCACTTATCAAAATAACTTGATTATTTCGGACAAGTTCTAAGATTTCATTTTTTTTACCATATGAAGGAAGTTTTTTTCTAATCTCACACATAGACCTATACTTAGGACTTTTTTGCTTTGATTCAAGTTCATTTTTTAAAAATGCATTTTTTGTTTCATCATTTTGAAGTTTCTAAAATTGTAAATAAAGTTATCAGTTACAAACAGTATATCAAATTAAAAAAAAAAAAATGATACTTGGGTGTTTTGCGATATATCTATAAAATATAATATATTATTTTAAAAACTTTAAAACATACCATATTACTTTGAATTGAAGCAACAAGATTTTCTTCCATAGACCCAGTTATGTTATCTAAAAATATTCTTTTGAAATTTGAATCTTCCAACTTTTTATATCTATCCATTATGTACTCAGCATTTTCATCTACATCGTCATCTTTTAGATTCATAAGATTTAGAGCCCTATAACTTTATTAATATAAGTTAATATATAATTAAAGGAAAAATGTAGAAAATCAGAGTAAACTTACTTATGATTGCTATAATCCTTTTTATCTAATTTAGAATTTGGCATATTACAAGAAATTTGTTTAATATGTTCATCAAGAACTGGCATTTCTTCTTCCATTTCTTGGAATTTCTGCTCTACGTAACCAATACCTTCAATTCTTATCTTAACAAACTAATTTTTAAAAAAATAAACAACTATTACAAATTATTAATAATAAATTTTGTTACATTTAATATAACATTTAAATATGTTATATAACATATAAATAGCTTATTAAATTTATATTTAGTCTAACTTACACATTTGCCTGATTCTTTTTGTTGTTCTTTTTTTTTTGTTTTTTGCCATATTCGATTTTGTTCTTTATACCAAAGATCTAATTCACGACCTCTTAAATTAGAAGGCGGCTTGACTTTAGGTCTTGTCATATCAAGCATTTCTTCATCCTCCCTCAAACTTTCACTTTTACGGGCATACCATAAACCTAATTACAAACAAGTTGTAATTTGAATTTAATTTAGATATAATTAAGAAAAATATTATTATACTACCAATGTCTTTTCCTTTTAAGTGCGGAGGATGAGATGTTCTAGATCTTTGTTTATCGTTCTGATTTGATGGTCCAACATCATCTAGGAAGAAGTCATCTTCATCATAATTGTTTTTAGATGATGATGACTTTGACTGTCTTGGTCCTTTATTTTTGTCTGAAATATAATGACGGCTTTATATCTTCTAATAACAATGGTAAACTGTCATAAATATATTTTTATATTTTTAACTCCCAGATGGAAAATGTATATAACTTAAAGATAAAATTGTATATATTTTTTTGTTCGTTACTATATCTGCCTGTCCGACAATGAAATACATTACAAAAATAATTACTATTATCACAATAATTAAACATTAATAAATAATTGCATGCATATAACATGGAACTGCAACAATATAAAAATACAAAAATCTGCAATATGAACATAATACTGTTAAAAACATTTTATATTGTACGAAAATAATCTTTGTTTTAATTTACCTTTAACTCCAGTTTGTTTGCCTATTCTGAATGGTTTCACTGGTGGCATGATGGAAGATTAATTTTTTAATATTAATAAAATATTTACAGGATCACAAATTATAACAATGTATAACTAAATTGATAGGTAATATCACATTTGTTAATTAAAGAAATATAAATAAAAACTAATATTTAAAACAGTAAAATATTAGTATGTACAATAAAATTAAGGTAATGAAATTTTTTGAATTTTCAAACAAAGTATGAAACTATGAACTCGCATAAATTATCTAACACGATTTGATAATTTGATTTTGTTTTGATCATAGAATAGTATTGATTTTAAAATGACTATAACATAATATATTAAATTATAAATATTAATTTTTGGTTTTATGAAAACTTCTCACAAAATCATAATATAATGCTAATCACTCATCATCATCGGTCGGCACTTCAGTCTTCGGCAGTCATTAGTCCCAGGAAAATTCAAAGGATATTTATTGTTATCAATAATTATTATCATAATATTTAATCATTAGCGTTCACAACCAAATATTATACAATAATGGACCGCGCGTAGAAAAAAATATTTTATTTTAACATATGTACGACAGAGACAAAACTAGTTTGGGAATATCAAAGAGAATGTAAGTAAAATATATCTTTGGTTTTTTATCCCACCAAAATAATGATTTTTATTTATTACAATAAAGACTATATTATGAAAATATAGTCTTATATAGTCTGACGTTTACGATTACAATTTGTAAAAATGTATTATATAAATGTTAAGCATCTAATAAGTTTAAAATATGATAATTGATAACAATGCATATAATATAAATAGGTTACTATGCTAGTAAAATCGTTCAGTCTGTAAACGTTTCAGCTACGCTGTTTGTTTGCATTGTTTAGGTAAAATTTAATTTATAAAAAATTTAAATGGATTTGATTAAAAATAAATGTGTATAATTTTGTAAACAAGCAAACGTGCTTATGATTAAACAGCAATAAAGCAATACCAAAACCATTATATAGGCTACAAATAAATAATAAATCTATGATACATATTCCTAAACAGATTGGGGAGGAACGAGGAAGAGATCTATAGATTAAATATAAATCATCTAATTAAAATTTACAAAAAAAAAGTATAATATTATGTAATACGTTTAATATAAACAATTTTATTGAGAGAGAGTTGGTGTTTACGTATATTATTATAATATCAAATATTTATTTTTAGTTTGTTTATAAACATATTATTATAGAATCGATTTGATTAATGTATTGACTATATTACTACAGAAACGAGACTATTGATTTGTGATATAATATAATTTATGTTCGACAACTACGATAAACGAAGGTTGTGTCTTTTTAGAAAATAATTTTTGTTTTGTCAGTAATAATTTTTATTCTCATGATGGTCTACTACGACTCAGGCTTGGAGTGGTCCGAGTATGGCGGAAGACTGGACGAGATAAGGGAGGCTGCTAACAGCGGGAATTCATACGTCTTGAATAGTTATGTAAGCGATCAAGGATTGCCGATTAGGCCAAAGCAAAATGTATTGAAGCAAGGATATAAATATAAAGAGTCGGCTATCGATCGTGCACGAGTACTATCGAAGTGCAAGGTTGGAGCGGAACCTCCTAGAGTGTCCAGGAAGAATCCGGCAAAGGAATCCGTATCGAATAGGTGTTCGACGGCCGCGAAAGACAGCGGAAGACGAAAAACAGAATATACGATCGCGGGATTGCCGCGTAGACCGTGCGTCGCCGACCGCGGCGATTTTGTGCGGTCGCCATTACCACCGGTGTTAGACGTAACTAACGAATCGTCTGGCAAACGGAATAACGAAAACGATCGTAGTTATTATAACGTACGACGACGGCCAAACGACGACGCTGCAGCCGGTGACGCCGCGAGTTCGAACTATTTGTCAAACGAAAACATACATGTACAGAAATGGCCTCTATCTCGGGAACGTGTTGCTGTTGACAATCACTTTGATCGCGAATTGCTCAACAAACCGGCCGTCACCTCCGTTCAGACGCAAACCAAGTTCACGGCATGCAAAAGACACAATCCGGCAAAGAAACGGATAGTTGCTGACGCTGCCGCCGCAATACGGAAAGCACGAAAGCCGCCGGTCTCGGGACCCGATCGGCCAACAAAGACTCAACAACCGAAATTTGTACAGCGAAAACCTTTCGACAATTCCACCACCATTGAGCCGCGAAAGAGGATCGAAGAAGCGACGCCGCAATTGACCGTGCAACGACGACGACAATTGTGTCAAAAACGTATTGTCGACACATACGGAATGTCGCCGGTCAACGCAACTCCCGCGGGTCCCAAGACGTCAGCGTATATAAATCGCGAGACGAAACGAATGGAAACTGACAGAGTAAACAAAATTGTAGTTAAGAAGTTATTGAACGTCAAGTCCACTATACCGAAATGGCGGTAAATCATATGTTGGAATAACTTATCGGCTGAAAACATTATTTTGTTAATTCTATCGATATCTCATTTCGATTTATCTGTAGAATTTAAATACAATTTGCGAAAAATACGGCTTGTCACGTAATTTATTTTATTAAATATATTTGAAATTGTTTTTCTTCTTAATATTTTAAAAAGATTAGTAGAAACTTTTTAAAATAACTATTGTAACAATTGCAGTTATTCAAATATTATTAATTAAAATAAGCGCGAAGTAAATATTTTTCGTAAATTGTATTTAAAAAAAAAAATAGATAATTATTATTATGTATTAAAAACTGATTTTTGTTATATGCCTATAAATAATATACTTCTTTAATATATTTTGTATGACAATTAAATTTATAATTGTATACATTTTAAATTATAGGTATAATTAAAAACAAATAAATTTCGTTAAAAATGAGTTTCAGTGTATTATTTTTTTTGAGTATTAAATTTGAAATTTGTATCAAAACGATATTTGTGCATCGACGTAGACTGTTTTTTGAAAAAGATAAATATTATTATCATTGTATAGTTTCAATTATTTTTATTTAATATGTTGAAAATGATTGTAACAATAAATAACTTTTTAACTATAAAATATATTCAAAACTTTGTTGCTGCACAAATTTTGGTTAATTTAAATAAAGATTTTTATAAAGTAACTATTGAAATTATGAAGACTAATTGGTTATTATTACAAGACATGTAATTTGTATAGATAATTATGTTTTAAAGTCAAACATGGAATAAAATAGAAGAGCTGACATTACATATCAACAACGAACAGGTTGGAAAGAAAATGACACCTAATGACATGAAAATTAATAACACAGTAGAAATAAACCTACTAAAATTAATCGGGGACAGCGATCTTTACCATCCAAAAATGTACTTAAAGGATTTGAACAAAAATTTCGAATACAAAAATATAGCCGAAGAAGACAGAGTAATAGTGATAGAAAACAGCCTACAGGACAAGACAGCTAAATTTTTTTACATGATATTTTTTGACATACTGACACCATTCACATTTAAAGGGATTCAAATTCAAATTAACATTCACAGACACATTCAAAGAACTCTTCCTTAAACACTATTTTTCCGACACCAAACAGCGGAAAATATTCATTTTGCACTTTATTCACGGAGGCAGGAAAAATTCAATTAAAAAGGCAATAATACCAGCAATGGTAATGATTGGTCGATATTGTAGATCGTCGTTGTCGGGCCGCGAATCCGTGATAGTGTGATTAAATGAATAAATGATTAACAAATTAATATTACATCTATACTATTATTATAATATATACGTGGCACTGTGGCTGGTCGACGGTCGTTGCCCGTTGGTGATAATGATAACGATAATATTATTATTTTGCAATTTCTATAACAAAAACGTTATATATATAAACTATAATATTCCTATGAATACGTGTAATATACAGTCGAATATTAAGCATTGTTCGAGTCCATGGTCATCAAAGATACTTGGAAGTTAGCGGATCGTACGCGAGGTCTCGCCGCCTAGGCCAAGGTTGTGACTTGTATAAAATAACGTGCCACAATAGAGATCAAATATTATTTCGAAACCAGATGAAACCGTATACGCCTATAACAATAATACCTATGTATCACATGTAGTAATTGGTAACAATCTAAAAATGATGGAATAAATAATTATAAATTTACTATTTCATTTTTTGCAAATATTCTAATATAATGAGTTGAAATTTCAACAATTATATTATATAATGTTTGGTCTAGTTAATTTGTGGAGCTTATAATATTATTAACGCGTGATCTAAATCCGGTTTTTCAATTGAATTATAAATAAATATTTAATATTAAAAAGCAACATTTAATTTTAAAATCATATATATATATATTACATAAATAAGATAATTTTTAATAAATATATTATATATATTAATTTTAATGTCAATGTAAAATATCCAGCTTATATTTAGATAAAGATAAAATGTAGATAATTAAAATATTATTCTAATAATATTATTGATAGATTGTTATTAAAAATATATAATAAGTATTATATTATCTAACATACATTATATTTTTTATGTTTGTACAGACATAAAATTAGGCATATTTTTAATTTTAATTCTATTTATTAGAAACTTGATTATATTATATTAAAATACTCGATATTATATTTGTTTTAATAGTATCATAATTCATAAATATTTGGTATTCAGTCATTCATATCAGACTCTCTTCATGTAATTGAAGTGATTTGATATTGAATAATGAATACTAATGATCTAAAATTACTTGAAGATAAATTAATTAAGTATTACCCTTATAATTTGCATATTCAGATTATCTGTTATAAGGCTCTTAAACTTCTAGATTTTATAAATCGTGTCACTAGAGATTTTCACTTACTCCACTAAAAACTCTTTTCTGCTCCTTAGTCTGTCCCATCCTTGAGTATGGAACCATCCTTTAAGACCCGTCTACCGCTTCTGCACGTAACATGATTTAAAGGGTTCAAAGACAATTTCTTCGTCATGCTGCTTATAAATTAAACATGTCCTGTACACCTCACGATTACACACCAATCCAACGCCTTTTTCCCTTAGAAAGTTTCGCTGATTGTCGTCAATCAGTTAATATATCATTTCTAAACAATCTATTCTTTCTTTTAAAATTGACAGTCCAGAATCACTATTTCGTATTTCATTTAATGTCCCCTCCCGTCGTACAAAATCATTTTGTTCCATTCCATATACCATTCTTTTCCTCAAACTACTATCTCAACTCACCTATTATCGGCCTTATGCGAATTGTCAATATTGACCCTTCATTCTTCCTCTAAAACTGAGCCTCGTTCCCATAATTAAAATTATTATTGTTTATACTTATGTTATTACAGGGTTTTTCCCGTATTGTAAAATAAAATAAATATCATTCTAATGAAAATTATTACATAAGATTTTTAGTTAATAAACCAAATCATGTTTATTCTTTATTAATTTACTAGTATTGCTATTATTAGATTTGTATTTATAATAATAAATAATAACACTTAAATTATACCTACTTGTCTTTAAAATTAAATATTTGTTTCGATATGATGGTTCTAAATATATGTAGGTACATATTCATATAATTAAGTGGTTTTAATTAATATTTTTAAATATCTTCTTTAAATCGGAATAATAGAAACTGTAATACATATAATATATGCGCCCTTCGTTTCACTGGATTTAACTTTTACGAAAACTTTACTTATTTTATAATTTATGATTTTTGCATAATAAACCCAAATTTAAAGATTACGTTTCATTATTAATTTAAAAGTATTTGTTTAATTTAAATAAATTGATATTGATAAATTAAATCTGTCACCCAATGTTTAAGGTTAATTGATTCTATATAAACCAAAAATAAACTAATCACGTGAATTGAACATGAGAAAATGCATTTTCAAAATGATAGCCCTATGGATAAATGGATTAGGGCTGAGTTGTAATTTAGGAAAATAACCATTAGGTACGTATTTCGCTTACTATATAACATTATCAAGTCTCAACTAATTCTGAGCGTTTTTCGTTATATGTATACGTGCTCGTGTTATTTGAAATACGTTTAATTTGTCTACCGATTTTCAAAAAGCACTGCAAATAATTGTACTGCAAAATATTGTCAGAGGCCAACCAAAATGAAAACCAATGTGAAGACATGTTGGTTGTCAAAAATAATTAAAATATTTACAGGAGACAAGATCTGGGATGTACGAGTTTAATATAGAGAAAAAATGTGCAAGTGTTTGGTTGACACCTGTAGCACCGCATGTCAAAAGACTACGAGCCATAATTCGTATTAAAATTTGACTTGATGGACCACGCTTTTTTTGACACTTAGTCAATAAAACGAGATTTGCTATTAGAGTATTATTGTATATTATTGAACCAATATTATTGTAATACCGGTAGGTCTGATAAAATAAAAACAAAATAATACCTAATAAATAAGTTATAAATAGATCAAACTCTTATATACCATGATAACGATCGCTTTTTTTTGTAGAATTTCTTTTCCCGCGAAAATTTTTTTGAGAAACTCGAAAAAAGAGCTAATTAAAGTACAAACTAGATTCATTTTTCTACTGAAAGGTCTGAAAGCATACACTACTTTTATTTTTTTATACATGATAAAAAAAAGTTATTATTCAAAATTAAAATAATTTTTATAAACTGAATATTATATAAAATTATTTGTATTAATTGTATATGGAATTATGGAGACATGGAGTACCTAAATAAATATGAATATTTATATTATAATAATATGTTGTTAAATATGTTATATGTATAAATGTATACATTAATTTTGTTATTACCTATATATAATTTTTATCTCAATAATAATGTGATATTATTAATGATAGTCAACCATCATAAGCATAACTAATTAATTTAGTTTTTAGAAAAAATTATGTATTTTATATTTGTATGATGGCATTGTACAATATTCAAACAATTTCCTTGTTCATATTAAATGCTAATAAATCTATAATACTTATAAATATAATATTATTTTTTTTTAAAAATGTTAATTACTACTTGGTAAAATAATATTACTTTAGATATATATATATATATATATATATATAAAGAATAGGTACTTTACATATTGGGATTAGAGCCTAGGGCCCCTTCTAATGTGATTTGCCCCGAGCCCCGCAAAACTTAACGTCGGCAGTCTCTATTCTTCCTCAAGATTATTAACTTTTCATAAGTTTATACTATAATATATCTCATTCTCATAATATTTATTATGTAGGTAGGTATATCAATATTGCATAATATGATCTTTTAATTAGAAAAATATTCATAATTTATGGTTTAATTGATTAGTTCCGTATTTCAATACAATTCATTTAAAACATCAATAATAATTAATAATTAATAAGCGAGTATATGGATAAAACTGATATTAAACATTTTATTTTTAGTAAATACTAGTAATAGTTGATATTTAAATTTTAAACGACTGCATTATACAATATGTATGTAATATTCACAATAATACGTTTATACTACCTAGTACCTACCTATTATACAATTACATCAATAGTGTGGCGAACTACTTTGATACATGGAACAGGTATCTATTTTGACCACCAATGATCAACACCAACCCCAACTTTTAATCATCAACACATACATAATTCACTCACAACAAAAGTTTATAATATAGGTACATATAATAATGTATGGTATATGCAGAAGTGCAGGAACTATTTTTCTTGTGGGGGGGGGGGGGGCAAAAATTTTATGAAAATAATGATATATAGTATATTAAAATAAAATACAAATACTTATTAATTTTTGTAAAATAGGTTTAATTACTATTTTATTGATTAAACTAATAGTCTTTACCTAATTTAATTTTGAATATAAAATTAAAAACAATTTTAATGTTTTACATTTTTTAATTTTATTTATTATACAACTTTTCAAAATTCATTTTATTACATATTACATTATATAAATATTAAAAATAATAAAAAAGTAATTTAAATTTAAACTATAACTCTAAAATGTTAATTACTTTCAATAAGAAATGTTACTTCTATTAAATTTGAGTAATATTTTTCTAAATTTTAATCTTTAAATTATGTGTTATAGTTTATAAATTATATAAAGCAATAGCAATATTATAATTAATAATAATAATGGGAAATTTTAAAAATATTTCATGATAAATTATAATTTATATTATATTATTATAATATTAGGTACCTATCATTATAAGATAATAAATGACAACAATTAACTCATAAATGGTAATGTGTTATAACTGTAAGAATACCTAAACATTTAAAATATGTTGACTTTTGAAATTTTATATTATTTAAAATTAAATTATATTATTATGAAAATAATATAGGAAATACTGTAGTGTATAAAATATATTTAAATAATAAATAGAACTATTTTAATTGGTAGGTATTTTAATAGTTAAATATAAAATAATTAAATATTTCAATTGATTTAAATTAATTACAATAAATTATGTGTTAGTAATAATAAGGTATTATAAATTTATAACTATTATGGGTGTCTATAGATGTAAGTATATGACTAACTTACACGTATAATAATATTATATATATATATATTTATAATTTGTAAACTCCCATCAAAAATTATTACCTGGGATAGGTTAGTGTTGAGTGATTAAAGAAAATCACAGATATATTTAAAGAAAATTATACATATGGCTACAAAATTTAATATATATTATTAATGTGTGTATTTTAAATTCTGAGCGAAGCAAAGAATATATTGGTTTTATAATATATATATTTTTTTTTAATTTTTAAATTTGTCTAAAAGCATGATTTTGGGTATAAATAATGATCACTTTATTATTAACTCATTTTTCGAATTTCTAAAAAGTTTTCCTTGGGAGAAGAAAACCTACCAAAAATGACGAAAAATCTGCAAAATTCATAGAAATTCAGTAATTTTGGGTAAATTATGCGTAATTTTGAAGAAATCAGTTTTAAATTTTTCATGATAACTAATGAAATTTCGAATATAGTAAATTGTAAATTGTTTTGAGTGTTCTTATAACTTATAGTTTACACATGTGGTAAAATTTTGGAACGGTTTGTCAGTATAATTTATTGTACCTACTATAACTAAATTGAGTTTCGTTCAGAATCACATTTTCGAATGCAATAATATTGCATTCAAATCTTAATTTCTTTCCACTAATTTCTTCGAGGACCGAAAGGACGAAAAAGGAACGTCCGGGACCGACCTTCTATTTTTTTTATATTATTGACACGATTAATGTTTTATTCGATGGCATCTTTTAAGGTAAAATATAATTAATTTTAAAAATGTCAATTCAAATATTAATATTGTAATGAAATAGTATTGGTTTTAGAATATTCTACTAAATCTATAATCAATGGTTTCTATATATATATATATGAAGGTTAGGTTAGGTTAGATCAAGTTAAGTAGTTTTCCTATATTAAATATTTGTTAAGCATTAATTTAGGCATTAGTTATATTAGTTATATTTAATATCTATCATATAAAAATTATTTGTCGTCGTTTTGTTTATTGTTACATCTATATTTAATACTTAAATATTTAAAAATTACCTATATATACAGAGCGTAGTCGAGATTCTTATATGATGGGTGAAGGGGTTGAACCATTTTTTTTAATATATTATGCAATGAATATGTATATGACATCATTATTATATTTATGGGGAGTATTTAAACACTATAAACGTCGTAAAGTACATTCATGCTTATATATAGTTACTATACATATTTAAATCCTAATAAAAATTAGTATAATATGTTTACATAATTATATATATATATATACATAAATAAAAGTTCTATACTTAGTAGTAATTCGTATTTTGTACCTATATTATCTTAATATATAATATTAATAATTTAATTAATAATGGGTACCTAGGTAAATAAATCTAAATATCATAATTTTAAAAATGTATGAATGAAAAGTACTAATAATTATGAAAAATAGTATTTTATGTCCAAAGTAATTAACTAATCCATTATTTTTAGTATTTTGCGTATCCCTGATTACGTTTTACAACTATATGTGTAATATATGTTTTACACCCTAATGATATATAATTATACATATATACAATAGTGTTTCCATAGGGTATACTACATATACGCAGTCTCAAGCTTTTTTTAAAATACCATGGGTATACTGCGTATACTCTCAAAGTATTCGGATAGAAGGATGTACCTATATTTGTTATGAAATTAATTTGTTAGATTGTCGGAAATTTAGATCGATTAATGTTTTCATAGAATATTTTAGAACAATATATTTTCATAATAACATATCGGATTCTATACATTTATATTTAAATAATAATATTGCAAAGAATCACTTCATTGCAATAACGAAATAAAATTATTATGTTTAGCTATTATTTAACATTTTATAGTGTTTTTATTTATTACTTTCTTCAATTAATAATTATCAACACCAAATCTAAACAGCTAAGTGGCTACTGCAAACAAAAAATAAAATAAAAGAAAGATTTTGAATTAAAAAAGTGGAAGGATGATTCCGGACGTTCTTTCTTCGTCCCTTCGGTCCTTGGAGAAATTAGTGGGTTATTATAATTAAGATTTGAATGCAATGACATTGAATTTGAAATTATGATTCTGAGAAAAACTCAATGTAATACAATATATTATATTGATAATCCGTTCCAAATTTTTTACTTTAATATAGAACAACTACTTGAATACTCAAAAAATTTTCAAGTCCCTATAATCAAAACTCAATTAGTTATCACGAAATATAAGAATATCAGAAAAGAAAAGAAAATCATATATTCTTTTCTTATCTAATAATTTTATACTGTTCTATGGAGATATTATTTTTATTTTTATCACTACTAAATTTATAATTTATATTGACTATCTGTATTACAAAAAATAGTTCATCAAAATACTCAAATATTCAACAATTATAAATTATATTTAAAACAATATTTATTAATACAAATTGATTTATTTAATACGTTTTTAAATAAGCAAATATTTTAGGTATTAAATTATATTTTAAAATAAATTCTTATCATAGAAATTGATTGTCAAATGGCTTTAATTAATAACGTTTAATATTTTATTCATTTATTGCATATAAAAATATAAATTGCTTATAATTGTGTATTAATTAGCACTTTTAAAAGCCTATAGCATATAGCATGAAAAAATACTAGCGTCATTACATGCGTTCTAACTTGTTATAAGATATACATTTTTTTTTTTATTGTTGTTTAATAATATTATATTAATAATATTCAATATATATATATATATATATATATATTATTATGATGTCACATTTTCTTTCTAGTTTCCTGCGTAGATTTACCACATAAAATACCGATAAAAAGGTCGTCATAACCGCATTATGTTATGTTTTTATCTAACAAGGAATATAGAAATATTACACATGACCGTATTCATTTTCGGGTGAAGTTTTATATATATAAGTGAAAATATTCTAAAAAATATCATTATATCATATTATAATATATAATTGGTTGAACATTTTTCTGAGGAGAGGAGTATTTGAACCCTGAAAATCCCCCCTGAATACGGCCATGACATCACAGAAACGTAGAACTTTGATTGTTGTGATGATGAAGTTGAACTTCGAGTATAATCAAATTTAAATAGAAGTATAGTTTGGAAGGTAAATGTTCGTTTTATAAAATATCGTCTGGTAAAGAAGATACAGCGTGTTAAATAAATACGAAAATTCTTGGCCCCGTGATATTCTACAAAACGGATATGACATTCCCTCCAAAATATGCTTCTGTTTAGATTTGTAACTGATGTTTAAACTCAACGTTCAATCTTATTTTTAAGTTTTGTAAAATTTAATAGCCCGTTTTTTTATTTATTTATTTTTTTATTTTAGCCGCGACAACATTGGCTTATAGTTTATAATTCCAAATTACAAAAAATATATGATAAACAATAAACATGTATGATAAAGTTTTACATTAAATTTTTTTGACTAGGCTGATTTCACTTAAAAATTGGAGGGTTCTTGACGTTTTGATGCGGTCCCAGTATTTGACTTACTATTTAGCCAATTTAAAATGCATTTTGATGTGTCGACTTTCTAATTATTCAAGAAGTAGATTTTTCAGGATTTTTTTTCGTTTATTTGACTACTATTTATTGTAGTTAAATAATATATTATTATCAATGGTACCATTGGTACCTATACCTAATATTACCAACCTTTTTTAGTAGATTCGTGAAATAAAATTATAAATTAAATATAATATATTATATTATATGATAAATGATAATTTTTAGAATATCGAATACGTCTGCAAAAAGAAAATATTCTTACGTGTTACGTTTTTAAATTACTATATTACTCTGGGGAGAATATTACAAAAAAATAATAAAAATAAACAGACTGAAATTACTAATCATTCTACTATTAATTATTATTACCTATATATTTATAATTTATATTAATGATAACACAATAAGTAAATTTGAAAATAGTGATAGATGGCATGCAGAATTGAAGAACGAGAATGGAATAAAAATCCATCAATATTATTTTAAATTATACATAAAATGTAGCAACAATAAATATTTATCAAAGTTTATTTTTTATTTGTTAATTGTTTTATTTATATTCTATTACTATTATATAATAGATTTATAAAAGCGAAATTTATTTAAGTTAATACTGTATAGGTCCACCATATAGTATTTTTGTTTTATAGATTATTGGCCTTCACCCTACAAATTGGTTTTAGAAAATTAGAACCACCTAAATAATAATTCCCAAGAGATTCCCAAACTTCATGTATAAGTTGCAATAGAAATGTTTGTTCTTTTTTACGAAAGAAAAAAAACGACTTTTTAAAGAATGCGGAAAGAAAACTAAATGTTATCTTATTACGCATTTACACTAATCTCATAAACACTGTTTAATTATATAATATGGCAGGTACCTAAAGTTTTTTAATAACATTTTAATTATTTTAATTATCTAACAAGTAACAACCTGATACTATCTACATTTTAGGGTTAAGTCATCAAAAGTTGCAATGTTTCAGTATAAGACTATAATCTATATAGGTACACTAGGCCACTAGGGTTATTATATTATGGTATTTAACTAGTATAATATAGAAATTAGTAACCATTGGTTATAGAATCAGTAACTAAACATAATTAAATAATTGATTACATAGGACGTCAAGGACGACAATATTGAACAATGGTAATGGTAACAATTCTTTGAAATGTTAAATTCAAGGATAATAATATATTTTGTTATGTTTTCCATATCATATTGTAGTTACATACTCATATACTCTAATATTCAAATTAATTATTTAAATGTCAAGTATTAAAGTAAGTATACATATAAATTAATGTATATCAAAAGAAGGTTTGTATTATTTATAAATTCATTTTGCACATTAATATTCATCCTACCTATTACTATTATATAATAATTAATCAATGCTACTATTTATCATATACAATGTAGATCAATATTCAGTATGTGACGTGATTGTAGGGGAGCACTGTTGCAAAGGGTAGTAGGTACATAATGTATTAATATTATATTTATAATTTATGTAGAACGAATGAGAAAAATAGTAGAAAATAACCTTTGAGCAAGTTAGAAATTAAAATTAAAATACAAAGATTTTATGTCATACTGTAAATACACAGTCGTACCTACATTACATAATATTTTATAATATTACATAATATTAACATGACTAATAATTAATAAATAATAATCAATAGATGTAATACTGTAATAGTTACCTATCTACGTTATATTGTAATTTACTACGTAGGTACTTACTATACTAGTATTATTAATAGAGGATCTATAGATCATTTGAGAGTTGTGAGGAGAAGAGGGGATGAATTTTGGAAAGTTTTAATTCGTTTAAAAGTAGGTAATTGCATAATTTAATTTTAACCATAGTTAATAGATCAGTATTCACTATTCAGTAGTGTAGCAATATAGCGTCCTCTAGCGTCTGATTATTATAATCCATTTCGGTAAAATCAAAAATATATTTAAAATATATCGACCCAAGAGGGAGCGATCGCCCCATCACCACTCATGAAATCTACCACTGTCCACTGAGTATAACAATAATTAATATTTAAGTGTAAATATAATTTTTAATAAAGTCCAGGAGTTACTTAATAAATGTATAATACTAGTATAATAATAAATTTAAATTAAATACAAAAAATACGATTATATTTCGTATATTTTCACAACTACGTGTTGATCTCTGTAAGGATTAAATTGTTTGTTGAAATATATTCGATTGAAAAATTATAATTATTTAATTACCTATAAAAAAAAATAAAACAACAAAAACAAATAAATAATTCACATAAAAGTTTGGAAATCTGAATAGGAGAATTGGACGGGAGTGATCGAATGTTTTGGCTGCACTGTTATTAATTTTCAGCGGTGGTCGCCATATTGTTTCGCGCGTGTATTTCACTATACAACCACCGCGAGGTTACCAATAGTACCACGACAAACCGCACTGCCGTACTGAATCGCTCGAATCGGCATTCGTGATTCGATCAACGTCCAACATTCGAACGCCAAGCACTTCGTCTCACGCATCGTTCGTTGACGCTTGCACGTCGTTTCAATACTCGTTTCCGTCCGGACGCGTCGCCGCCGCACGCAAACGTTGAATTTCAATTTCGAACCGAAAACACCAGACAGCCCGAAACATGGTTCAACTCGTCAGTGACGTCGTAAGTAATGAGGGTTTTACGATTTTTTCTATAAATACTATATTATCGTAACCGCCATGAATGTCTAAGAGGTTTCGATCGCAATTATTGTTTTCTTCTCCGCGAGAACGGGTTTTTGTTCGAGGTACGTACGCAGTTGTAGGTACGTTGCTGCACAAGGTCGTTGTCGTTGTTTAAATACGTAATAAGCGTGGTTGACCGCCTAAAATTTTGATCCCGCAGCGGCAAGCCGCGCCGTCGTGACGGTCCCGCTGGGTGAAACGAAGGGGTTTTTATTTAATTTGGCCTCGAATGTAATATTATTATAATAAAATAATAAACGATTGGCGACTGGCGTTTTTAATTTGGATATTTTTACGTGTGTATGTGTATGTGTATGTGTGTATGTGTGTGTGTGTGTGTGTGTGTGTGTGTGAGATGTACGTTTAATAATCTTTTTACGCATGTGTGGTGTGCCGAGTAAGTGGGCATGTTCTTATCTATGGTTTCTCGGTTTGTGGGGACAATAGCCGCTGGTTAATATAAAATTATTCAACTTGTTCGTTGAATAATGAATCATCAATTATGTGGTAAACGGATGAATCACAATGGTACTAACAAAAAACAAGGGAACGATTAATAGTAGTGCGAGTAAATTTTTGCAATTTCCCACTGTGCACCGTACGTACTTACACACACTATGTGTGATACATAACTATTGATAGTTGCTCGCAGTCCGAATGATAATTATAATTAATTCAAATTAATTTGGTATTGGGGAATTATATTATCTGTGAAACGCCCAAAGGTCTGCAAAGCCTAATATTTATACATTTTATAATATTTTGCGAATTGTATATAATTTTATCAACGTAATTATTAATATGAATAACATCATGTAGGTATATATTGTTAATAATAATCTACTTGTTAATAATATTATGTAATGCATTTTTAAGTTTTTATTCGATGATCTTAATTTTAAAATGTATAATTATATTATTATTATACTTAGGTATTAGTATTTTAAACTAATACTCAAATGTAAATGTTAATTGCATTTATTTATTAGATTATTTACTATATAGACAATTATGATGAATATATATATATATCAACATGCGTTAAATATAACTTTTTTCTCAAAGAAATAAGTACAAGTTTTTTAAGATTTACTTCTATCCTCACTCAAGTATTTAATAAAATATGTAATGAAATAAAGTAAAGAGTTGCAATAACTAGGTAAATTAAGAAATTTTACTTTAAAATAAAGCATTCAAAATTAATTGCATAGAATAAGTAACAAATATATATATATATATATATATATATTAATATATATTAAATTTACTTTATTTCATTACATATTTTATTAAATACTTGAGTGAGGATAGAAGTAAATCTTAAAAAACTTGTACTTATTTCTTTGAGAAAAAAGTTATATTTAACGCATGTTGATAAGGATAACAAACAGTGGTGGTTGTATTAATCGGACAACTGTGGTTTAGGGATGTACAGTATTTTAATCACTATTAGGTTCTGTTTTGTGGAAAAAGTATAGTTCTTGGTTAAATAGAATTGCTGACTTATTTAGGTATATACAATTTAATATAATAAAATCATAAATACTGACCAACATATTTTAGCACTTTTAAAGTCCACTTCATAAATTATTTTTAAATAATATTAATTTATATTTTAATGTAAATGTAGTTAGGTAGGTATACACCCACTTATGCAATTTAAAATTGTTTAAAAACTATCTCAGTTGTGTTTATAAATAAAATTTAATAATATGCATCCATTTTAGTTGAAGCTTATCAATTATTTATTTAAATAAAATATTTGATTGTCTTAAGTACTTAAATTTAAATTTTTGTTAAAGCTTCGAAATATATATTTTAATGGTTATGCATATTATGAAGATTTTCTTTGGAAACTCCCTTTCAACTATTGATTGTCCTCTCTCACTTACTAAATAAAATTTACATATTCCCTCTTGATTGACCCCTACAAATAAAACCCTTTCAACAATCTTTATACACACTACAAATTATAAAAGTAATAAACCCATTTACCGCATTATATGTATTGCTAATGGTAACACTTCTTTCTTAATATGTTCTCTTGACTATTAACTTTTATTGATTTAATCTTTCTATAATTTATATTTTATTATTTCTTCTATTCGATTTACCTCACATTTTATTAAAATTATATTATACTATATATAGTGCTTTATACACATTTATATTTGTAAAAATATCTTTCTAATATTTGGTTTGTTGATAATGGGTAAGAGCCTATTATATATATATATATATATATTTATAAGTAAATATTACCATATTTGGTATACTTGGATGATATTTCCAGAATAAATATAAAATAGTTGGGAATTATTCTAAAATTGGTGGTGTACTCTACATAGGTTTATCTAACACATATTTATCAATTATTATTATATTATATTATATTAGGTTTAACATTTCTAAGTATACAATAAAATTCATAAATTCTCATATATTTGAATTAAATATAATATATCATTTAGTTATCTAAAACTTGTAGTTAGTTATTATTTTAATTATTGATCTGATATTAATTTTAAGCATTATAATTAAATTATTATTTTAACATTCTTCCCTATAGGTAATATCTATAATATTATTTATCTACATGTTTTATTTAAATTATATTTTCATTAATACAAATTATAATAGTGCTATTATTTTTTATTAAAATTTATTACTTATTATACTGAGCATTTTTATTTTTATTTTAGATTATGTAAATTTATTTACATTAAAACGCCCAACTATTTTTATCTTGATCTATTATTTCTGGCGACTATTTTAAATTATATTAGTTTGTATAATATGTTTAGTTAAAAGCTTAATTTAATAATTATATTATAAAAACTGTCTGGCAATTATTATGGTCATTATTGTACTTTTAGGTATATATGCTGCATTTATTTCTATCTAGTACCAAATTATTTATGTTAATGTATTTAAATAATTAATGTAATTAAATAAATTATACCAATAATTGAGTGGTAATTACTTAATTAAACATACAATAATTTATATACCATAATACATAACACATAACAAATGATGCTTTCTACTATTTCATTAGGTTCAATAAAATATTTTAATTTTAAAGTTTATTGATTATTAGGTATGTAGGAACCTAGGATATTTTATAGCATATATGTATCTAATTGATTCAAATAGATAATAATATACATATTTAAGTGCCATTGCCATTATATAATATATAATGTATAATAGATGATAGATTAATCTCAACAAAATAAGTCCTAATTTAGTATAAAATATAGGGTCTATATAACTAATTATGTAATATGTTTCTCTATCTAATATTAATGAATATTAAGGTAATAAGATCTTAAAAAACAATTATAAGCTGATATTATATTATTATTTGCGACATACGGAAGTAATTTTTGAAATTTAAAATTTTTGATTACTACTTTATTCAACTATAAATATGGCTTTAAAATATGCAATTTAAATAAGTACACATTATTTTATTAAAACTATTTTTTACTTAATACTAAATAATTAAAAATTTTGTAGTGAATAGAGTAGGTTAGATATATTTTAAATAGGTATTGTTGTATATATACCAGTCTAAACTAATACCAAACACATATCACCATTAATCTAAATTAGGTATTGACAAAGTGGTCTAAAATTAATTTGTAGCTTTAGTGCATATGATTACTTTCACACACATTTACATATTTCTTGAATCAGTATTACGTTTTTATTATTTATAAGTATAACATATATTTTATATTTTTCAGGCCGACCTGGCAACTAAATTGACTGATGCCAAAGATAAATTAATTATCATTGATTTTTTTGCCAAATGGTGTGGTCCATGCAAATTAATGGCTCCGTTTATTGAGGTAAGTATTAATATAGTTTCTTTATTAAAAGAGTATTAAATATAAATTTGAATTGCAATTTAGGTACTGCTCTAAATATATTACTAAAAGTACAAGTTCTCATATTGATCAGTGTATAATTTCACAAAATATGAGAATTGGTTAATAAAGTTAATTGACATAATTTTTATTATACGCAATTATTAACTGATTATTATCGAAGGAGTTAATTTAAATAAATTTAAATATAGCACATTTTTTGCATTATGTATTACGTTTGTTCTATAATTAAATAAGTAAATTTGAAAGTCAAAGAAAACATGATTAAATCGAGAATAAATTGAATAATACCTTGTAATTTTAATTTATAGGAATTGGCTAACGAATATCCTGATGTAGTGATGCTAAAAGTCGATGTAGATGAATGTGAAGATGCTGCAATAGAGTATAATATCCAATCTATGCCTACATTTGTCTTCTTAAAATCAAAAAAAGAGGTAAAATTATTATAATTTTAAAACTGTGTTATGATTTAAGAAATATAAATGTTTATGATTTTATTGTAATTGTTTTTTAGGTTGTTCGATTTTCTGGTGCTAACAAAGATAAATTAAAGGAAAATTTATTGAAATACAAATAATAATTTCAAATTGGCTTCAACCATAGAAATTCTATTCATGGAACTGCATATATTCAATTCTTTTTTTCTTTTTTACAACAAAATGATATTAGGTTTTATATTGTCATAAATTATATTTGGTTAAAATTATTAAAAATTAAAAATATGCTATACAATATTTATAATTTATTTTCAAAGTGTTATAATATTATACGAGTAATCGAACTATATAATTGAAACAGGAATGTATACCTACTTAAGTACTTACTTAGAAAATAAAATGCACATTGAACTGCTAACAACTAAATTTTAATTTTGTTTATTTTATTTATATGTGTGTTTGTAGGTTCTTTTGATACAAGTTGATTGTCTTATACGTATACAATGTGTCTTATTGAAAACTTTTAAACATTAAAATATTTAAATTAACACTATTCAAATAGATAATTTTGTGTTTCGGGTCAATGTATCCTGTGTTGCTTAACATATTCCTGAGGTTCATTTATTTAATTAATTTTAATCGTATTTTAATTTAAATTACTATTATTTTTATGTTTAAATGTTTTCATATTGTATGCCATATAATTAAGGCTAAGATATTAAAATAATATAAAAACATATTTTAAATATAACTTTCAAGATTATCCTTAATCTTTGGTACTTAATACTTAATTACATTTGGAATAATGATCAATAATACAATTTAGAATTTTTTTTTTTTTTTTTTGTAAATGTTAGTATGCTTGGTTTTTATTAATATTAACAAATAATATATAATTATAATATAGTAATTAATCATATTTATTTTATCTGAATACATGTATTTTTGATAGAAAATATTAATTTATATTTTACTTTAGAACTATTTTATATGTTTTACAGTCAAAGGTAGAAAACTGGAAAGACTAATAGTCATACCTTTTTCATAAAGTTGTTATTTTTAACATTTATAATGTTAGTTTAATCTACTAGAGATCGTGAGAATCTTAGTGTTATCTGTGCTGTGTTGTTTACACCACAATTTAATTTCTTTATATTTAGTGTAGATATTAAGTACTATATATTATTCATATAACATGCTGATGAATTGTCTACATAGTTGTCAAACTTAACAACTCTATTAAAACAGAATATATATAGAAATTCGCAGGCATAATCTTTAGAATATAGACTTAAAGTGGAAATAATTATTAAATGCACATTTTATAATTACTATAATAATACAATAGTAAATGTATTGTGGCTTGTTATGAAAACTCAGTCTAGAGAATATCAAAAACGTTCCTAAATATAAGAAATAAACTTGTTTATAAGTATGATATTAAGTGATTATAGATAGTATTATTTTTTAATGGTAATATATAGATTTTACAATAACAGTACATTTTTTTAATCTACATGGAATAGAATATAACCACAGTTGTCCCCTAATTTAATCTTAGTTATGACATCTAATCAATTGTTTTTTATATTCTAAAACAACATACAATATTTTGTACTGATTTGAATAAAAAAAACTTATGTTTTTGACTTAATAGTTTATAGGCTTACAACTTTATGGCTATACAATTTGTAAAATATTAGTAAATTAAAATGTGTATTTTAGTTAGGTAATTACCTAATATATATAATAGGTACCACACGTTTCGCTTAAAATCTGTCTTTTAAATAAGAAATTGTAAAAGTCCAAAGCTAACTAAGACTGATATAATTTACTTTTTACACCGCATACTTTTACGGTTTTATAATATAATTGACTTATCGTTTATACAATCTTAAAAGTTTAATACCTATACTATACATTTTATGAATTAAATAAATACAATGAAAAATATATTAAAATATATAATAATCTATGTTATAGGGAATATTAAAACTCTTATATGATAAAATATTAAAAACAAAAAAAAACGTGAAGGTTTCTTAATAGTTTTCCAAGATCATAAAATAATAAATATAAAATTTTATGTCATTTAAAATCAGTGGTAACCAAACTATATTTTTTACGTGTAGCAATGTGACATTTTTACAACTTTTCACACCATACACCTATAACTTTTTCTTCTCTGAAAAATACTTCTTACCATTTACATTATTTACACTGTCTCTTATTTTATATTTTCATATTATGCGATATTTAAATTACACCTTACACAAGATGTCTAGATTTGATTCGGTAACCTTACCTACCCATAATCATGTGTTGCAATAATTGCTATATATGAAGTATAGTTTGGGCACCGCTGTTTAAAATAGTCTATAGGTTTATTATGAACTTAGAATTTAGATAATATATTATATTATATAGTATATGAATATTGAATATATAATATAAGGTGCTGTAAGCTAATAAAAATTGCTATTTAAATATCTTCAAATGTTTTTTTACAATGACATAGCAATAGTGATTGCTTATCAGTCATTTTCTAATAATATAATTTTATGTATTTATTAATATAATTTAACATTACTAGGTACATCATTGACTATCAATTTTGTTATTGATGAAATAATAGATCAAAATCAAATCAAACAAATATGGTGTGCATAAAAATGTGCCTCGTATTTTTTGGAAAGTCTTCTCCCTGCTGCATCCACGGTAATTGACATTTCATAAGTTTATTATGCTATATGTAACATTCATATTGTTAGTAGATGTATCAATATCGTATAATATGGTCTTTTAATTCGAGCAATATTTATAATTTATGGTTTAGTTTAGTATTTTAGTGTAATTCATTTAAAACAATCAATATACAGATAAAACTGATATTAAACCTTTTAAATAAAATTTTAAGAAAATAAATGTTGTGTTCTGTCAAGATTAAGTGTAATATTTTCATAAATATTAATTTTTAAGTTATGTGTTATAATATAATAATTAAATTATATTTATATTTATATTAATAAATCAATATTTATGCATACTGTAAAAGTATAATATATGTGAACCCAGTGGCGGATCTGAACAATGATAACGGTGGAGGGGGGAGAATTATAATTTTTTGTGTAGTACATATTATTTCATATTAATTAATTTAATTTTTCTGATGGAATAGGAATCTCCCCCCCCCCTTGGATCTGCCAGTGTGTTAACTTCTATTTACTTATGTACAAATTAGTAATTAAAAAAAGTGTATTTGGACTGGGAAAATTTTAAAATATTTTAATGATGTTTTATATAAATTATAATAATTTAAAATAATACGTTGAAATTAAATTATAGTTTTATATTATAGGAGATACTGTAGTCTATACCTATAAAGTATATTGAAATAATAAATGTAACTATTTTAATTGGTAGGTATTCTAATAAATTAAAAATTTTAATTGATTAAATGGTTAAACAACTAAAACCAATTAGATAATAAATTAGATGTTTTTTTTATTATGTTAAAAAAAAAAAATTTCGGGTAGAAATAATGGTCCGATTATCACAAGTAGAATATGCTATCGGTTGAAAATTTGGTGCTTATTTCTGCACATTTTTCGAATTTCTCAAAAGTGTTCTCTTGGAATTGAAAAAGTACCAATAAATGATGGAAAATGGATAGAATTGATTTTCCGTGAATTTAATTTTAAATATTTCGGGGTAACTAATGCTGTTTTAAACGTAGAGACTTGTAAAAAAAAAGTTTGAGCATTAAAATATGTATTTTACACATTAGAAAAATACTTGAAACTGTTGCATTGATTTTTTTTGATTATTTTTTTTTTTTTGATGTCTGAAGATACTGTCTCATTTTAAATTAAAGTTAATTTAGGTTTAGTTTACATACATACGTGGTAAAATTTTAGGATAGATTATCATTATAATATATATTTTAAGCGTAACTGAAAACTGATTGATTTTCGCTCAGAATTGTATTTCCGAATTCAAGTCATAATTATATAATAAAACACTTATTTCTCCAAGGACCAAAGGGACGAAGTAGGAACGTCCAGAAACGACCTTCCCGATTTTTTTAGTAGTTTTTCTTTTATACTTTTGTAATACCAATAACTTATGGCTTTGCTCAAAATCTAAAATGGTTCTATACCTACTGGTCATCACGGTCCTAGTGTTAATTAATAAAAGCTATCAGATTTTATATTTTATAAAAGTACCTATTACAAAAATAATAGGCGATGACTTCGTGAGTCGTGACTCTCAATATAATAATATAATAATAATTAACATTTAACAATATAGGCAATATATAATAGTAGGTATAACAAAAAATACAAATAAATAAATAATTTACTATTTTTTAGATTTTGAGAGGAGCGAGAAATTGTTTCTACAAAGATGTTTATTTTTTTTATGTATGATAACATTATTTCGGGTAGAAATAATTGTTCGATTACTACAAGTAAGGTATGCTTTCGGTAGCAAATCGTATGATCTCGATACTTTATACAGCTCATTTTTCGAATTTCTTAAAAGTTTTTTCCTAGAAGAAGAAAAACGATAAAAAAATGGCGAAAAATTGGCACAATTACGATCTCAGTAGTTCTTTTTTTTTTTTGCTTTGATCGTAGGGACTTGAAAATTTTTTTGAATACTCAAATAGGTAATATTTACCTTTAGTAAAATTTTGGAACAGATTGGTTGATTTTTTGGCAAAATATAGAGAGATTAATATATATATATATAGAGCTTTAAATTTTTTCTAAAAATGTTTAATATTACCTATAATTTTTTTTTAACGGTTTCAAATTTTAGTAGAAACTTAATTATATACTACTTAATCATTTAAAAAATATTTTGAAAATTGTGACTGACAATTTTTATCATGAAATGATAACTTCTTGAATATTGATTGCAGGGATTTGAAATTTATTTTGTATATTTACATATGTAATTTAATTCGTGGTAAATTTTGGAATGGTTTATCAGTATAATATATTGCAATATATTTAGATATATTGAAATTCGCTCAGAATCGTATTTTCTAATGTTCTCATTCAAATCTTAATAATTATAATAAACCACTAATTTCTCCGAGGACCGAAGGGACGAAGAAGGAACGTCCACAATCGACCTTTCCACTTTATTTTATTTTTTATATGTTTTATTGCGATGAACATAAATAGAAAATAATTGAATTTATGAATATTTATTAAACAATACAAATAATAATATGTTATACATACATTTTCAAGTAGAACACTGCGATTAGGTATGATCATTGCCTACTATTGAATTTTCAGATGTCTGAAGTGAAATTATTTCTTGAATAACAAAATAACTGAAATGCGGTGTGCAGTGAATTTCATTATACATTTTCATAAATGTTCCCTTACGAAACGAAACAATAAAAAAACAAAAACAAATTTACTCTCTGGGGAAATCGAAAAACGGGCTGTCTTTAATGTAGAATTTGTGATCATTTATCTGTCCATAAAATTTTTTTAGGTATGTAAATTTCGGACTACTTCTATACAGATACTAATACGTTTTCATATACAATATAAAATAAACATGTAGGACGTGTAGGTATAAGAGGTAACATATAACTACGTGTAAAAAAGAAATCCAATACTTTTCTCCATCGATTCAAAATCGAAATTCGAAGTAGAATAAAATTAAAACAATTGATTTATACACCTATGCGAAATACACGTACAATTATATTAGAAATAAATAGAACAATAATGCAATGATATATTAAATAGGTAAGTATAATTGTACAAGAAAAGTGAATGGTGATTACTGATTAGAATTAACAAGGGAGAATTGTTGTTAACTCAATAACTACAAATTAAAATTAAATACTGTGGTGATTTTTATTTAAAATAGTTCATTATTTTATATCTTATCAAAAAGATGTGTTGTGACATTTCTGCAGCAATGACTAATATTTTGTTCCTAATTTTTAATTTATAATTACTTTTAGGTTCTGAGCAAAGCGAGAAATGTATTGGTTTTATAAAGATGTTTTTTTTTATGTCTGATGATTTTTTTAGTTAGAAATAATGGGCCGATTACCATGAATAGAGTATGCTTTAGGTAAAAAATTGCATCTAGTTGGTACTTTATTCAGTTTATTTTTCGTATTTCTCAAAAGTTTTTCCTTGGGAGAAGAAAAATTATCAAAAATTGTCGGAAAATCGGCAAAATTATAGTTTCTGTTATTTTTAATTTTTTAGTTTCGTGATAACTAATTGAGTTTTCATCATAGGGTCTTGAATTTTTTTTTTTTTTAATATTAACATAGATAGTGTACAAGTATTTTGATTTTAGGTTTTTCATGATAACTAATGCAATTTTGAACGTAAGTACTTTAAATTTTTTTTGAATTTTCTCATTGGTATTTTACTTTATACACGTGGTATAACTTATGGAACGACCTATCAGTATAATATTATATTGTATTATATTGAGTTTCACATCGAATCGTATCTTCCCACTTTTTTAATTATAAAATTTGTAGTATTTATAAATACTGTTCAAATTAAATATAGGTACTGAACTGGTTAATTAAAAATAATGATATTTTTTCTACAAAAATAAATTTATCATTTATACCTAATAAGAGCGAAAAATTTAAATATAAGAAAACATTTAACTAAATATTGAGTTTACTTTTTAAAATTATTAATAATAATGACATGATTTAAATTTTATTTATATTAGGCATAAAAAACATTATATCTTTAAAATTAAAAATTAATAGAATAGTCCCTTTCTCGACTAAATTTTAGCTATGATACTGTCTGGACGTCAACCCTTCCATTAATGCAATATTATGTTTATGCAGTTACGGTTGTAACGACTTTATACTCAACGATATTTTAAAATCGAGACATAATACTATTTAGATGTATATAATAGATACTATAATAATTTTAACAATTACTAATCAAATTCACCTGTTGTCAAAAGACTCGAACAATCAACAGATTGTAATGTTCGCGGGTGAATATTATGATCACATGAGCACTTATACACTTGGCTTAATTATGTTTATAAAAACAACTTCTAGTTTACAAGAAAACGAAAAGTGTCCGAAAATGTTTAGAACACAATATTATTCAATCGTTGATGTTTGAATAGGGTCTAATAAAAGTAACAGGAAAAAACTGCCAGTTTTTAAATTTATAATTTACCCTAGAAATGTGTGTTTGAGTTAAATTTTTAAAGACACACCCGAGATATTATATATTGTTTCGGGGTGTTACACCTCAAACAGAATATCTAACGACGCTAAGTCCTTTAAATGGTCAGTATTTTAGGTAAAAATATAGGTACTATCATATTGTTACAGTAATAATAAACGATTTTTTGAGTCGCAAACATCAAAATAACTTTAAAGTACATTATTAGGTACTTATTATTAGTATAGAATATGCATGTATCGAATTTCGGTCAAAAGTAAAATATGTTTAATATTTAGGTATATATTGTTATACCTAAATGCGTAGTATTTTTTTTAAATAAATGAATTTAAAGCCACTTCGGTAGTTTTCATCTTACTGACTCAACATATTATTTTAATAATAGAATACCCTACAGTGTAGCAGGTAATAGTAAACTTCTAGTTTTGTTGTAAGCACAACGTGCTAGCGTCTTAATATCGTTTTAGGAAGTGAGTTTTTTTTTGATAGTGCTTGGTATAAAATAATGTTTTTCTGTAAACCGGTAGATCCAAAAACTTATATTACACCATAATATTACAGTGTTATATTTTTTAAGACGCAAAATAGATTAAATTTTATGATTACATAATATTATAATATGGGTACACTTTACAATTTTACATACACAGTGTCACAGAGTACGCGATACAAGTTTATTTATTTATTAGATAGGTAGTCGGTAAATTACTCGTAATGGGAAATGATACGCATCGCAAGTACTAATTTATGAAAAATAATGAAGATTATACTGGAAAAAAATAACACCACGCTTAAGTACATGGTATACAGTATAATATTATGCAGCAAGAATGTTAATGTAGGTTAGGTTAGGTATACAAGATGATGATAATATCGCATTTAATAAAAATAACGTTTTAAAAATATTGAAAATACATGCAATATCTAAGGTTTTTGTTTTTCGTATCATTATATTCCAATCACTCTGTATTTACAGTAATTTACTATAAGCATGCACATTTTACTTTTTACTCTGTATAGCTTTAAAATCTTTTTTACTGGAAATTTTGATTATATTCAATAATAATTTTTATAGATTGTTTAACGATTTTTTTTAACGGAAACTATCTTTTTTTCGTATAATTATTATCCGGCCAAAATAAATACTTTGATAAGCAGTTTCTTTCAAATGTTAGGTTATTTTTTAATATTTTAATTTACCCAATATTAATGACTCACTTATAGGCTATTATAGGCAGTGGCGCAACTAGTGCTAAAATGTAGAGGGGCTATAGCTTTAAATTAAAATATTTTTAAAAAAAAACTGAGAATTGTCTTGTTATTTAAAGGAGCTATGAGTAATTTTGGGTAGGATAAGCCCCTCCAACCACCTCCCACATTAGATGCGCTTATGATTATAGGCCTAGAGTCTCAGTAAGTTTAGTACCCCTTGCAGAGTACTTTCATTACCACCGACAAATACGACGGTTAGTATCTCCAACAAAGCATGTACAATGTTTCGAGTGTACGTCCACACCAGTGAAGTTGTTTCTGTGACCCGATCGGTCTTCTGAAGTTGCAACAAGTGTTTTAATCCTACATTTGTTTTCTGTCATTAAGATAATGCTTTAACTGTAAGAGTGTAGCTAATCATCAACATTGAGACATTCCGTTGATATTGAGATATCGATAAAGTATGACTATTTGTATACGAACGCCGTTTTACTATTTTCAAGAATAGGCCCCCAGGGTGTTGTAGCCAGGGGGAAAGGGCTATTTTTTAGGGAACTTAATTCAAGGACGCCTAAAATTTTACTGCTCGCTTCGTTCACAGCTGGTGGTACGAGAGTATACCATAGGGAGCAGAAGGAGTAATAGACCTCCCTTATATTATTTCTGGGGGTAGGGAAATAACAATTATGAAATAAATTACATCATAGTTATAGTATACTATAAAATATGTGATAATATGTCCATATATAATAAGTGAAATTATCAATTTTCTTCGTTAAAATAATAACAGATTATATAAGCTATTATATGAGCTATAAATATTTTTACCACTCACGTGAGTCTTAGCCTGTAGTCCATTTTTAACATATTAAGTTACGTTAAAATGTAAAACATCTGTGGACCTTTTAACACTTACAATTTTCTACCAACTATGCATGTCACTGATTAGGAATAGGTCTTTTACTAATTAATTGACGTGTGAAATCTTGACTGACATTATCATTATTATATTTCATTATAATATCATTTGATATCATAATAATAATAACTATTATAACGTAGTATTGATGCATTACACACATAATATTATAATATTAAGAAATAATTATTTTAAACTTTTAATAACTACTAAATATAATATTATTTTGAACTACATAATGCTGGTATTGATTTTTAGAATAAAATATTTTTCTCTCATTAAATATATTTGAGTACTCAACTGTATACAATAAAACGTGAAACAATACTGGGATAAAATCCAAAGCACCCATAAAATAAAATCAGGTGTAAAGCCCAAGTGCATTGCAGTATTGCACCCAATCAATAATTACAGGATTTACAGGAAGTACTAAGTAGGAATTAAATGTATAATAATATGAGTATTATTAATAGTTTTTCGTGTGAATGATTTCAAATAAGTATATAATAATACATTTTAATATTGTGTACAGTTTATATCTAACATTATAATCGTGTAAATATTATTAATTTAACTATAATATATAAAGTTTTTTCAAATTTATCATTACTGTATGTTTTAATATTTCTTAAGAAATTTAAAGAAAATAGACATGTTCAAACCGAGGATTTATTGTTAGTTTAGTGTATTTCATTAATATAGTAATTTAATATGTTTAATAGTTTCAGTCAATTTTAGATTATGATTCATAAATGAAAAAATGGTTTAAAAACGATTTGTAGGTATATTTAGTTTTAGTAGTTATTAGTAAGGTACTGATTAACATTGTTTATACGGTTAACAAATAGGTATATCAAACTATTGAGAGATATCCATGCAGTGTAGTGCTGTTCATTATCTAGATAAAAATAATTTAGACTATTATTTTCATTCATAAAATTTTAAATTATAGTTATTTTTTTTAAAAGTTATATTATATTAACAAATTATAGGGTTAGGTGTGATATTGCAAAAAGCAATTTGGAATATGATACATATTTATTTGTATATATAATATACAAGATACAAGTATCAAAGATAGGTACATAAAAAATACAATGTACGTACTTTAAAAATATATATTTTTTTTATAATAAAATTATATTATTAATTTATTATTATTGTTAATCTTACCTGTTACAATTTTAGGAAAAAAAATTAATTTTAAACATTCATCTTAATAATATAATGAGAAATAACAGGTATATATTAAGGATACTTAAAATTACAATTTCAATTGATTTTCCTATATTTTATGTAGCTTTAGAACCAATTCTTTCATTTATTTTTTCCTAAAAGTAAATTTACCCAGAACTGTCATTTATTGAAAACTTCTGAGAAATTTGAAAAATGAACTAAACAAAAGTACCAAGTAGATACAATTTTCAACCAAAAGCATACCCTGAAAGAATACTACTTGTAATAATTGGACCATTATTTCGACTCTTAAAATGTTTTCAGTCATCGAACCATTATGCTACAGGAGCGGGTTACAGATACTTCAATTTTGTTTATAGAAACAAACAATAAAATATTTTGATACTAATAAAATTGTCAATTTATTTGCAGATGAAATGTATTTATAACATTAAAATAAAATATGATACAGTTAATATAAATTATTATTTATTTGTTATTTTGTTCATTTGTTCAATACATATTTCACATTGACACCAAAATCAAACATAATTAAAAAATAAGTAGTTTGTCGAAGTATTAAAATTAAATAGTACGTAAGTTAAAAACTTAAAAGTGCAAGCCCCTCTAATCTCTACAGATATGACCAAATATCTGCCTATGTCTGGTGAATTGTTTCTTTTTCACGGTATTTTCCACTTTTATATTTGGAATAGTATTTCTCTTGTGTGCAATATGGATGGGAAAAATAAAAAAACAAAAGGTATAATACAGTATCAGAAAAGAAAGTATATATCTATTATAGGCAAGTAGATTTTTGATAAAAGAAATAAGCAATATATTTTTTGGACTGGGAATAACAACAATAAGAATAACAAACAAATCAACTAGGCAAATAATATTTACTATCTAAAAAATCAGTCGTAATATATTTTTTAAAAAAGCAAAATATTACATTTTATTCTAAACAAGGAGGGAGCAAGAAAACAAACTATCAATTTTATAAGTAGAAAATCATTGATTCTTAATGAACCGAAAATGGTAAAACAACTCTTTTAATTCTTTTAATGGAGTAAAAAAAATTTTGTACTATATATTAGCCAATATATTATTGTTTAGTTATTTATAATACTAATTGATTGATTAAAAAATCACGTGAGCCAATATTTTATTTGATGAATAATAAAATATAAATTATCGTATAAAAAAGTTATAATCATCAGATTCTATAAATTGTTTTATGGTTAAATCGTTTAATTGTTATAAAACAAAAATCAAGATAATATTATACTGTATTGACAATGTAGCAAAATAGTAATTTTTAACTATAGAGAAGTCCCACAATAAATGGATTAAGAAAGTGTAACATGTTATAGATTACCTGGGTTTATGACTAATATATTCGAATTATTAAGACTAATATTATTACCTAAGAACAAGAACAAATATGAAATCTGATTTTTACTTTAGTTTTATTTTTTAAATTTACATATATTATTTGTGTTTTTTGTATTCATTATTTTTAAATTCTTAACATTTTAAACGGATTTGCCTGTATTATTTTTATTTAATATTTATTATTCAATTTTCCAATAAATGTATTGATATTTAATATAAGTAGTTATTTCGAGATTTAGGTCAAAAATCATATTATTTTCAAACCATTTTGCGTAAATGACTATCTTACTATATTATATATTTAGTTAGAATATTGTTTTGTTTTTAAAGTTATGCATGTCATTTATTTTTATGTCGATCTAATTATAAAATATTTTATTTTAGAAGTAGTAAAATAATATAAAATATTTTCATAATTCATAAATTCTTCTACATTGTAATCAGAATTTTGTTGTACAAAAATGGAGATAATATTAATAACGACTGTAAGTAAGTTCTACCACTTTTGTAATATAAAATTTTGATTACACTGTATAAAATAAATAATAATTATTTATTAAAATATGTATTCAAATTATAGTAAAATATACGAGTATAGTTGAGCAGTTTTGCAATTTTATGTATCGTATATTTTTAATATGTTTTTGTACTTTTCGATGTTAACTATTTACTCAATTTGGCAGTCAATTAGTTTTACCATTAATTATCTAGGTAACTTAGTTATTAGTTCAAGTTTGTCTTTATCGACTAAATTTTCCACAGTCGTAAATCCAATTAATTACCGTTAAGAGTTAAAATTTTGTAATCGTTAACACTTTCATCCGTCTAGGATATTCGTGCGATATCGTCTGATATCGTCTTCGTTCCTTTAACGATTGTAATATTAATTATTTTTGTATTTGATTACAAATGGGTTTTGTAAATTTTTTTTGTTAGATCCCGGAAATTGCGATCAGATAATTCGATATAAAATCGAAATTTGTCGAAACTACGAAACTATGTAAATAGAAACTCCATTATCGTTTCACAGACGTCACATAACCTCGCTTCAGCTACTGTCGTAGTCAAATTAGGTATATCCAGTATAACTACTATACGTGCTGGGTTTTCTTTTTTGTCATTATTGTAAAATGTTACGTTGAAATCCGTAAGTGCAATTTACCGGAAACGCATGCGCGTTTTAACAATAATATATTATTCATAGGATTGCAAAGAGCCATACTACCGAAATGCGCAGTCGGTTAGATGTGATTTTATATAATACACTGCATGGTCCACGGGTTCTCAGCCCGGGAGAATTACGGTCGTAGACAATAAATAAATTAACGGATCGAGCCTATAGATGATAATTGATAAGCGAGCTGACGGGACGTTATCTAGTACATTGTACAGTCATTTTTAATCATTTCTAAACACGTCGGCGCGGAGTTCGTCCAATTTTTCTTCCGTTGTAAAAATATTGTGCGTAGGTATAATCTTCACGTAATTTTCACGATTAAACTGTGTTTATAGTTTAAATAATAATTGGAAATAATCTACAATAAAAAATCGGAAAGGTCGATTTTGAACATTCCTCTTTCGTTCCGTCGGTCCTCGGAGAAATTAATGGTTTATTATAATTAAGATTTGAATGCAATGATTATATTGCATTAGAATACACGATTCTGTGCGAAATAAAATTAAATATAATATAAAATTATACTGATATGTCGGTCTAAAATTTTACCACGAGTGTTAACTACCTATGAGAATACTTAAAAATTGTTTCAGTACCTACGTTCAAAATTTTATTAGTAATCATAAAAAATGTAAAATTAATTTCGTCAAAATTACAATTTCCGTATATTTTGTCGTTTTTCCGTCAATTTTTGGTAGTTTTTCTTTTCTTGTAGAAAAAGTTTTGAGAAATTTAAATAATGAGCTTTATAAAGTACCAACTAGATGCAACTTTCTACCGAAAGTATATCCAATTTGTGGTAATCGGATCATTATTTCTATCCGAAACATGCTATCAGACTTTTAAAAACACAAAATATCATAATATTCAATTCTACTAAATATTTAAACTTTAGAAGTTTAAAAAAAAATTGTGATTTATGATTTTCAAAATATTTTTTAAAAATATTAAGTAGTATATAATTAGGCTTCAATAAATTTTTCAAACCGTTAAACCCAAAATTTTAGGTAATATTAAACATTAATGGAAAAAAATCGAAGCTCTGTATTTAATTAGAAAATTAACCAATTCTTTCTAAAGTTTTACTTTTACCATACGAAAAAATTTCCTATGTAAATATTCAAATACAATTTTAAGTCCTTACGTTTAAATTCAATTAGTTATTATGATATAAAACAATTTTAAGTAAAGGAAATCGTCATTTTGTCGGTTTTCTGCCATTTTTTAGTAGTTTTTCTTCTCCCAAGGAAAAACTTTTGAGAAATTCGAAAAATGAGCTAAATAAAGTACCAACTAGATGCAATTTGGTATGGAATGGCTACCTTATTTTTGGTAATAAGACCATTATTTCTTCCCAAAAAAGTGTTAAAAAAAAATCTTGTCCTTGCTTTACTTAGAATCTAAAATAAAATAAGTATACTATTTGATAAAGAACTTTTTTGAACATATTATTTTGTATTAGGGTGCACCCCAAAGGAATCACGTTCAATTTATAATTATTAGTTTATATATTTAACCTACAGACAATAGACATTCTATAAAGATATGGAAACAATAAACGATTTTAAATATAATATTAAATAAAAATTAACTAGAAGAATAATTAATTGAGTGAGTGACTAAATCATCGTTGCAGAACTTTATTTGAGTTCAAAATTGAAAAAGTAAAGTAAAAATAAAATATACACATTACCTTTTTAACTATTGACAATGAAAATAGCATATCAGTTAATTATTTCATAACTTGATGTTTGATGGTGTGTGGGAGGAAGGGAAGATTTAAATGAAATACTTAATTTATCTAATACTTACTCGTGAGGATTATTTTTGTATTTATCGTAAAAAAAAATTACAAGCAACAAGAAGTGATAGTAATTATTATTTTTTGTTATAGTGCCGCGTACCACAATATTACACTGATCTTAGGCTATGACCTTACCAGGTGTTATAACATTATATGATCCAACGGTTAATGGGGGTTACAAAGGATTAAACGAGATTAAGTGTTTATACATAAACGAAAAACGCGTAAATCATTTGCGATAATATTATGTTGTGGACCCTATATACAGAGTATTGAATCATTCCTAAATCCTAGATAGCAAAAACATGTTATATTAATGTAATTTATATATTACATTATTAATTATACATAGTGATGTAAATAATATTAATTTTTTTAGAAATATATACAAAATAAAGCTTATAATCAATACAATTCTATAATATGTTCTGTAAATATAATTCGTTATAAAATTCTTCTTCTGCTTCGTCTTACACTCCTAACTATGTATATAGTATCAGCCACTAAGTCACACATCTAGACTTACTAATTAATGAAAAATATTATTTTAATTAAACTATCAATAAGGCACATAATAATATATTATCATCAAAACATATTTTGTTAATAATTTGCTAATATTTTGAATAACAATAATTGTATGGAAATGCATAAAAATGTCTGTTTAAGTATTGTATTTGTTGGATTTTGGGAACTATAATATTATTGGCGTCAAAACTTTACCAGAAAAGAATTACATTAATTGAAAAATAATTATTATAACTGTTTCATTATAATTATAATAGATATTTAATTTAAAGTTGTATATAACAAGTATATGTGATTATATCGAGAAACGACTTTTGTAGAGTTGAACCAAATAAAATCGATTAAAATGATAGAGAAAAAAATGAATTAGAGCCATTTTAAAATAAATATTATATTTTGTTCGAGGAGCTTTTATGGACATTCGTATTCTTGTTATTGTCAACAAAACCGGCAATTGTGCGTTATTATAGTCTGAGCCTTCGATGTTGTCGATAGGACGTGAGTTATTAATTCACGTATTTAATTTTTTTTTTCTAGAAGGTATATGTATAAGTCAGTATACGTAGTAAAGAAATCAATTTTATCTGAAAAACAGATTTTAGATTTAATATCTATTATTTATTACAATTTAATAACAATAAAAAAAAGCGTGAAAGTCGATCCCGGACGTCTCTCCTTCGTCCTATCGGTCCTCGGCGAAATTAGTGGTTAATTTATAGCTACGATATGAACGCAATGATATTGCATTCGAAAATACGATTCTGAGTAAAATTCATCAGTAAGATATTCAATATATTATACTGATAATCCGTTCCAAAATTTCATCACGTGTGTAGACTACCTATAAAAATACTAAAAAAAATGTTTAAATCTCTACGTAATATAATGATTAAAAAATTATCGTTATCTCAAAACCCGAGATTTTAGTCTCTACTTGCGACGGACGGCTCGAGTTGTCCAGACTAGCCACCTAAACGTCGATGTTTAGGACACGTATATTTCGATTTTAATTACTGCCGTAGGTCGGCGATAATAACGATATTATCGAGCACGCTTCCTTATCGATCGATTCACTAGCCAATTACTAATTTGTATTTAATTATGTTATTGTATAATTGTTTTTCTGTTTATCAATTTGAAAATTTTTCAATTCGAGTTCTTGTACATGAAAAGTCGTACTTCAACTGAAAATTAAAAAAAAAAACAGTCTTGAAAGTTTCAAGTATCTTTTGAATCTACTAAAAAAATAGGTGTTGATATTTTAAAAAAATGCAAATTTTGAAAAGTGATTCAAATTGTATGCTGATAAACCCCAAACATAATAAAAAAGCGGGAAGATCGATTCAAGACGTTCCTTCTTCGCCCCTTTGGTCTTTGGAGAAATTAGTGGTTTATTATAATTAAGATTTGAGTGCTATTGCATTAGAAAATACGTTCTGAGCGAAACTCAATATAACACAATATATTATAATGATAAGCCGTTTTAAAAATTTACTAACTTACTATGAGAATACTCAAAACAATTTTGAGTACCTTTGTTAAAATTTGCATTAGTTATCATGAAAAATCTAAAATCAATTTCGTCAAAATTATGATTTCCTTGAATTTTGCTGTTTTTATATCATTTTTGGTAGTTTTTCTTTTATCAAGGAAAATTTTTTTTCCAAAAATGAGCTAAATTAATTAATAAAGTACCAACTAGATGTAATTTTCTACCCTAAATAATAAACTAAATAACTTAATACCCTAGTTGTGTTAATCGGAATTTTTTTTTTACCTGAAATAGTGTCATCAGACAATTTAAAATACAAAAAACAAACATCAATGTAAAATGTTGAGTTATAAGATGTATAAAAAAAATGACATTTTATTTTGTAAAGTATTATATGAGTAGGCATCATTGAAATTTTCAAGTTTTTTTAAACTGCCGCTCTTCAGTATTCAAACGGTCTTCTAGTCTTCTAAAGTGTTGGATGTATGACTTGTTAAAGACTTAAAGATCAATTGATAATTGATGCAGAATAATGAAAATGAACCAGTCTTTATACGGTTTTACCAGATGTTGTTGATGTATCATTTATGTTGTGTCGTGTAGAATAATGGTATAAAACAAAACTTATTTGAGTACCTAATATCTATTTGGTAAAATTTTATGTCATTAAAACACCTTGTTTGACGAATCGTATCTCCTAATAGTTACATTGCTTCATCACACCGATTTTTATTTCTTTATTTCTTGGTAAAATAATATTAGTAATAGTCCAACAATATAATTTCTGTTTGTCTTATAGATTTTATAACCAGAAAAATATAAACATTTATAATTTATAAATCTATTATAATTAATGTTATTTTTTATTTTTATTGCAACATAATTGGAATTAAAATATAAAACTTAAAACTTAAAAATCAACACGAAGATAAGTTTTAGATCGACCAACCAAAAAATCAATTTAATTATTATATATATATATATATATATATATAACATATGTGTATACTAGAAAAATTATAGGTTATAACTATTGAAAAATAATTGAAATTTTATAAAATTTTACATTATTTTTAATATTCTACTGATAGGACTAGTTATTACTGAATTTTTAGTTACTTTATTTGTTCATTAAAGTAATATATATAAGTATTATTAAATTTTTTTACGTAAATCCGTAAAGATAATTTTAACGAAAAATATGTAGTAATGTAGGAAAATTGCCTTTACATCACGCCGTCTTATGAACAATTATAAATGTATCATACACTCATCATTATTGTAAATACAACTTTAAAGATAAGAAAAAACAAGGGCAATATAAAATGATAGCAACTTACTGTATACAAATAAAGTATATTAATTATTCAAATAAGTATTTAAACAATATAATGTTATAATAAATACTAATTTAAATATTTTCTAAAAGTTTTGTATAGATACAGAAAATTAATTTTAAAATATATTATATCAAGTAAAGTTTCTCCTGAGAGTTTATAATAATTTTATTAAATAATCACTTAAAGATTCGAATAATTTTTATAATTATCTAATTTTTATTAATATGTCGATTGTATACTATCATTTAAGTATATTTGTAGAATAAAATAAGCGGAAATGTCGATTTTCTACGTTCCTTCGTTCCTCGAAGAAATTAGTGGTTTATTATAATTCAAATTTTAATACAATGATATTGCATTAGAAAATATGATTTTTAATGAAACTAAATATAATACAATATATTATACTAATAAACCATTACAAAATTGTACCATGTGTGTAAATTACCTATGTGAATACTCAAAACAATTTTCAAGTTCTTACGGTCAAAACTCAATTAGTTATCATGAAATAAAAAAAATTGAAATAATAATAACCGTAAATTTGCTGATTTTCCGCCATTTTTTGGTAGTTTTTCTTTTCCCAAGGAAAAACTTTTGAGAAATTTTAAAAATGAGCTAAATAAATACCAAAAAAAAAATGCAGTTTTCTACTGAAAACATACCCTATTTATGATAATCGGTTCATTCTACTCAAAAATGAGTCTTCAGATAAATAAAAAAAAAAAATTTCGTTAATGTGAAACCAATACATTTACCGCTTTGCTCAGAATCTAAGAGTAATAATAATCTATATGAAGATAACTAATATATATGATTATATTGATACTTATATTTTATTGATTTGATACGATGTAATTCTATAAATGCCATACATCTTTAATTAACGTTAACGATAACATTTAGTTTACAAATGACAAATAAATAATATTAAAAAAACAAATGTTTTTAATTTTAAAAATTTATTTCATTTTTTGCATGTCCAATGTTGTAGTCGAAATAAATACAAAATGTTATTGTTGAAATTATAATACAACACAATCATTTTCTATTATCTCTTCGAAGACCTAAAAATCAAAAGAGAAACTTTTATAGTTTGTATCTGCTCGGTTATATAAAATTTACTGTAAAGAATATAGATGCCTTGATTATCACATCAGCTTAGTCATAAAATTCAAAATATTTCTATATTAATCTAACACGAAAAATACTAAAAAAAATTAATTCGTATCTTTTATGATATTATCATATTTGTGTGAAACATATTTTTAATTAAGACGTTTAAGGAATAAAACCTTTTTAGGTTACTTTTCCGTAATTGTATATATTATAATTTTGTTTAATATGAATCATCTATTACTTGTTTCTGTATAGTAATAAAAAAAATATTTATACTTTAGATTATTAATAAAGTATATTACTTTTTTCTTTAAAAAATAAATAAATGTTACACAAACTTAATCAATTTTGTTATAATATTACACTTATTGCGTTTGTGTGTATAAATTGCATATTTGGTCAGCAATAATACTATAAAATATTGAAAAAACGATTTATATTTAAATTTTATTGTCTATAATATCGATTTTATTTTTAGTTGTAAACTAACACTTTTGTAATATGTATAAATATCATCGTTTTTGTGTTTTTTTGCATATTAGAAAAACTATGAGATTACTTTTTATAGACAACTATAAAAATGGCTTATTTTATGTATATTCTATAATATATTATAATATATTTTCACCGAGATATACTTGTAGCTGCCTTCGAACTACTAATTTTTACTCTAAAAAAATAAATAAATGAATATGTCTACAAAACTAAAAATAAAAAAAACTATTTTCGCTAAGTACTTTACATTATTTTTCATCTAATGCTCAAAAGATATTGATATTGTTGATTTGCTCCACAAATATAATGAGTTGCTAATTTAGCAAAAAGTCCAGACATTTCCTAAGATGGTAATTTGAAACATTAATAACCAAGATGGGTTGTTAAATTATTATAGTTATAATAGCTTATGTTATAAACTACGATAATATTATTGCCTGAGTGTTTATATCAATAGGGTTTGTTATTAGTTAAGTATTCAAGTAGTCTTAATGGGAATTCGGAGAGGACGGCAAAATTATTATAGTAGATAGGTATTTCTAGGGAATAAATATATATATATATATATTCCTCGATAAATACTATTTGTAAAATAGTATTTACATAATAACTTTTAAACATTAAAATTATTTGAATAATAATTGTTGTTATTTCATATATTTGTGTTAGTTATTTTAGATTCTGAGCGAAGCGAAGAATGTATTGGTTTTATAAAGATGTTTTATTTTTCTGATGTATGAAAACACTTTTTTTGGATAGAAATAATGGTCCGATTACCACTAGTAGAGTATGTTTTCGGTAGAAAATCGCATCTAGTTGGTACTTTAATTAGCTCATTTTTCGAATTTCTCAAAAGTTTTTCCTTGGGAGGGGAAAAACTACCAAAAAATGGCGAAAAATTAGCAAAATTGCGATTTCCGTTATTTAAAATTTTTTAATTTCGTGATAACTAATTGAGTTTTGATCGTAGAGATTTGAAAATTGTTTTGAGTATTCACATAGGTAATTTACATGCATGGTACAATTTTGTAAGGGTTTATTAGTATAATATATTTTATTTTATTTTATTTCATTTAAAATCGTATTTTTTAATGCAATATCATTGTATTAAAATTTTAATTATAATAAATCACTAATTTCTTCGATGATCGAAGAAACGAAGGAGGAACGTTCACAATCGACATTCCCACTTTCTTTAAAAATATTTAATGATAGCACTATCATATTTTGAGATCGATAAATTATTATTAGATAAATATTTTGTTATTATGTTATCATAAATTATATTTTTATCAATACATAATATTATTTTATATAAGATTATACATATTATTGAACGATTATAATTATTAGTTGTTTTTTATATATAATTATTCGAATCGCATACATTATGAACATTTATTATGAAATAAATTAATTATGATTTAATTAAAGGTAAATTTTATACCTTATGAAATATGTGTTTAATTAATTTTAATTTATAATACCTTATAGTATACCTAACCTACGTTATAATACCTATATGTTTAAATAAATTAATTTACCTGTTATCTATTCTAAGTTTTAATTTTCAATCTATTTTACACTATTCAGTCGATGTTTGGAAATTAATTAGAGTTTCATAAATAATAACTGTTCAAATATATATTTTAATTATAATAAGTGAGACGGTACTCAATTTGGAATCTTGAAAGGCAGTTAGCATTTCAAATACAATTAACAATTGTGTCATTAAACATTTCAACGAATACAAAATATTCAAATGTTTTACTTGAATATTAATTTGATTGTAGTGATTTAGTGAAATTAATTGGTCATATGGTTTATATTTGTTTATATTTATTCGTAAATACATTTTACCAAATTTTTTACAGCGAATTGAAGTATCGCTTTTAATCGTGGTAACATTATTTTAGATATGATTGATCACGTTGTATTATTTTATATCATAGTAATTATTTAAAAAATAGCTATTAGCTATTTTATTAAAATTTGATTAGATATATTTGGACGGTAAATCATCGGTATCAAACATCTATAAAATAAAAAGTTTATTATAATAACCATGGTATTATTAATTTCTTAAGATATTACACTTGTAATTTTTAAAGGACTGTCTCACGTTAGTAATCTTTGGGATTTCTAAAACTTTTCCCGTATAATAATGTTCTATATAATAAAAGAGATGTAGTTACAGAACGTTTATCAGCTTGTATCTAAAGTTGATAACACCAACGGTGTTCCAGTTTTACACATAGGTTAGTTGTTCAAAAGTACGATGTTATCTGAGTAGAATAATAAAACCTTAAATTAATCTTCATGTTCATAATATTATACGAACAATTCTTTAGAATGATGACTTGATTCTCAGCTAATAATACAATCGTCCGTTTTTAAGAAATTAAAATATTTTCCATTGTTACTTTCTCAAGTATATATTTGTGATATTTTCAACAGAAATATTAAGTAATCTAAATAATATTTAGAATACATTTTTGGTATTGTCCCAATCGAATAACGTGATCTATAAATAATATTTATATTTTATATGAGTCTTAAAAAAGATATTGGCGAGTATTTTTCCTTCTTTAAATGGACTCTTCCATTTTACTAAAAATTAGATAAGTTTTTCAGTTTTCAATCAGTACACATTTAACTATTATACAATAATATACGTTCATTAAATTATGCACTGTAGGTATCTTTTCAGATATTAAATTTCGCAACTAATCACTTATTAAAATTATTATATACATCTATATAAATTTAATGTTATTCATTTGTTATATAGTGTTTAGTTTTTACTTCATAATATATAAATAAAACCCACACAATTTTAATGACATGCACAATTTTTTTTTAAAATTATTTCCTTATTAGTAGTATTTTAATAACATACTAAAATTAATTTAGTTAAAAATATAAGTTTTGAACATACTAAAGTGTATTATTTTGTAAGAAAAAAAAAAATGTGTACTATTAAAATAAGAGAATAATATTAAAATAGTTTATTACATAAAAAAAGATTAGTGGCTACAATAATATAATTATAAAAAAATATATTAAAAGGAAAATATTGGTTTAAAATTTAAATATTTTAATCTACCAACTATAAGGTATAATAATTATTTTTTATCATTTCTATATGTCAATATGCAGATGTAATAATTAATATTATTATAAAGTATAATTATTATCTCAAAGTATACGAATTAATTTTTTTTGTTTTTTTCGTGTTGGTTCAAACTTTAAAGTTGTATTTCTTAGCTGATGCAATAATCAATATAGATGTCCTATTAAATTTTATATAACTGAGCAGTTAGGAATTCTGGACAGTTCACTTTCGATTTTCAGGTCTTCGAAGAGATTATTTAGTTATAAAAAATGATTATGTTGTGCTATAATTAAAACAATAGCATTTTGTATTTATTTTTGGACGTGAAAAAAGAAACTAATTTATAAAATTAAAAATTTTTTTTTTATCATTTATGAATTAAATAATATAACCGTTAAACTTAAATAAAAATGTGTGGTATTTATTGAATTATATTCTATCTTTTCAATAAAATATAAGTATCAATGTGTATTAGTTTTCTTCATATTCGATTATGAACTTATTATTCCACAAATATACTAAAATGAAAGTATGTAATAAACATATTAAAAAAAAAAAAATCTAATAATTGGATAATCACTCTAATATTTAAGCGAATTTTGATAAAATAATTATAAACTCTCAGAAAAAACTTTACTTTATATAACATATTTTACATTTAATTTTTTGTGTCTATAAAAAACTTTTAGAAAATGTTTAAAATAGTTGTATACTCTGTAGTTAAGAACGTGGAACGTGGTCATGACGTAGTCAGTATTCTGTAAAAATATTATATTGTATAAATACTTATTTTAATAATTTATATATTTTATTTTTAATCAATGTGTTGCTATCTTTTTAAACCATCCGTGTTATTTCTTTTATGTATTATTGGTAATAGTGATTAGTGTATGATACATTTATAAACATTCATAAGACGGCGTGATGTATAGGCGATTTCACCTCATTACTAAATATTTTCCGTTAAACTTCCCTTGACAACATTATGCAAAGAAATAATACTAATATTATTATCAAATAATAATAATAACAATACTAATATTAATATTAACAATAATTAGGTACGTTTATATAAAATTACTGTTTAATTTATGTTAATATTCAAATAATTGTATGCGTTTGAAATATCATTGTTTTATCGTATTGAACATGATGAACTTCTCATTTTAATGATATAAACAATCTTATCAAATAATTTTATAAAGTAACAAACGATTTTTATAATATTATTAGTGCAAACAAAATTAAAAAAGTGGAAATGTCGATTTTAGGCGTTCTTCCTTCTTCCCTTCGGTTCTCGGAGAAATTAGTGGTTTATTATAATTAAGATTTGAATGCAATAATATTGCATTAAAAAATACGATTCTGAGCGAAACTCAATATATTACAATACACTTTACTAATAATTCATTTTAAAATTTTCCTAACTTGTATTCTACCTATGTTAAAACTTAAAAAAAATTTCAAGTCCTTACGATCAAAACTAAATTAGTTATCACGAAATTAAAAAATTTTAAATAACAGAAACCGTAATTTTATCGATTTTCCACCATTTTTATTGTAGTTTTTCCCCTCCCAAGGAAAAACTTTTAAGAAATTCGTAAAATGAGCAAAATAAAGTACCAACTAGATATGATTTGCTATCGAAGACATACCCTACTTGTAATAATCGGATCATTATTTCTACCCGAAAAAGTGTTTTCATACATAAAAAAAAAACAAATATGTATATAATAAACTGATAAACTGAAAATTGAAGGAAATATTAAACATTTATGGAAAAAAATTCATAACTCTATATTTAGTCAGAAAATCAATCAATCGTTTCGAAAATTATTTCTATAGTGTAGAATACTTATGCTGACACTCAAAAAAAGTTTGAAGTCCCTATGACCAAAACCTAATTAGTTATTACGAAATTAAAAAAAATAAAATAATGAAACCGTTATTTCGCCAATATTCGGGAATGTTAAATTCAAAAGCATATAAAAAAAAATTGTCTGTCACGATTTTTAAAATATGTTGTTAAAAGATTATGTAGTGTATAATTAGACTTCGATACAATTTTCAAAGAGATAAACCAAAAATTGCCGGAAATATTAAACATTATTGGAAAAAAGTTCATAGTTCTATACTTGGCCAAATAGTCAATTGATCCGTTCCAAAATTGTACCACACTTGTACATTACCTATGTTAATACTCAAAAAAATTTTCAAGTCTTTACGATCAAAACTAAATTAGTTAACACGAAATTAAGTAATTTAAAATAACAGAAACCGTAATTTTACTGATTTTCCGCAATTTTTTGGTAGTTTTTCCCCTCTCAAGGAAAAACTTTTGAGAAATTCGAAAAATGAGCTAATTAAAGTACCAACTAGATGCGATTTTCTACCAAAAGTATACTCTACTAGTGGTAATCGGACCATTATTTCTATCCAAAAAAAGGGTTTCCATACATCAGAAAAAAAAACTTCTTTGTAAAACCAATACATTCGTCGCTTCTCTCAGAATCTAAAATTTGTATATTATTTTTGAATGAAGAAATTAATCATTTAGTGTTTAAATAATAATTTACTTAATCCATATAATAATGTAAAGTGTGAAATATTAAGTCAAAAACTTGTGATTCACAATTTAATTAAAATATAAAATTAGTTTCTTTTTAAAATAGATTCTAAATAATAAAAATTCAAACTTGAATTTAATGTTTTTCAAACTAAAACCATTTGTAAATTCTATTAGTTTATATTATTTGAAATACTATATTTAATTTAACATTTTTTATGTCTCAATAAATTACAGCGAAAATTATATTAAAAATGAGTAATTATCGTTGTTAATACTATGTGAAGAACTAAATAATAAACGACTTGTATTAAATATAATAAAAACATTTTAAAAATATTTAAAATAGATTTTAATATTTTTTACAATGTCTGGATTGAATAAAAATCTTGTATTCAATATAAATATATATATATATATATATATTAATAATTATTATTAGGTAAGTACATCGTAATTAGTAAATTACACATTTTTTAAATATTTATTTATTTTTTCATATTTTATAATCATAATATTTATACAAGATTCAGGTAATGAATTACAAGTTGTAGTCACTTGCGCGTTAGATTTACGTGCCGACGATTATAAACTGAAAATAAATGTTAATGATTTTAACCTTATCTATCATTGTGATGTTATTAGTTTTATAATTATCTATATAACGTATTGGTGAAAGGGTGACTATTTATCATTTAATAGATCAAAGTTTTTCTTAAAATAAGTTGAATGTTAGATTTTTTCTAACAAAAAGATATTGCGGGTTAAATAAAATTTAATAAAATTTAATAAATATTATTATTTTATTTTATAAATAAAATATTTATTGATTATTTTGTTAAGGATCAATAATTATTCTAAATGACACTTGTGTAGGTATTTTTATAACTCATTTATTTAGATCTACAAAATATATGTCGATCAAAATAGAAAGATCAATATCTGTAAAACAGTGTCTGTGACTTGTTAATACAATGGTTACCCTTCTAGCTCATCCCATAAGTTATAACTACACAAATAAAACCATCATATAGTATAAAACGCGTAGCATATTTTTTGTCTATATATGCCTACCTATGCATTAAAATTTATTGTGACCTCATTTAAAAATATTATTATAAAAATTATTTGTCTATTTATTTTTAAATGTCATGATTCTTATAATTACAAAATAAGATAATATAGGTTAAACATATTATATTATATATAGGTTAAAATTTTTCTATTAAAAATTAGATTTACAAAATGTAATATTTAATTATTAAAAAAATTTAAAGTCTAAACATATATTTTTAATATATGTTTAATCGAGAACTGTTAATTTACTAATTAGCAGAAGTGTTTTATTTAATATATATGCACTAAATTTGTTGGAGTGTGATTTTGTCACATTTTTTTTTTTGTATTTGTACAATAATGAACGACTCCTATACCAACCGTATTATTATTTAATATTTATCTCTGATGACTGTTGAACATCATAATTACGGATACGGGTTTACTGATTATAACTTAATTCAGAAATCAATAAATTGGAAAACTTTATTCCATACGGACATTTTATTGTTATAATATGCAAAATAGAGGAAAATGTATAATATGAGCTAATGATCATAATAATCTAAAACTATTTGCGAGTTTTTAACATTATTTATTTTTAAAATTTAAATTAAACGAATACCTCAATTTTTTACTGACTGCTGTAAGATATATATATAAATATTAAATATAGATATATATTTATATATAAATGTGTGTTATATATTTGATCAACCTACATTATTTGATTAGCATAAACTTAAAACTGAGTTTGATATTTTTACTTTTTTAAATTAAAACAAAACACGAGGAACTTTAAATACTTTAGATTGAGATTATATTGGTAAGAGTTATTCATTGCAGACTTATTTAATTAAAAATATTGTTCGCGTTTATATTGAGAAAATGCAACAATATTGTTTGTATTTTTATGATGACACTTTCTAACCACAAACGCGAAAACAAATTTTTTTCTGATATTAAATCTCTTTTCAAACTCCTGTGGTGTTTCACTTCGGTATAAATTACCGTCACTGCAACGTATCCCTGTAAGTGACAATCATTTTTTTTATTTAGGTCACGACGAAGTCGCGTTATTTCGCTATGACTTTTTATGTTTCCTATGAAATCAAATTGAACGGGATTTTCTAATGCGGTTGTTTATTTGGGCTAAGTCGATCTCTACTATTTGTAGAACTTTAATTTTAAAAATAAAATACATATATATTTATAATTATTATTACGTACCCATTATATTTCACAGATGTCGTATACCTAAATACTCGTAGATTTTAAATTCATGACAAAATATCTCGGTCAAGATTCGAACAGAACTTAATATAGGTCAATTATTTTTATCGCAAGTATTAAGTGTTACAGTTTAAATTGCGTTATGATTGTGTGATACCGAGACCGCAGACCGTAGTTGGTATTTTAATCTGGAAAAGTTCGGAAACGCACTGAGCGGAATGCTAAATATAAAACGTCGCTAAGAAATGTTCAATGTGAACGGTTCATATCGTATAATAAGTATTAAATACCACTTTGATTTGTAACACGTTGGTAGACATGACAATAACAAAAAAATCAGTATGTTTAAATATAAACTGAAGCAATCTTTTTTATAAAAAAATATAACTATTGAACATAATAATAAAAAGAGTAAAAATTGTATGCAACCCAAAAAGAATAGCAGATAATAATATGCAATACAATTTAAATAATTAGTATGGTTGATAATATATACATTTTATTAGATATTTTAACGAATGTTTGATAGTATCTACAATTTTTTTTTTTACTTTATATTTAAGTTTTTATTTCTATAGTTAAAATCAATTTTTATTACAATAAAATAACATTTTAATCTATATTTTTACTGTCCTTAGAATCTCATTTAAATAATGAAATTGAAATTTTAGACATTGTTTTGATCGATAAAATACAAACAACTATATTGAGTAAATAGTAAATATGTTTATTGATAAATATTTTTATATTAGTTACAACAAAAATTAAACAATAAAACGAAGATTAGATTTCTGTACAATAATAATAATAATTAAGTTTAGTATTATAATATATTATATACATGTAATAATAATATATACCTAATTATAGTACTTATAAATTAATTGAATAATAAATAAATTGGTACAAAATAAATACTAAAAAATTAACTCGTTTGTTTTATTCACAAAAGAAAGTAAAATAAAGTAAAATAAACAAACAACGGAATTTTATTATAATTTAAAAACATACTGTAATATATTTTTAAAGGTAACTTACAATTTTTTTTCTGTTTTTATAACTAAACACGATAATTTACCGGTGTCTGTATAGGTTGTCACTAGTATATTAAAACATATTATTATTATCTTTAAAGTCTTAACAATTAAATAATTTAATTAATAAACTTGAACATGGTAATCAGATAAGATTATTTGAAATGGGTTTGTTTTAAAATTCATTTGTATAATATATATATATATATATATATATGTATAACTAACTGTTTATATAATATATTTATGATAGTAATCTAAATCGATTTAGTTTTCAACTAGAAAAAAGAGACAATACAAACAAATGTGTTATCATACATACATTTATATATAATATTATATTTATAACAATAACTAATATTTAATTGAAATATATCATAATATGATGTAATTTTTGTTTTTATATATATATTCATGACGTGATAACCCTGTTATGACGTGTGTATGAGTGTATTTCGTACTAGTTTAATCTAACAAACGTTGTGTTTACATTTAATTTAGGTTTAAAACAATATTCGATAACGATTAAAAAATGAAAGTCTATATATATTGATAATTTATTTTCTGTACAAAATAGTTTACTCATGAAATTAAACTTTTCTCGAATCACTTAATTAAAATACTGTTGTTTATACTAAAATTTTAAAAGTGATAAAAAATAATACGTCGTAGAATGTGTATTCTGTTTAAGTGACTTAAAAACTTTTCAATTTATCATAAAGTATATTGATGTATTTTTTTTTTATAATTATAATATAATATTATTATTATTAAAATACAGGGTACATTGTCGAAATATATAATAAACACCGACTTACCTTTATAGGTACTATTTTTTCTGTGATATGTAAATTGGTATAATTAAAATTCTAATAATAGGAGAATTTAAAAAATATAAAATCACAATGACGAAATTTTCTGATCTACAAAATTTAGACGAAATACACGTGAAACAGCCATTTTTCACGTATTTATGTGTTTGACGCGTAATTATAACGTTAATTTTTTTTATAACAATACATACAAAATAAGCGTTTTTACTAGCCTAACTATTTAAATAAAATATTTTACAATTAAAAAAGGGTAAGGGTTTTATATTTTAAATACATTTTGGGATACAAATTTGTTTATTGAAAATATTGTAGTATTCTCGTTAATTTTATTCAACCAGATTAATGAGTTTAATTTTGATTATACATTAATATAATGATATTCTTACATGTTATTTTAAAAAAGATATAAGATATATTGTTTTCTTCATATATATTTTTTAAAACTATTGTATAAATTATTATGCATTGACTTACGTGTCAAAAACTATTACGATATTTAAGTACATATTTTTCTTTTAAAAAGAAAAGTTAATGAATGGAATGTCAAAAGTTATTTATAATGTCGTATGAGATCGAATTAATTAATTAATGACCAAAATATTTGTATTGCTTTTATAATTCAATCAAACAGTATTTTTTTGAAAGCGTATCTTTTGTATAAATTTTTAACGTGAAAAAGTTCAATGTTTCGGACTGGCATGGTTATAAAAAATTGATAATTTTTAAAGAAATATATTACTTAAGGTATATTCTGCGATTGAGTTTTTATTGCGTGTTTGAAATTATTATTATTTTTAATATATTCTGCGATTGAGTTTCCATTGCGTGTTTGAAATTATTACTATTTTTAATAAGTACACGTATCGAGTAATGGTATTATTTGGAGTTTTTGTTCTGTTTTGTTGAATGCAACATAGGTATACGCTTTATAAATTATTTTAAATTTGAAATCGTTGGGTCAAAGACTTCGGTAAAATTTAGTTGCATGTTACTATTATTATCACGTCTTAAACACGTTTCGCTACCTAATAAACACTAATTTATACTACGAATGAAGTTTTTGTGTTGTTATGGTTTAATGTAATCGTTTATTTTAGATAGGTATATAAATATTATTGGTTTTTCTGAAATCGATAGAATGATATGAAATGTTGTTATTATATACTCGGAAATTGTTTGTTTTACAGTTTCCTTGCCTTTTTTTTTCGTGAGGGTTGTCGTTGCAAAGAAAATGATAATAATGTATTAAGTTTAAATTTAATATACCAGTAGTGTTCCGAAACTAGATTTTTTTTTTTTAGCTTTTATTGTTACTCAAACTAAACTAATAAATACGAGGTTAATTATTTTTTCTTCTCACCACACACCAATAATATTATATTGTTTGGTAAAATATAATAATTACATTTTAAATTGAATAGATAGATTTTGGCTATTTTTTTATACGTACCTAGAAAACTCATCGTAATAACTGTAACTGAAAATATTGATCAACTATAGAAAATGAGTATGGTAGTGTCATGAAATAATCACTCTGTATAAATACTATATAACACATTATACAAGTTGTTTCATTGCGATTGTCCGTCCTCGATGATCTTTCACAAATTTTATACTATTGATATCAAAATTTGACTACGAGTATAATATTACCAAATGTATATAGTTTTTTGAAAAATGTTTTTTCTTCGTTATTTTTAAAATCTAAGATGGCAGTTTTCTAAGATCCAAAGTGATCACTAGTGAGTTTTTTAACTACTACACAAATGCCTAATGGATAATATTAAACATATTATGTTTATTTCAACAAAATTTTGACGAAAATCAAATATATGAAATTAATGAAGTTTAGAGTTTTACTTTTTAAATCTTATACAATTAAATGTTTAATTGTTAATAAAATCACGACTGATAAAAAAAAATCAACGGTACGGACGAACGCGTTTAGCCATCCCGTAAAAAAATTATGCGTGCCATTAACGATTTAAATTATAACAATATTTCGTATATTTTTTCCATAATATGTACACATTCGTGTGTTGGGGATTAAGGGAGAGTGTTAATATGTTTATAATACACTACAAGTCTCTGGCAGTGAAGATGAGCAAAAACGGTACGATCATGGCGCTGACGATCGGTGGGCAAAGCGGAATGCTGCCTTGACCGTGGTGCATTGCGGCCGGATGTTCACCTGAAAATCATAAATAATGATTATAATACCTAACAACTTAATCACTTACATCAGACTTATTGATGGCAATAACATATCGCGAACGATTGATTTAAATAATTTTTTTTTTCTATCAAAACACAAATGTTCATCATTTCGTTTCGCCGCCGTCTCATATTTTATAGGCGTCAAGACTTAATAATAATAATAATAATAATAATAATAATAATAATATTATTATTATCATTAAGCACGGAACAATGGTTGCCGCATTTACGTTACAATAATTTAGTTGTTATGACGATCATAATAATTATTATTGTAATAATAATAATAATATTTCACGCGATCTGTTCTTCGGGTGAGGTCGCAATGTTTTCGACCCTATCCGACACGCCGCCGGCCAAACGTGATTAATAGTAAATCGTAAACAATGGGATCGCACTGCACGGGATTATTACGGCGACAGATACTTAGTAGACGGATAGACAGTGTAATATTAATATTAATAATATTTCGACAAGCAGGTACATTGTTCAAAGTATTCGAGTAAAAGTAATAATATTTTTTTTTTTTAATTAGAAAAATTTTAACCTATTTAAAAAAAAAAAAATTGTAAAACGTACTTTTAGTGGTATTGAAAATACATTGGACTTTATTATATATGTATATCATATACCTATGTTCAAATACTTTGTGGTCGGAATATTGAATATTCTACTTTCCAAAATATAATAATAAACAATTATAGCTAGGTAATAAATAAAAATGAAATAACATTGGAAAATATTATAAATAAATGTAAAAAATAATATGTTTTTTATATACCTACATTTACTTATATAGTATATTATACAACCTATGGAATTAATTGTAAGTATATTTAAGGCTGTTCATAAACAAATTAAATACAGTTAAAGTGAAGTTATACAACATATGATTTTTTCTTATACAACCAAATTATTTTTCTGTAAGGTAATTTTTGTTTTTTAATTTATGTTGAATAATATACTTTTGTAGAAAATAAAATGTTTTTTGTATTTTATTTAACTTGTAACAATAGTTTTATACTTTAATAATTTAAAATGTGTTAAAATATAGGTAGGTAGACAGTAAAAAACAAATTATAATAAAAATTGATGATATATTAGGACACGAAAAAATATATTTTTACTTTTATTAAATTTTCTAATAAGTATATTCATTAAAAAAAAATATACTTTTAACTTTTTTTTTTAATGTAATGACTAAGGTAAGTTACATTTATTTTCAATTAACTTTTAATCTTGTTTGTTATAACTAATATAAATTTAAATTGAGGTTAAAATTATTGTTTCATAATTGTGCGGTTTAATGAAATAGAAACATGCGCGTGTGTTTTTTTGACTATTAATATTTAAGAAAAAAAAAAAAAAAGGTTCTCGTCTCATTTATTCGATAGATACCAGACAAATTATTTTACCCGTTTTTTGTGAAATTACGAACACACGCGGGTACGTAGTTTTATTTTATATTAAATCTACATCGAGAGAGTATGTTATTTTTGTTTTACTCCAATCGTATTCGGTCGTTTTCAATCCGTTTGCGCGCAATACCGTTGAACATTATTTTTCTTCTACCGCGCGGTAAGTACAATAATGGAACCGCGATAAAAAAAAAAAAAAAAAAAAAAAAATGTACAATAATAATGTTCCGTTCGAGTAGGTTAAATATAATTTAAGGCCACAAACCGTTTAATATATGAACCCTGACGGTGGCCGAATTTGCATTTGACGGATCGCATGAGTAGTAGCCGGTATCCGAAGACGACGCCTTTTGAATTAATAATCTGCTGCTGGTTGTCGACCCTTTTTCCGTTACCAGGCTTATCCCGCCTCGCGGAGAATCGAAATTTATGGGCTGTGAACCGCACAAAAAAAAAAAAAATAAATAAATAAATAAATAAAATAAACGGTATAAAAAACGCGTATCATTTTCAAAAACCAAATCCGCGAAAAGGACCCCATTCTTCTCTGTGTCGACGACGTCCGCGAATTTTAGCCGAACGTAAAATAAACTGTTCCTGCACACACTCACTTGTTTCTCGTGCGTCCATCCGACGGTCGGCGGCGGTTCCGGAGCGAATTGCACCAAGCATGTGAGGTTTATCGTACTACCCTGGTCGATGAACAGCTCGGGACCTCCTATTATCTCGGTAGTAGGTTCTGAAAAGTGATAAAACAATATATTATTGTTTTTTTTTTTTCATTTCATTTCGTCGGTTATGCCCAATACCCGGGTATCGGTTATTATATAATATCAACTATCGTACGAGCCCGTGGAACATAATATAAATTCGCGGAATATTCCGCAATGGTTCAAATTTAACATTTTTTTCGCGAGCTCGCAATATTAATTCACACTCGAAACGATATTATTGTGTTTTTAATAATATCGTATCTATCGAAACGACCATAAGGCACGTCGTCGACCATACAATCGATTACGATGATATTATAATTATGCGCTATTAAAACGTATAATGAAACTGCAATGTTACCGTTCTACATTTTATCGTTACGTCTATTTACATATTTTCATGAGGTCATACGTGTTCGCAATAATGAATTTAGAAACTTACATAACCGCGAAACCAAATGAGTAATTCTACGATAAAACATCAAGTTATGATAATACAAGTTATTATATCGTGGAATTTCTAACGAATAAATAGAAATAATGTTTCGCGATATTTTACAATATTCGTTCGCATTATTCGGTTATAATAAAAATCGAACGTTATCGACTCTAAGAATATTGTGATTTTAAATTTTAAACTACGAATTTAGTTTACAATTACATTCAAATCAACAAATCGTGTTTACGTTTAACTACTTAGAAGTTGTACACGAAAAGTATTTTAATATCTGTATGAAATGTTAAAACTCGAATTAAAATTCACAAGTTTTAAAATATGTTTACTCCGATCCGATTATATTACGAGGTATTGCATTCTATTTACGTTTAAATGAAATATTAAAACGTATCTCGTAGTATCTAAATATAGAAGAAATTATACGGAATAATAATGTTTCTCGTCGAGTTTAGAGAACTAATCAGTATGAAATAATATATTTTAAGAAAATGTATAAGAAAAAATTGACAATGCTAGGAACTATACTTTATATGTTGAAATCTCCGATATTTTCGTAACATTAAAATTACTCTGTATATTATGCTAATTGTAGTATCTATGTGTTCGGCAATTCGGTATAGAAATATAAAAATAAAACGTTATTTATTTTATGGGACAACATAACGTTTATAATATTTATATTAATATATTATTACAGTTGGAAAATTAAAAATAAATTGCATTCAATTGTGCATACGGAGTTCAATTCGACGTGAGCGCTCGCTGTATCTACATTGGTACAGTCGTAGGTACTACAGAGCGATCAGTGATTTTGTGTTACAAAAATGGCGAGAATTAAATACGTTTTCAATATTATTTTTGTAAAATAATATTATTCTGATCACACTGTATTATAGTTATTGTTTGATAGTGAAGGTCCAGTTAGTGTCGATATTTCCGGGAAACCTTAATTACTATATTACGTAATAATTGAATGTGATTATAAGAATAAGAAAAATAAACCCTGAGTACTATCGTAGGAAAATCCTTGCTGAGCAATTATACGAAAATAAAAAACGAAACACTAACATAAGTATGCGTCGACGTCAACAGTATTTTCTATTAAAAAACTGTCAAGCTATATTTTAAAAAGTTACTTCTACATTTTCGTAGGATCGAACATATATTTATATTTTTTTTCCGAGTCAACGCGGTGAAAGCGATACCCGGATGATGATTTCATATTTTTATTTCATTATGTTTTATCTTTTACGCGTAAAAGACAGAAAGATATCAAATTGTTTTCTTTTATATATACACATTAAATAATGAGGTTAGGTTGGAGAAGTAAAATAATTATTTGATCAACTTTGTTTAATAACGTTTAATTTTTCTTAATAAAAAATAATAAAATTACATAAATATTCGGTATACTATTACCTAAAATATAGCTACATATGCGTTAAAAAAACAAATTTGAATTTATACATTTTAATCATAAATTATCACCGATTCCAAGATCGGGAAACATCCAGATAACAATCGAGCAGCGTCAGATAATATACGATAATATCAGATAATCTATCTATTTACTTATTTATCTATATATTTTAATTCAAAAAATTCGATTGACAATAGTCAATATTACAATAATCTAAACACACTTTGTTGAATTCATATTTTCATAAAATAATAAAATATGACCAAATGTCCAAATTTGTTAAAAAATGGGTGAAAATGCAAAAATATCTTTAAAAATACAAAAATAGTATAAAAATCTGCAAAATAAAATTTTTAATTTATGTTCTCTTAATCATGAAACAAATTTTAAGTTTGTGAGCGTTTGCATCTCATTAGGTGAATTTTCATTCACATTAACGACCTCCTTTATATTTTTATTATTTGATAAGGTCGCCAACAAAATACCAAAGTTCTTTCGAACCGGAGCATGTAGGATTTTATTTATTTTTATATATAATTTCAAAGAAAATTATATTTACAATTTATAATATTATACAGACACAATTGGTCATGAGAAATATTAAGAATAAAAAAAAATAAACACAATTCGTATTTAGCACTCGTGTTTTACGAACATTTTACCAAGACAAATATCTGATTATATATATATATATATATATTACGATTATGATTTGTAAAATAAAATAAATAAATAAATCTGATTTACAATTAATATATATATATATATATAAGTCACCGATCAAGGCAAAATAATTACAATTTAAAAAAAAAATATTCATATTACCACGTTGTCCAGAATTGGACTATTACGGTAATGATAATCTTATCTATGTCTAAAGTTTCCATTGAATGTTTTAAGAATATTCTGTTATTTTTTAAGAACTTCATAAAAAATATTCAAATGCTATAAAATCCCAACCCTGATTATAATACTACAATATATAGTTTGATTTGTTGGAATGCACGACTATCATAAGATTCTACGTTTTTGCGAAATACAACTCAAATATAGTTTAATTTGTATTTTCCCTAATGTTATTTACAATCAGTGTAATTATAAAACAAATAAAAAATAGTAAAATGTAGTTTTTTTTTTTTATAATTATTTAGAATATTATAGTAAACACTGTTCACAATGTATAGACATTTTTGGCAATATTGTTCACCAGAAAATTAAAAAAGTCCGAACGCATAATGTAATCGTTATTTAATTTTGTTAAAATTTTAATAATTTAAAATTTAAATTAAATAATAATACAAAATCGTATTATATTAAATGCGTTAAGATAATGACCAATGTTTCATAATAAATAAATACAAAATAAACCCAAATGAATTAATTTTTTTTAAAAAACTATTTAGTCTTTTTTTTAGTATTTTGTTAAACAATTAACAAAATAGCTGACTAGATATTAAGTCCCCACTCACATGACCGACTATTGTGAGGCAAATAGCCAGCAGCGAATACCTGTAAGAATACCTGCAAGAGTAGTTTATCGTGTTTATCATCAAAACATCGTAACTCGGTCTCGTCATGATATAGAAACTTTTAACACCTAATGCGAGTAAGTCTAATTTAAATATGAAATTTTAATTATAAAAGTTGAATCAATTTTCGTTTATTTGTAATATTCATATTCTCACATAAATCACACAGGCTCCATATTTCCTATCCTCCACATGATTACTCTTCTATACTTCGTACTTTTAATATTTTCTTCCTGGTTAACCATCGCTATGCGTTTAACCTATTCTTTCTGTTCAATCTAATGTAATGTTTAATTATATATCCAATCTTCTCTCCGGCTCAATCAATTCTCAAGCACTTTTGTCCCTTATTAATTTCAAAGTCCCTGTCCGATCTTTCCGTCATTTTATTCCATTTTCTACTCCTCTCACCTCCTATAATTACAATAACAACTTACCCTTAAACCATTTACACCGTACAACAAACACTATGCATTCCTTTTATTTATAAACTGTTTGTATATAATGTGTTATTAATATAAATAATCAATTATTAAAATTGTCCATTTAATATTCTGTATAATTATATTTTGAAACCTGTTATTCTGGACTATGTCTGTAATTTATATAAAAATAAAATAACCTAATAAAATATTTGCTTCTAAACTACGGTAAAATATATTTAAAAGGACCAGAAAACTTTCCCTTATACGATAAGAATATCTTGTATCTAACTGGTCATCCTGAAATAATATTATTAACCGTGACTCTATGTAATAAAATAATACACTTTATAGACATAATATTAATGACTGAAGTGTAGTAAATTAAATTTAAACGTTAAAAAAATAAATCGGGTCACGGCTCACGCGGAGGGAGAGAATGCTCCCATCGTACCCCTTCAAGTACGCAACTGGTATGTATGTCATCGGACGAATATAACTTTAGTCCGACGCGGTTGATTTGATACAATGAAATATTAAGCGAACGAACGAAGCAGAAGGAAATTATTTTCATACAGAATTGCGTACAAATAAATTGGCAAAAACGGAATTGTTATTTGAAATCTTTTCGCGATTTTCACTTCTATCGCCGTATTTTATTTAACATATTATTTTTGGTATCTGATATTATTTATGCACACTCTAAATGTAAATACGTATTTAATAATATACAGTATCTCGTTAAGTCTGGATGTTACAATCAGTGTTGGTGCAGAGGTGGTGGAGATTACGGAAACCCCGTCATCCGAATAAAGTCCAAACGCTGTGAATATATATACATTATTTTATTATACTTATTGGTTATTGTAATAAATATATATATATATATATATATATTTTTATATTTCATAAACAAAATGCAAATATTTATTTTACTTTCATAATATTTTTAAACGTAAAAATGAATATTGTGTATAATTTCGATTATTAATACGATATTATTATTATTATTATTATTATTATTATCATTCTGATATTGGTTTTTTTTTATCTTTGGCTCAATACAATAATAGTATTAAAATAAAAAAACGCACGATTCCAATAAAATAGTTTTCTAAAATCGATTAAAATCCACACATTTATTACAATTTATCACCGTGTATATTATGACGAATGCTATCAATATATTTCGAAATATTATGGTAATATAGTTATAGTTTTTTACAACATTGCAGTTATCAGCTATATTATTATTGTCAAGCCCGTTATTATTTTTCGACGTTATATATTTGTGCCTACGTAATGATGCGGGTTTGAAAAAATGTACGTATTACAATATTTTACACGCGTCTTTTTCAGTTCGATTGTGATCCACATAGAATTTGACGGGGGTTATTTTATTTGTTATTTTTAGACAAGTATAACAATACGCTTTAAATTTTCGAATACAACGGGGAAAAAAATCGTTCAGAACAAAATGACACGTAAGCCATACGATACGAACTTATTTGGAATTACAGTAGTCTTTGGATGTTTAGAAGAACCGAGGAGAACAAAAATAATGTCTACAAAACATATATAGTTAAATCCAATATATCTAAAAAGTCTTACTGCCATGATACTACAATATAATATAAAAACTGCAGTGATGACAATATTGAGTTGACATAAAATTAATTTAACAAAATATATCGATAGAAAATATCAAATTAATATCATAATATTATGTACACCTAAAGTTTAACTTTTACTTTAATTAAACCTTTTAACATACTTTTTAGCATGGAAGTAAAATATATATATAACATGGAAAAAAATTATTTAATATGTTATACACTATAATTTGAAAGTGTAATGTTTATTGTAATATATCTAATATAATCTAATATTAGATACTCAAAATATTATGTTGGTTTACTAAACAATTCAGTTGTAAAATGGATATTGTAAAATATATTAATGTATATATCCATGATTTACTAAACTATTATAGAGTTGTGGTTAATAAATGCGTATTAAATTAAGTAACATTTTCTTCTTTAATTTTTAAAGTTGAAATATTATTTCGCGGGAAAGAATAACTTAATTTATTTAACGAAAATATATTTTTTAAATTATATAATAAAAATGTAGATTACATTTTATTATATTATATAAATAAACTAGAATAAACTCAGATGAATATATCAACTTTATACCTAAAAAACATGTCACTTAGGATTGAAAAAGGAAATATATTTAAATAAACTTATACGGTACGATACGGTCTTAGAACAAATGCAGTGTCATTTAAATTTGAAAATAATGAATATCTAAAGTATCCTAAATATCATTATATTTTATCGGAATATTTTTTTTTTTAATGAATAAACTTTATTTTCTATATGGTTTTAAGCAAATCCTATAAAAATAATAACCATTTCTGGATAATAATTTTTAGCAACAAATTAATATATTATTTTGTATACAATATAATAGTTGTGTTCAACAAAAACAATAATTTAAATTTTTATCGTTTGTATGAATTGTGAAAATTTGTAAACTTATTATAATTAGTGTTTACTTTTAATTAGAAAAAATAATTATATTAATAATAATTATTATTAATAGTTAGAATTTACTTACGTATTATATTATAATCAACAATAACACATATTATTAATTAGTTTTAGTTATTTACTATTACTGTATATAACAAAATTATAACGCATTGATTCATTTCAAATGTGTCGTTTTTTCTCTTTTTCAATATCTTTGGGAATATAATATTTTGTATGAATATAATCTTTTAAAATGTTGAAGTAGTGGTTGATTATGAATACATTTCGGTTGAGCGTAACTTTAACGTTTCCGACCCAATATGATTTAAACTATATTATATTATGTACTCAGTTTGTTCAAAATAATATTCTTAGGAAATATAGAAAATTTTGTACTTTCATGAGGTTCGTAGAAAAATCAATCCAACATAATAATATATATCAACGGTTTTTGCAATGCTGGGCTAGTTTATTAATATCTCGATAAAAACAAAAATTAATATCAAGAAAATGAAATAATGGATAAATTCTATAATATTATGATACAAATCATCTGGAAAATGGTCACATGGTTATTTACTTAAATATTTATAGATGCTACTGATAACACGCGGTTTCCTTATTGATCGTGCTGTCAGAATTTATAACTAGTAAATTGGCTATTGTTTTATAAGTAAAATATTTTCAAGACAGTTATATGATTTTAGGAATAATTTACAAAATGTTTAGGATAGTTGAAATTTTTATGGAGAAGCGAAAATATGTTAACCTGTTTCCATAATAGAGTACAGCTGTTATTAAATAAAGTGTAAGACTGTAAGGTTATGTTAAAAATTACATGAATAATTTTACCAACAGTTGTAAAAAATATTATAATACATAAATTTATGAAGTTTTAAATAAAACAGTTCCCTAACAATTTATAATATATATGAAATAACATATTTTGGTTTAGACTTTTGTGTATACGTAAACTTTATATTGATTTATTTGACGTAGGTAATAATTTCTATCGTAGATGTTGTTCCCATTATTATCTTAATATTTATTTGCTCATATAATATTATTTTTATTATAATTTAATCATTATTTATTTATTTTCAAGTGAAAGAAAATATTTGATTTGAAATATAGGGTGATCGAAATTTTACTGTAGAATTTACATAAGCTTTCAATGTTACTCTCCTTATTTTTATAGCACAATATTTTGATCATTCTTTTTATAATATGCTATATAAGTTTATAGTTAATAAATTATAATAACTTTTTATCGTTGATTCATTTTATTTGTTATATAAATTGCATTGTTCGCATACAATTTTTGTGAATAATTAATTATTGATATTATGGATGACAGTTATAATGTAATTAAACTTTTTGTTTAAATTAAAATCACAAAATTTATTTTGGTTTTAGTTTAAGCAGTTTTTAAAACCATGTAATAGAACTATGTTTTATTCAAATATGGTTTATTATTACTTTTTACATGTATACGTAACACAAATAATTTGATACTTTTCATAAAAATAAAAACTACCTTATCACATTTAAATTCGGATATTCTTTATTTGCTTTGTCTTCGGGACGTTTTTTCCAGAACTATGAGAATATTTGATATATTACAACTATTTTTTTAAATTCTGAATGTATGTATAAAATATAATTATTTATGACTGCTCTAATAATATTCGTACTATTTTCTCAATCACATTTGATTATCATTTTTCCACTGAAATTTGTATTTTCTCAAACAATTTGGTTATATCGTATTAAATGTTTTCATTATATTTTTGTTGTATGTTGTAAGGGTTGCAATTTACCCAACTATTCATAATCTGTCGTATCAGAATTATTATTAAAAAGGATAGAAACCGGTAGGCAGAGTATAACTTTAGGTAGTCGAGTTCATACAGTTAAAAATACTAGTTGAGTTTTAACAGTTGAATGTGGTAGTCATTAAAATAGCTTATCTTTATTTTTATTCATTTTATTATACAACTCAATTCGTACTCTGCTTCATCTGCGTTTTTTCAAATACTAAATTCAAACAACAGGTTTGCTCAGGTGATGGTGTGTATTTGTATCATATATAATTGTCGTTGAATATATATGTTTTATTTACTTTGCTGAATTTATGTTAGTTTTGTTAGAGTGTGAATGCAGGTCATAAGTTTCTAGGACTTGATTAATGTAAATAATAAACTTTTGTTTATATCGATCTAACGACCCGGTTAAAAAGGCCTATTAGTGTAGTAGAAAATAGTTAGTCAACTGTTCCTTCACTGGATAAGATTTGATAGATACATTGACGGGACATCTACTACCGGTGTAAGCGTTGCGATATACTATTAATGTATCAATTCTATTATGACAGAGAAAGATATTAATAACAATTATAATATGCAACACATTTCAGAAGCAATAATTTCATATTCAAATATAACTATTATATCTAAGGACTATATTTAGAGTCTCAAGAAATGAATATATATGTATATATATATATTATACTTTTCATTATTAATATAACAAGTGCTTGAAGTAGAAAAGTAAAAGAAAGAAGACTAGGAGATTTATAAAAGATAGAACCCCTTGCAATGATTGAATTTAACCTAACTTGCAGGGACTTTGTCCCCGTCAAGTACTAAATATAAATCATTACAAGTCAAATACAAATTTTAATTTTTGTCTATTTGTAAAACTACAATTTTTTCGGGAATTGAATTAATAGTTAACGGAAATTATTTTTATTTATAATAACATGTATTGATAGAAATCATATTTATCTGTTGTGTTATAATTCTTTAGCCTATTATGGTTTAAATTTCTAGCTTACTACTCTTTTGAAATATTCTATTTATTATTAAAAACGAAAATCAGTTCAACATTATTAGTACCTATTATTAAAATAATTAGTATTAATATAAATGAAACATTTGTTTATTTATATTTGTTTAAGTCAAATGGGGTTTTTATCGACTTTTATATTTAACTTTTTGTGCACTTCCATTAAATACAATTAAAGATTTAAATATCTTGTATTTTTTTGAAATAAGCTAATTTGAATAATTTTAAAACAAAATATCACTATCTTCACTCGGTTAGTTTTTAATGGTTATTGTTATTGTTATTATTATTTTATTTTTATGACATAAAATTTATGACTCATAAATATAAATTAGGAAACAAAACATTTTAATTATATATTTAAAAACAATATAAAAATATAGTATTTTTAAATAAAAATTCGACGATGAATTAAAAATTTAATTTCAATAGAATTTCGTTATTCAGTAGTAATATGCAATTTTATTTATTAAAACTAAAAAGTTAATTAAATTAGAATTAATTATATTTATATTAATTTAAAAATAGTTATTTACTTTAGTTAGGTTAGCGCTTAGAATTTTATTGTAAACAACTAATATTTTATGGAGTTTTTATATTATATAAATTAATTTATAACACAAGTCTTTGTATAGAATTGATTTTTTGAATTTCATGATCTAGGTATCAATAATTTATAGGTAATTTACAAAACGTCACTATCGTCCGCACACCTCTGAATGATAACGAGCACTTTATACTGTTTTCTATAGGATTTTTCAAAAAAATTGCATTGTTTTCTATGACAAGTAAATTCAATTAAACAAAATTTCAAATAAAAAACAAACTTTTTTATAAATAGAAAAAGTCTCACATTTTTTTTTATTTAGTGAATGTAAAAGGTGTGCTTACAAATTTCTTTTCTATTGATAAAATATAATATTTTATTATCATTTGCATATTTGTAATTTCAGAATATTCAGTTGAATATTTTTTAGTAATAATTTTAAGAGTATTGATTTGAATTGGCATATAACACTAATGTTTAACAATGAATATGTCTGTTTTTAATATGTATGTAAAACTTACTGAATACAATGTAAAGTTAAATATGATGCCTAATATATTTTCAAAACATTTTTTCGATAAACTAGTTTACTTAGTATTTTTTTATTCAGTACTATGGTAACGAGTAGGTTATACTTAATAATAACCATAATAACTATGATTTACATGATAAGTGGTGTGTCTTGTCTGTTATCAATATATATGGTTTGACATACAATTATTTTGAATGGTTCTAATAATAATAAATTTATACTAAATATACAAGAAAATTATTAAAATATCGCTGTTTTAACTATAAACTAATTAATATATATATATATAATTTAAAATGATTTGTAATTTTTGGTAAAACAATTATAATTTATTAAGGGGGATTAATAACTCCTGTTAAATGAAGTTAGATGCAGTCACCCTAGGTAGGTAAAGTAATGCCGGTTAGGGAAAAAAAAAAAATTATTGATTAGTCCTCAGTTCACTACGATTGTATAGTGTCAAGTAAACTTATGTTAATATAAAAAAAAAATGCAGATAATTCAGGTACATATTTTATTCTCTTATTTAATCCTTGTCGTCGATATAATATATACATATGTATATACCACCAAAATATTCTCCTTGCAAAAATACTAAATCATATTTAAAACTTTTCAAATTTGTTATAAGTTTCAATCAAACTTTTCGCAATATTAAGAATAATAATGAAAAAAGTAATGTCGTTATCTTACATATATTTTATATCTATAAAGTTTTTTGTGATCAAAAAAGATTTTTTAAATTATTCATGTGATGTCAATGTTTCTAAATAGCAAAGAACCAACATAATAGTATATTTAAAATTTATATTTAAAGTCTGATCATTATAAATCGTTATAATATTTAATTAGGTGTACAATTACTTAGCCGTAGTGACTGAAAACGAGAATGAACTTAGAAAAGTAGAGCCTTTAGTCCCGGGGTTACTACACGTATTCATGGTGAATATCCTTGTTCTTACTATTAATCGGAATGAAATATTTAATGTAAATTTTATTAATACTATAGTATCGACATCTAGAATAAAATTTACATTGTTGTTTGGATATTACCTGCTTAATTATTGTCCCTTCTACGTGAAAAATAATTTTATAATTTAAATACAATTAAGTATTTGGTAATTTGGTAATAATAAACAATTTTACGGATTTATAAATATTGCAAATGTCGCAGTTTAAAACTAAATTTTCTGTGGTGTTATATTGCATTCTATATGGATTCTACATGGGTTTTTTTGTTGTTTTTGTTTAAATTGTACAAAATATTTCACGAGGATTTTTAGATAATACGCTTCGACTATCAATGGATAAATAAAATTCATAAACATACAACGATATAAACTTGTTGTACTTGCGTTAGATCAACAATACATTTTCGTTTATTTTATTTTATTTTTTGTATTAGTAGAAATACAACATATACAACAATTTATTAGATTCTTATGTGAACAAACAAAACAACAAAAAAATAACAATGAGAGAACTTTAGCATGAGCTGTCCGGCAATAGCTATGGGCAGTGATTTTGTTGACATTAAATAACAGTATTATTATAAATTATATAAACAGGGCGATGAGAAATTAGTTTTAAAAAAATCTAAGTAATACTATACAACATACGATTATTTTGTATTTTTGTGTTAAATCTATTTATTATTATTTACTATTATTACGTTTTTTTAGAACACTCTGTATAGGTGTACCGTAAAAACTGTTTATTATTAATATAATTATTAGTGAAAAAATTTCATAGAAAATACAAATTTAAGCAAGGTGTTTAGTTTTCTGCATACAATCTCGTAAGTTAAATTCATGATTTGATTTAAGATTACACTTATTTAATTGATTTAAAATAATTATTGATTCATTAAGTTTTAATATAATCTTGAGAAAAGTAATTTAAATCAATTAATTATGTATAGCATATTTGTATAAATTATTTATTATAATTTTTTTTTTTCTGGGGTCTATTCATTTATGGTTCAGCATGGAATCCGAGGAGTAGGCTCCACTTGCTAGGTCTACATGCCCTATAAGGACAGCCCTTATTAAATCCATGTGATTCAGTTTGTTCCCTTTAAGATAGTATGTGATGTATATACAATGCGCGACGCTTAGAAATTACTTTTACGCTTAAAAATTATTATTTTTAACGCAATAGTGTTATAATAAAAAAGGCCGATTGTGGATGTCTTTCCTTTGTCACTTCGGTCCTTGGAGAAATTAGTGATTTATTATAATTGTTAAGATTTGAACGCAATGATATTGCATTAGAAAATACGATTCTGAGCGAATCTCAATATATTGCAATATATTATAATGATAATTCATTCCAAATATACCACGAATGTAAATTACATATGTAAATATGCAAAATAAATTTAAAATTCCTAAGAACAATATTCAAGGAGTTATCATTTCATGATAAAAATTGTCAGACACGATTTTCAAAATATTTTGTAAAAAGATTAAATAGTATAAAGTAGGCTTCTATAAAAAATTCATACCGTTAAATCAAAAATTGTAGGTGATATTAAATATTTCTGGAAAATATTCAAAGTTCTATATCTGTCCAAAAAATAAACCAATCCTTTTCAAAATTTTACTAAACGTAAATATTACCTACATTAGTACTCAAAAAAGTCTTCAAGTTCCTATGATCAAAACTCAATTAATAATCAAAAAATAAAATAAAATAAAAATAACGGAAACCGTAATTTTACCAATTTTCCGCTTCTCAAGGAAAAACTTTTGAGAAATTCAAAAAATGAGCTAAATAAAGTATTAACTCGATGAAATTTAGTACAGAAAGGGTATCTTATTTATGGTAATCTGACCATTATTTCTACCCGAAAAAATGTTTTCATATAGCAGAAAAAAAAATAAAAAGCCTATAAAAAAAAATTGTCAATCACGATTTTCAAATCGATAAACTCAAAATTGTAGGTTATATTAATTTTTTTTGTTAAAAGTTTATAGCTCTATATTTTGCCAAATAATCAAATAATCTGTTTCAATATTTTACTACACTTGTTTAGTACTATGGTAATACTCAAAAAAATGTTCAAGTCCCTACGATCAAAACTCAATTAGTTATCACGAAATAAAAAATAAAAAATGACGAAAATCGTAATTATGCCAATTTTTTGGTAGTTTTTCTTTTCCTAGAGAAAAACGTTTGAGAAATTCGAAAAATGAGTTGAATAAAGTACCAAGAAGACACAATTTGCTACAGAAAGCATACCCTAATTGTGATAATCGGACAATTATTTCTATCCGAAAAAATGTTTTCATACATAAAAAAAAAAAAAACACCTTTGAAGAAACAAAATATTCTTCACACTGCTCAGAATCTAAAATATTTTTGAGTCTTTATTGTTTATTTTTTAAAATTTTTAAGTGTAATCAAAGTTACACTTACGTTATTAAAAGTAAACAAAAATTAGACTTCAATTGATTTTTGTTTTACGCTGGTGAGGAATATTAAATTATTGTTTTGTTCTTGTGATAGATACAGATTTAAGTTAAAGAGCTGAATTTGTGGTTTCACTTAATATCTGTGTGTTATTTAATGACCTTAGAATAAACATTAAGATGCGCATACTGCAATTGTCAAGAGGATTATTGTTGTGGTTTCGGTGTACGAAAGAAAAAATTAGCTTATCGTCGGTATAATCCGTCATTAAATCGCATTCTCACGAATCCGCTCGTCATTTACAAAGTGAGCCCTCCATCAGGGGTATAAATATTTTATTTATTATTATTATTATTATCAACAATGGTCTTCATCGCTCATGTCGAACGACTTTAACGTGACGACATCACGTTAGCCACGAAGTATCGTTGTATTGTTATGTAAGTCTGTGATAATAATGGCAGAGGTTGTTCTAAAAAGCCGAGCAAGCTTGGATGGTACACTTGTGATATAACCAAAGCACGTGCGTATCCGGCAACGGCACTTCGTTTTCGACTATTACCATCATGGGATGCGGTATCGCGGTAAGTGGTTACTGCGTTCGCGTCGCGTGCACATTGTGAGAATGCGTGGAAACGTCTCGTGCGTGACCGTGTAATGTTTTGTTTTATATAACATATCACTACGCATGTGTACTGTAGAATCCCAAGAAACCCGATATAAGTGTGATATTATTTACTTCTACTTTTTAATGTTCTAGAGTCAGTTATATATATATATATTTTTTTTATTATTATTTTTAATTTCGATTATATAACGGTTCTCAGACTACCGAACAAAGGATCTATCGAAGAATACAATTCAATTCTCAATAAACACCTTATAAAATTCTCTACCTCAGAGTTTTGAATAAACAATAACATCCTCGTAGAAACGTACTAAAAGTCACGATTAATTTCGTTTTTTTTTTTTTTTTTTATTATGCCATACATTACTACAAGAATTTGATCCACATGACTATACCATAAAATACAGATGTCAGTTAAAGTGATTTTAGATTTGAGTTTTTGCAACAATTCAACAATTCTACTCATATAGATGAAACGTCGTTTGTGGTCTCTTACGTACTATATGAACCAACAAGTTTTCTTATTTTAGATTATTATAAGTCTCAGGCGGTACACTAAGTATGTGTTATGTATTACGTAAAGAGGATTTCTATTGAAATGGAGAGTATAATAATATAATATTTTGGTTTCATGTTGCTGAAGAAGTATTATTGATGATAAAATTGAATAATGGATTTATTTTTATGAAAAATAAGTGAAATACGTTACAATGAAACACGCAGAATGTAAAATGGACAATATTTTAAACAATAAACAAATCTTTGTATTCATAATTGAAAATATCAACGATATCTGCCATTATGTTTATTTTAGATTTTATAAAACACTTACATTAATATAATTATCGAAATCAAAAACGAATCTTGAATTTCGGATACAGTTTATAAATACGTTCAGTTAATATGATCAATGAATATATGTGACTTATCTGCGTATCGATGACAATACATTTCTGTTTTCTGTGCGGTACGACAGTAAGGTTTTCAATCGTTAATTGATTATCCATCATTCATCCGGTATATGCACCGTATGAATAATAATTTAATTCCATATGAAATACATATTTTCACAAAACCGTAAGAACATAAATAATATTACTTTTGAAGAAATACTCTATGGGACCGCTAAACAAAATATTATGACGTTCTTTTCGTACCTGTATATTTTATTCGCTCTTAAATTCATCAAACTTATTCGAATTTCAATGTGGATTTGAATTATTTAAACGTTATTATATCATATTACATTTCATGTGCAGTACAATAATAATTATATTGTTGTGCGAAACAAAATTCTAATACAGTTGGTTATAAAAAACAAGAATATTATAATTCAATTTGTTTTATTACATTATTATTTTTTTTTCTGTTTCCAATATCCAATTATCTACGACCGCACGTTTTTACTGGAGAATTATTTGGAAAATACTTTATAGATTACTTATTTCGTAAACCGAACATACAGAAAATGAACACGTTATTGTAAAATCGATAATTTGGAATTTAATATTGTGCTTAGAATGAAAAACTTTTTTTTAGCTAAAAAAATAACTTTTATAATACGTGGTCGTATACAATATATTAAATACACGCATTTTCCGTAGAAATACATGTTTTATTTTTGAAGAAAAATACAAAAACTTACTTTACATTAAATAAATGTAATTGAATTTTCATCGAAGTCACGATGTGTATGTACACAATTGACGATTCGGGATTCTTTAAATAGAAAATCATAAATACATTAGACATTGGTTCTCATCACAGAATCGCGAGTAAGATACATCATTTTATTAATTTATTGGCACATTTAATGAAATTGAATCAATTTTAATTAAAATTTAGCCAATTCCTAGTGTCTAGAACGATAAAACGAACTTTTCAAAGTCATATTATACTTTTTCATTTCTGACTGTACAAGTATGTCTCTTGGGAAAACATAAAAGTCTCGATTTTCGTTATCGGTTCAAGTTCACGATTTGTTAATCACGTGTATAATGAAGTGCATTGAGTTAAATATCGACATCGTTATCCTAACAATACGACTAAGTAAACGGAATGATGTTGTCATAAATTATGTTATAACATAATATTCTTTTTTTTATGTTCATTTTTGTTTAATTTTTAAAAAAAAACGGATAAACATTATCGTTTTGTGTTTATTTATAAATATTATACTGTTTCTGTTTTCCAACGTACTAGGGACAATCTTATTTTAATATTCGAATTTTCGTAAAACGATATCGTGGCTGTATTATTATTATTATGTGGAAATGGAACAAAGTTACGACAACAACGACGTCGCATCATTTTGCTACGAAAAGTGAGTTATGGTTCGATCGTTGTTTTCCACTGGGTTTCACTTGAATTTTATGTTTTTTTGCGCCGTTAATGTGTATTCAAAACGACCAGAAAAAATATTATATGACAGAATAAAGTTCGTAATGTATTGATTTTGTTTTGATGTTTTTCTTTTCTCTTTTTCTATTCTATTACCACGGCACGTAAATCGAACAGACAACGTGATCCTTGATTATTGCTAAAAGAACAATAAAAACAAATATTCTGTAACAGTTACGATAGGATTATGAGGCTATACAATTCAACATTACAGGAAAAATGTTGAATTTGCATCAAATTATGATTAAACTAATAATGTCAGAACATAAATTATATAATAATAAATGTATAGAGGTGAATGAATCTGAGTCTATAAAAGATGTCTTTTACTCAAAATAGAGTGACAATATAAAAAAACAAATTAATATATTAAAACAAAAGAAATGATTTTATTTAATTACCTACCTAATCGAAAATCACGACACAAAATATTTTAGTAGGTACAGAAAATAATAAATATTTAAAACAAATCCAATAAGTGTCGTGTCAAAATTTTTTTCTTAAGTTAGATTTCCTAATTTTCCGAATTAAAATGTATACAAGTGGTTTATACATTTTATTAATTTGCTTTGTTAAATTATTTAAAAATTGTAAACATTTTTTTTAAGTTCGGTTAAAATGATTTGTCACTTTTTTTTTTTTTTTTTTTTGTACATAAATATCTAACTTAGACATAAGAGGGCAAAGTTAGTATAGGATATTACATTAGACGATTCGTATAATGGTACGAGTGACATGTAGATATATTTTAGTTTTTATTTTTGCGACGATAATCTTCTCAATACAATAATCATCTGTAGGTTGTAGCTCGTTATCGTTATTTACAGCGAATAATTAGTTATTCGAGTTAATTGAATCGCAAAAAAAAAATCGGTTTTATATCAAGATTTTATCGCAAGTTATAATAACAGTTGTCGTACCAAATTCGAATGATCTTTTTTTCCGTCGAAAGGAAAACGTAAATTCATAGGTTGTCAACAGATTTATTGGTCACATTAAACTAAAAGAAAACTTTTTTTTTACATCGCATTTTTTATTCTGTCCCGCGAGACCAGGTTATATCGTCGCATGCAAATTTATCTAGTAAAAAAATAAAAAGAATAAAAGAAAAAAAATGTAAAAAAAGTTTTTCGCCGACCGAGTCACGATCGCGTGCGTCCCCATACGATAATACTGAATCACGCGCAGTTTGTTTAATCGGATAGTCATGGAGGATATATCCTAATTTACATTCAGCTATAGTTTCCGTCCACGTTTTGAATATTTATGCACATCACTATAATATTCGTTTATTGAGGATATTGACATTGTTACCGTTGGATTGTCATGTTTAATTAATTAATGCCACGAAATCATAAAATATTTTGTTCATTTTGGATTTTGTTTAATTCTTTAACATGATTTTTTATTTAAACCAATATTCGTGTATTTTGTAAAAAATAAATATTCATTTGTAATACTATACAATATGTAATTCAGGATAATATTTGCAATGGAAACACGCGTGTTATGTTTTATATAACCAAAATTATATTTTAAATTTATCGCAAATCAAAGCATATGCTCAGTGACCATAATGAACCAATTTTATCCCACGAAAATAATATTTATATAACTTGAGAGTTTTTTATTTAGCAATATTTTCTGGTAGTTTGAAAATTATCTGATTAAAGTTTAGAAATCAATGTTGTTTTTGATAAAAGAATATTGGAAAATTGATTCACTAATAAATTATTGGAGTTAAATAATATTTTAAATATTTACATCTTAAATAATTTTGGCATTGGACGTTTAAAATATTACTTTTTAATAGTTTCGAATATTATATTGAATTTTTATATTTAAATATAGTGTAATATAAATACCCATATTGCATAATAGTTTGCATTGCATGTTTTGGAACGTTTATAGTTAAAATGTTTTTTTTTAGATATTATTATATTTCGTATTAAAAAAGAAATGTCAGACAAATAAATTCAAAAATATGAATTTACATTTTGTATTTTACAATATTCAACATTATTAACGTATCATTTATTTTCTAGGTTAGGAATTGGGGATTGTAAAGGAATATTTATGAATAAACTGTATTATATGAGTAGGTATATTGTACTACTATTATTATTCAGCCTAGTTTATTTCCCAAACGATCATACATGCAATATTATCACAAAAGGTAACTACAGATTGATCGAAAAACGACATTATTAAAATCTTCAAAATAAAGTCAAAATGTTTAATCTCAATTCCTACTTTTTGTAAGCTAGTAGATTATGCTATAAAAAAAATAGTAATCATATTTTATAAAATAGTATGTAATATATTTTTTGTCATTTCAAATTATCTACATTAGACAATTTACTAATATCTAAGACGTATATAAATTATTAATTTAAACATTGTTCAACTTTAAATCAAGAATTAATATAAATTATGTAACTATTTTTCATTATTAACAAAAAGTAAAATGTGTTATATTAAACATTTGAAATCAGACACTGTAATTTTTCTTTAATAATAAAATATAATCTTTCAAAAGTTATAATTTCATCAAGGGCGAATTATCCCTTATGTTAAAATTTCTTTAAAAACTATTTATGTTTTTTTAGGCGGAAAAATACAGCAGTTTAATACTTTTATTTATAACATGAAACTATAATAATAATTACGATACTATATATTTTAATCTTATATAATTTTAAAGTAGTAATTTGATAAAATTAGAAATGTTTTCTGAATATATAATTATTATAACTAACAACTTTTCTGAGCAATCATATTACCATATCACTACTTCCTTTTAAAACAATATTAATGATGATCGAAAGTTTTTTTAAGTTTACCAAATTACAATATAAATGAAGGGGATTACAATAATATCAGGAAATTTAATCCCAAACTGTTTATGCCATTTTTTCTTTTTAATTGTCATGTATAATTACGTTTGATTTATTGTTTAATACATTAATTCTGTATTTTATAAATTTATAAATTTTTAATAATTAATTTTTAGCATACTATTTATAATTTTGAATTTACTTTATTATTACTTGACTTACCCAATACGGTCAGGTAGACAGGATGTCCTATGGGCGGAGTTGTACTAATCTGACATTCGTATATACCAGAATCCTTTTTTTGCGGATATTTTATCCTCAATGACCAGTTTTCTGAATGTGGTTCGTGGATAGCCTCGAATCGTTGGTCACTGGTATATGTGTATCTCCCAGCGGTAAGAAGATGGATATCTCGATGTCGGATCCACGAAACCTAAATCAAATTAAATTTTTAAAACAGCCGAACGAAATTAATGGGAACCGATAATTTTGTAGTCAATATTAAATATTATGATTTACCTAAATACACGATTTACATTTTTCCGTTTATTTCATTACAATATAATTGCTGATACAATAACTAATATAGCGTAATAGGCATTTTTTGATATTTCGTGACTATCGTTAAGATGTTATCATTAACATTATTTTCATTTTTCATGTTAAATTCATGGTATTTAAAAAACTCTTGCATTTTTTATTTAATTTTACATTGATAATTAGTATAGCTAAAATGTTTGTTTCTTAAAAATTGAATATTTTTTTATTAAAATATAAATTTTTAATAAAATAAAAGCCGTAAGGGTAGTAAGTAATATAAATTAAAAAATACATCAGCATAATTGGTTTTTATTATTAACAGTTTCATTGAAATACAAGGTCGTATAATAGCAGTAATAATAATATATTACACGTAAAACGAATTCATTTTTTTAAGTTTATTTAATTTAAATATAATATGATAAAATTTACCTTAATTGTTTGGTTCACGAAACACATTATATTTATTTGTATCGATGTTAATTTTCCCCGATGAAATGTTTAAATCATAATATACGATGTAATTTTCACGAGTATGTGAGTGCATATTTTTCTACCTACTATTTTTACACGATCCGTCTGATTTTGGTAATACTTTTTGAGCGATCAGGTGCGAAACGGAATGAAGCCTCAGAAGTTGTTTCGGCATGAATGAACGAGGGCAGATGTGTCGACGTGTTCGTGTATGTTTAATTTTTTCGTAGTCGTCGGGAATGAAAAGAAGAAATAATAAATAAAAGAAAAAAACAAAATTGAAACTCTACGGCTAAAGTTCGAGACGACACAAGTATTCAAGGGGAATAAAGAATTTATAAAAACAAAAACTTTTCAAGTTTGGATTCTCGGTAGGTGTTTTGATTAAAAAATAAACAATTACTTTTTAATGTTCATAGTATAATCTGAAAAAGCTTAATTATCTATATTTTGTACATGGATATTCAAGATAAAATGCCATATCATATATTATACCATACATATTATAAGTATGATAACACAAGTGTGGAAATAAATTAAATTTAAATTATCTTGAAATTTGTTTAAGTTATATATTTATTATCGTTCCAACCCGATAATTTAATTAAATGAATACATTTTAAATAGTATGCTCCCTATTTGTCCGATGATTAATTAAACTAGAATGTAATTAATAACGTACCCAATTAAAATGGCTGTTATGATGGTTTATGTCGATTGTTTTGTATAGTCCGTATTTTTTAAACTTAATTTTTTAATATATTGATTGATTATCATGCTGTTTACTTCAATTAATATTTAACATATTTTACATAATTTATTTTGTTTTTTAATAAAATTTGATAAGTATTATTTACAGCTGCTAATTTGAAAACCAATTCTAATTTTATTATATTGTTAGTATTTTGTAATTTAGATGATTTAAAATAGTATAATATTACATTGTATATAATATTGATTTTGTATACATAAAATGTTAATAGAGATAACCGATGAACTAGTTTCATATTTCCAATAGTTTCTATTCGAATTATTAAACTTTTGATTATTTGTTGCTATGTTATAACTATGAACATTTTCGAATGAATAATCTGCATAGCATTAGTAATTAGTAAATTGTTTAAAATGTTAAAATTAGTTTCTAGTTACATTCTTCATTGAATTGTTCAAATTATTATAATACGTTTAAATAAATGCATTTTAAAACAAAAATAATGTACAGAAATTATCAAAATTAATAATTATTGAGTGTATTATTTTTAATGTAAATATTTTTAATATTAAAATTTATGTTTATTGTTTAAATGCGTTTTAAATATATATTAAAAAAATAATTTATTGATCACTTAATATAATACTAGTATAAAAACCTGCATAAAAATAATTCATAATTATAAAATTATTTGTAAACTTGTTATATTATATTAATGTTATAATTTTTTAAACTTGAATTATACACTTAGATATTCAGTTAATTTTAAATCTTGATTATGTTAAAATTGTTTTATTTGATAACTTTTTATTTATATATATGTATGTATGTATGTAATAGTTCCATTATGTAATTTCAAACTATTTTATTATGACACACAAATTATATAACTATTATTCATAAAATATTTATATTGGATTTAAATATATAATTATTTATTACAATAAGATATAAGGTATAATATTATTTTTTATATGTGGTATTAGTGTGATGTAATAATCATATTAATAATTTCAAACTATAAATAACTATAACTATTTATTAAAAATAAATAAATTATGTTTTAATAAAATGATTTGATATTTTTATTAATTTTATGATTTGGATAAAGTATTGTCCAGGTACCATGTATTGCAATTTTATAGTCATTACATGATATGAACGATTTAGCGAAAGATATAATAATATTTTGTTTTGATTATCAGTAATTGGTTTGATTTACAATGGAATATGGTATCAATATTAAAATAAAATATAGTTGTACACGCGAATAGATGTATTTTTCGTGAACGTTCATTAAGCCTTTAATATATTAAATATTTTAAAATTTTATATTGAATACTCTTAAATATTAAATATATTTACATTCTAATAATTTGAATAATGCAGTTGTATAGTCTTTTGATAGATCTTTTTAAGAAATTCAATAGTGCTATAATAAAAGAATACCAACAAAACACCAACATTAAATATTTGAGCATGCTCTTAAGTTGTGTTATTTTAATAACTTCACCAGAGTTTGAATATAAGTCGTCTTAAACACAGTTCAATGGAACAAAGGTACTTTTAAACTTTAAATCTTTTATTAATACAATATTGAAGTATGTTTACGTTACAGGTAGGTATGTCTATAAATTAGAGCAACAGAATAATCAAATATACAGACCTAACTTAATATTTAAATTGAAAATGAAATAAATATTGTAATAAGTATTATACAATTTTTGTTTACGAAATCAAAATGTTACGACTTTATACATGGCCAATATCTATTGAACATATAATTTTTAAAATTTTATTTTATTTTTCGAAAAATTAAAAAATTCGAATAAAAGGAATTACATTTTTGTAATAATTGCCTGTAAAAGTGTTGTTAATAATTGATCGTTAGCTTTATAAGTTTATTTAAAATGCGTAAAAATAATAACATTATTCATTTCTATCATTATACTACCGTTATAGTAATAATATATATTTATTATCGTAGGTTACTCGCAAATATTGTTTAATACTATCATTAGTAGTACGACATATTCTATCGTTTATTAATATTGAGATAAATAAATTATATAATAATACATTTGCAGAAAATATAATACCAAACTCTGTACACTGTAAATATTTTATCGGTGAAATTACATATAAAAAATAATTTATAATATATTGTCTAGATCCAATAAATCCAATGAAAAACGTTTGTCGGATGTACACTTGATTATTTACCGTTGTTTTCTAATACAAATATCGCATAACAAAAAGAAAGAGACGTTTTTGAAAATCGCCAAAATACACAATGTTTAACTGTATTCCTCTTTTATTTAAACTGAACAACTTTGGCACGTAATATTTATTTATTTTTAATAATATGTTTTTTTGCGTACAATATTATTATCTCAGTTTTCGATCGAACACCGCATTGTTAGTGTACATTTCCGCCTTATACTGTCCATCTTGAATTCACCTAGAATTTAAACGCAAACATGCGTTTCCGTACGATATTTCCGTGTAAAGTGCACGGGATTTTTTTCCCCTTTCTATACTCATTTTTCCAAGAACTTGTGAAAATAAATATTGACGACGAGGATTACTTTTACTATGGTTTTAGTATGATGTAAAAAAACCGATAAAAAAACAAAAATCTGTATAAATAAAAATGCTTTTCGGACCGGTGAACATTCGAATTTTCTCGCTTAATTTCATTTATCGACAGACGCGCGTGTGCGACATAATATGTGGTCGTTCGTCACGATCATATAATCATTATCATAATGGCTGTAATATTAATCTAATCGTTTTACGTCCCCGTGATTGTGCGCGATGAAATATAATTTAATAATAATAATTAAAAAACTACACGACGATGACAATTATTGCATTTTACGCGATTACCGACGTTCGCAGTAGGTTTTTATTTTACAAATTCTTTCATTCCATTAGTGTTTCGTGTCAATACGAGGGAAAACGTTGCACGTTTTCGACGTCGGGCCATGGCTAAAAGTCATCTGGGCAACAGTGGTAATAAATCTACCGTTTTATTTTTACGGTCTTAAATTTTAACTAGCCCACACCCGTCGTAATGGTTTTAATTAAGAGCTTCGTCTGCGTTTCTCTCGGCCTCTGGCTGTCGAGTCTCAGGTTTTATTATTATTATTATTTTTTCTTTTTTTGCCTGCGGAAACGATTTTCGTCTACTTAAACCGAAAATGATTTTTTTCCCGAATTTTTTAAAAACGTTTCGAACCAATACGGACGTGATAATAGTATACTGTTCTACTGTTATATTGTCCACCAATTTTAGAGTCTGTTGACAGGGTTTCACTATTAACGTTATTTTTTAGCTCACCCAAAATTATTAAATAAAATAAAATAATAATGAAATCTTTATTTTTTCTAATCTATGAATGTACTTATTTTATTATTTCGTCGGTCAAAAACACATTACAGCTGGGATACACCGATAAGATAGAGGACAGGAAAAAGAAAAGTTATTACATTTTGTTGTATTACATTCTACTGTGTAGTATTCCGGACGGGATTCGTATGATTTTATAACGATAAAACGTGAATATTGCGGCATCAAAAAAATACGACGTATGTAGGTACTATAGTTAGATATTGATTAGTGACATAACTATAATGCATGTGATCACTTGGCAAAACAACGTGATATCGTAAACTAACAAACATGTATCGTTAAAAAAAATTAAAAATCACAGTGATGCAAGAGACGAAAGTATACGGATCTTACGAGGTGTTTTTTGACTTTTTCACTGTCGCGTTTCGATCGTCATTAAACCGTGAACATCAAACAAATACTAATAATACCAACACGGTGGATATTATCGTACGAGTAGTTATACAATATTGACATTTAATAGCGATTTTTCATAGAGTCTCCGAATCGTTTAACTTTTACGTTTTATTTCACAGGAACGTTACACGTGTTCTTTATTACTTATGCCATTCGCTGTTAGCCCGACGTTTGATGTTTTGCTATCAAAATTTACTAATGTCTATTAATTCGCTCGCCGAGCATGTAGGCAGTATATACCGTTTATTCTATAGAACAGCGCTATAAACGTCGATAATTTTCTGTGTTTTCCATCAAGTTTACAACGTATCTTAAAAAAACATTTTATTCCTTTTTTTATCGCATTGGTATCAGTGTACATTTATTTTTACGATAGGAACGCAAATATTATCATTCAATCATATTATTTCGATGTCCAATCGGCCATAAGTTGTGCGTCAGAGACACTAAATTTTACCTCAGTATTAACATTTTTAAAAGCCAAATAGTTTTTGAATTTGGTTTAATTATAAATGCAATATCCTGAACTTAAAATCTAACAACAAGTTTACTGGTTTTTAACGTAAATGTTACAGGATTTAGTGAAACCATGATAATTTTTTGTTTGTTAATTTGAATAATATTAACCTAACTAGATTATAAAAATATAATGTTTGAAAACCAGCAAAGGGATCACGTAAAATGGAGCTAGTTAAACATATTTAATTTATATTGTTATTGTGGAAGTTTATCCTATTTATAAAACAACAAATATAAAGTAAAAATATGTATTTTTACTAAAATTATTTAACAAGATAATACAGCTTAAGCAGTTAATACTTTAAATTACAATTGCAGTAGTTTTTTAAAAAAATATATTTTAGCGTATTTTTATTTTTAACTCATGGTTTTATCCAACATATATCACATAATCTAATGCCCAATCATAAAAATCCTATAGTTGTGTTTCAAGTATTTGCATTTTCATTTAAACAATTGATGTTTATGGACAAAATAAGTAATAAATTTTTGATTTTATAATATTTTGTGAATGTATAGCGTTGGTAAAAAAAAAAAAAAAAATAAAATAAAATAGACCGAATTTTGGATTTATCTCTATAGTTTAACCGTGCCATTTTTTAATTAGACTCTTGCATAATGAGTGAGAGATAGTAAAAAATAAATATCATGGCAAGTGACACGGTAATCTTTGGATTAAGGATCACACGAAATGGCATTATCGTTATGTTGTTGAACGAGTCGGCGAAGAATGTTTTCACCGCGAACAAAAAAGAAACATTACCTTTGTACCACGAATCTCGCTAGGTATATATAATATAGACCATCTAGGTCATTTAACATAAATTTTATTGTCGAATTTATAACAATATAATATTTTATAAACCACGCGGAACAGAAGGTGAGGACAATGGGCGAAACTCGACTGCGGACATTTGGCCGTCGAAAGTTCAATACAAGTCTGCAACGCGCGAATGATCAATCATAGAAATATTTCTCAAAACGTAAATGTTTTTCACTTGAACAGAACAAAAATATGTATCACGGGTAGTGATCATTTATTCTTCATATTCTTTGGACGCGCATTTCCGAATATTTTTATACTCGACTGTCTTAATAGGTTATTAAATATCACAGTTTATTATAAAAAATTTTATCGAAATATAATTACAATTATTTATCACATTGCGATATAGTCACTTTACATTTTAATACGTAATAATATGGCGTACTGTAACAGACTGTGTCGACTTGGAATAAATTTCAGATAATGTCCATTTATGTTATCAATCACGTTCAATTCTATTTCTTGAACTTCGAATGAATGGGCCAAGCTCGTTACAATATTGATCGATACAGGGTTGTTCATAATAGAATAACGTAAACACATCTGTAAATTAGTTTACACCGAACTATATATTCATGTTATTGTATCATTACAATTGGGTAACATTTCAAACAATGTAATGTGAATAATTTTAAATTACTTTGTTTCAATAAGTACTTTATTCTTAGTAAAAAATATTAGTTAGCGTTATAAAAAATTAATTACATTTACAAGTTTTTAAACAAATTTGGGGTTACTTATACGTGATTAAAGTATAGTAAATTCTATTGTAACAACTAACCTAACTATATATTCGAAATTCTCATGTACCTAATCCAGATACTGTCAAACAGAAAGTCGTTATCTAACTTTGAAGCTGTACATACGTTTTCATCTCTCACCTAACATATTATAAAAAAAAATTATAGTTAAATTTTTGGTTAATATTTATATAATAATATGTTTGATATTGTAACAAATAAGTAATTCATAACTAACCAATAAGTTGATATTATTATTAGTATTAAGTTATTCGAAACAATATATCAATAACTTCTAATGATAAGAATAATTTAGCTATAATATTTTAATACACATTAAAAAAAAATCCAAAACTGTTTTTTTTTTTAAATTATGATAACTTAGACATTTGGATAAAATTTATAATTATTATTATTAATATTTGAAACAATATTACGAATATATTATAATATATTCCGAATAATGCTAAAATAATTATTTCAAATGTGTTTAATACTATATTTTGAATATTTCTAAATTTTTAATTTTTAATTATTTTTTAAATATCTATAAAAATCGGTGTAGATGTACTTAAATATCATAAGGTCATAAATTATTATTTTATTATTTTATTATTTTAATACTTAAAAAGATATTTTAAATAAAGTATTAGATTATTATACAAATTAATAATACACAAATAATAAAAAAAAGTATTTGTTGACATCGAAGTTTTACTACCCAATTAAAAACTTGATATTGAGACATATCTCATGTCCTATATTAAGTTAAATATTTTTCTCTTTTGTCAAAAACTAAATTATATAATATTAGTGGTTTGCAGGTTAATTGGCGTAAGAACCAAATTATGCAGGAGTGCTCAAAAACTATTAAAACTTTTTTTTAATTTATTTATTTATTTTCTTAACTTTACCATACATTTAATATTGATTAGCTATTATTTATAAAAATTGTTGTAATTATTGTTTGTAAGTTTTAACTTATGATTTTTGTCACTTACGACCTATTTCACATTTTCACAGATGTCATCACTTTATAATATAATATTAATAATTGTATAAATGAAATGTTAGATAAATACTTAATTTGTGTATAAATAAATTAAAATTGGAATATTATGCTTGTGTTTATATTTTAATATTATGTATTTTTGGTTTTATTGAGAGGTAGGTAGCGAATATTCTGAAATAATTTTAAGACTAATTTCAATAGATAATTTATTAATTTACCATAAATAAATGTTGGAACCGAGTGGTTTATAGTTTTTCAGTATGAGTTAATTTGTTTTAATTTCATTACAAATTTAACTTTTTAAATATATTTTAAATATCTTTCGCAATAAAATGGTATTACACTTTGAAGTAATACAATTCATTTGAGTAAAAAATAGAATTATTTCATATTTTGAATTTTCAATGCACTCGAATAATAGTTTAGCATTACGTTTGAACGATTCATAATGCAAAAATAATTATTCCTTTTGACCGGTTATTGTACAATTACACTCACCAGTTTTACTCGTATGAACAAAATATAAAGTCTCGTGTTAAAAACTTAGATGAAAGCTTGCGTATAAAAATGGTAAAAGAAAATTTTTTGAACCGCAAAACGAGCAGCGGTAAAATAAAACGAATAACGTGACTAGGCCAAAAGCGTGAATACAACAATGATAAAATATTGTAGGCCATTGAGATCAGATTTTCACGGATGATTGGAACGGTCAAACTTTTGGCAATGTTTTCGACTTGGACATAATAACGTTTTGGATATTGTCCAATCTATGCAAATTGAATTAAAACGTTTTTATTTGTTCTTATTTTGGGATCGGGTCTCTTTTAAATTTGCAAATAATTAACAGTATTAAAAACAAAACAGAAACTATATTTCATTTTATATTATTTTATTATTTTTTCGGTCATTCTCCTAATAATAATTAACAATACTAATGGATGGTTCGTTTCTGAAATACCTGTATTCGAGGGTGCCATTTCAATATTTTTATAGGAGGAGTAAAAATTAAAGCAGGCCAAGTTTTATGCCGTTCAGGCCAATTTTGTTTGATATTTATCTACTAATGACAATTTATAACTGAAAACTTCATTTTTTTAGGAATTTCCGAAGTTTTTTAGTTATAATTTTATTAAACATATATTATTCATTATTCACTCCTAAACAAACTACAAAGATACAAAATGTAAACGACAAATTGTTACAAATATACAAAAGTATAATTAGTCCATGTTATTGAAGATTATGAATGTTGCGTTTGCATATTATAAAATAGAGAAAAATATGGGTGCCATGTTTCACCCTGCTCTCCCCAAATAGAGCTCTTACCTGTATTTTATTAATTGGACGAAACTCAATAATATTATTATCTAATTAATCATCTGTTAATTTTGAAACACTGCGGCGATGATAAAATACGAGATATCTGATGTAGGTATACTTTCGACGGCTTATTTTTCAGTCATAACTAATAATAATAATAATAATAATAATAATAATTATTATTATTTTTGGTATACCAGAGTGATATTTAGAACCTAATGGTATGATTAAAATATGACCAACCCGTGTTAATGTGATTGTATGATGCAATAAATTATTTCTCGTATTCGAATCATTGCCAGGTTTAATGCTATTAATTACGTCACGACAGAATAATATCATAGACTGCCGGGTCTAATTTGCATTTTAGGTTTGTGACCGTTGATAAGGTTTTAACAAAACATGTTTTCGTCACGGGACGGTTTATACTTAGACATAAAATAATAAATGATGTTACTACAACAGACTATTTTGTTTATAAGAATTATATTATAACACGTGAATAATTTTTTTTTTTTTATGACTGGTACTTTTTTTTAGGGTATTAGGTACTATAATATAACAGATTATCATAAAATAATATACAAACGAGATAATATCTCTTGTATTATTACAATAATAATAAATTAGTTATACTCGAAAACAAGTAGTTGAAATTAAAAAATTTCTGCGAGACGGAGGATATGATGAAAATGCGTGTATTTCGGTAGGTAATTGTTGATTTTATCATGGTCGTAATGTTTGTAAAGAATTTTTATGAATAAAGCGATGAATAAGGTTTCAGTTAAAAATTTCTAAAAAGTCGTCTTAATTAAAAACCATTGTGTAACGGGTCCCATAAATTCAATTAATTTCAAATCAATAGTTAAACATCTATAAAAGTTTAAAAAAGTACGTCTTATAAAGAATAAGTTTTTGTAATGAACGAAATAATAAACAAAATAATATAAGAAAAAAATTAAATGAGAAACTACAATGGTTATAAAATTAGGTTTTATTTTATATACGAGAATAAAGTACAAAATTCATCGTAAATTACTATGGTATTAGGTAAGGTCGGTACTATAAAAAAAAGGACAAATTTTAATTTGTTTTATAATAAATTGTATACATATTACATGGTATAAATTTAATTTAACTCCATCCACTACTTATTTGAATTATAAATATATTTTGAAATACTCATCATTCCAAATGTAGAACAATATGAACTAATATAAATATTAATAAAAAAAGGAATATTTTATTCGTAATTTATTTGAGAATGTTAATGTAAAAACAATCATATTAATATAAAAATGATTCAAATAGAAATTTCTATTTTTTTGAGCTTTTTTATTATTTAATAAAATTGTTTAATAGTTTTTGATGAGATTAAAATTAATTTTAATGAATGAAGATATTTACATAAATATAATATTCTAATTATTTAAGTTTAAATTCTGTTTAAAATAAACAGTAAGTTTATTAGGTATAATAATAATATAATGTACCTAACTAAAAAAAAAAAAAAATATTACAGGATATATAATAATATTATAAAAGGAAAAGTTAAATAAACGCCCAATAAATAAAGTTGATATATTTTCATTGATTTTAAAATTTTAGATAATATAATATTTAATTCAATCCGTACAAATATAATATAATTTAATGTGTTATTTTTTTTGAAAGTCATTTTAAATATAATTTTTATAAAAATTAAAAGAATATTAGAAAATTATGCGTCCTATATAGTTCACCTAGCATATCAAATTTGTTGAATAAATCTTGGACTTGATTAAATTATGCTACGAAAATGTGTATTAATATTAATGGGTATTATTTTGAACAAGTCTCGTAAAATAAAATAAATTACCAAATAAAGTGTACTTGCTATTGGTTGTTTTAGTGTGTTTAATTAGCAAATAAAATGCAGCACCATTTGTGATAAAGATCGATTATGACACACCAAGCCTAAAATCGATGTAACATTTCGAAACGTATGTGGATTTTGTAAGAAATATCATTTGAGTTCATTTATTATTTATTTTAAAAGATCGTTAAAAAGTATGAAATGCGAAAAAAAACCAGAATAATTTGAAACGCGAATCCTCGCACAGTTGTCTCGCGGCATATCCAGAGCAGTTATAATTTCCGACCGGGATGTTAAGTAGGCACTTAAAGCCGTCCGCCGCGTACAACAATGTACAGAAAAAAAGATAAAACGATAGCCGTTTATAAAATTCAAACAGACCACAGGGTGTTTTAAATCTATTATGATTTTCTCGCGGCCATTATGATGCTTTTCCGAGCCGCGCCCGGTCGGTGAGAAAATAATTGAAAGTAGCAAAACGATAAATCATCTCGGGGCCTCTGTGACGTTCCGTGCTGCGGTAGTAATCCGAAAACTTTGGTTGCTCTAAAAACTTCTCGTCGATGTGCTGCGGTGGGAAAAAAAATTAATATATAATAATAATATAATACTACGTCTCGACCATAGACCTCTCATCACCAGGTTCACAGTGTTAATAACTAATATTGAACTTTTTCCCCGAGGAGCGTTTAATTTTCTTTAAAATACACGCCCCCGAGATAGATTTATCAATAATTACGATATCTATCCGATACCAGTTTGTATGAGAAGTAGGCGTTTTAATATTGTTATAAAATGTTATATATCGTGTACACGTATGATCAGTGGCGTATTTAGAGGGTCGTTTTGGATATTAAATCCCCTAACTTTTTTTTTTTTTTTTTCTTAAGAATCAATATGTGTCCCAACTAAAATCGTAAAAGTGTAAAATGTGATATATTATTGATAATAATAAAAATATTAATGTGAAGGGTGAAACTTAAAACGATTCTATAACCAAACTATAATTATATTTTCAGAGAAAAGAATATTGTCTGGACATCCCCCCAAAAAAATCCTTAAACATGCCACTGCTTACTATAATAATTCGTTACGAATCAGTATTTTATTGGTCTAATGTAATGATGACATTGATCTCTACACGTTACAAAATCAGTTCGTTATTATAATCAATTAAAAAACTTAACGTACCTACTAATGTTAAAATATTATTGTTTTGATTTAACATAATATTTGTGTGGACGTTTGACGAATCGTTGAACAAAACAATTGTAAACTTATTGAATAAAAATAAAAGGAACGTGTTAATTTAAAATTGTTCAACTTATACAATTTTAAGTAAATTTTTAAAACATAATTCACAGTTTCAATCGTATAATTATGAAACATTAGGGATGTATGCATAATATAGGTTCATAATAACTATAGACGTATAAACATGAAGTGTAAATCGTTTGATGAATGGTTCTGTTCGAGTGTATGGATATTATATGTAACTTAAAACAAATAGGTACATTAATGTACCATTGATTTTCTTCATACTTATATTTCATAAATTATTTTGCAAATCTTCACACGGTGTATATAATAAATATTGTGTTTGATATGAGGTTACATAAAAATTTTGGTAAAAATCATATTTTGATGAATAAGCTGATTTGGGTAGTACTCCGAATAAATTTAAAATATTTTATTTCTGTTGAATTCATTACTGAAATTCGAATATTTTCGTAGAGTATTTCATTCCCTGCAAAAATTGTTATATTATTTAAATTAATTAGAAAACAAATAATTTCAAAGTATTATAATAATATTAAAAATTATTGTAAACTATTTTAATTTATTAAATATTATTATCATGATTTATTTTAAATATGTTTTGGTAATATTTTTATTTTTTTTTTTTTTGAGTATTTCGATTTGTATTCTAATTTATTATCTATTATTAAAAAGTATTTAAATGACTTCAAATGGGATATAGATTTTTTAATTTTTTAATCAATTCATAATGTATAAGTAAAATAATTATATATGTAATTTTACATATTGTATATTAAATTAAATTAATATTTTCTCGTATCGTTTTTGTGATGAAACTTAATTTGAGTTATGTAAGTATTTTATTTTTACGAGTATTCTGTAGTAAGAGGAGTAGAAATAAATTTTAAAAGTAGTTACGTAAAACACATTTCCATAAAAAAATAATATATATATATATTTTCTATACAAAAATATGTGTTTTTGTTCTCCTTGGACATCAATAGTTTTAAAATAAACATTTTCCTAAAAAAAAAACGTACTGTGTATACAAACGTATACTTAAAAAATATCAAGAATTACATATATTGTGTTTATGAATGTAACAATGGTTATATGGCCTTCTTTTCTTAGTACATCAATTTTAAAAGGGGATGAAAACTTACTAAAACATAATAATACCCAGACATTAGGGTGTTTCGTAGGCGTGGTGACGGAGAGAGTTCTTAGAAGTCGTTAAATCAAGTCTGTGTCTTAAATATCGATCATGGTATAGTAGTGATTTTACAGAGAAACAGCGGTCTCGATGTACTGGGATTATTATAACATAGTTTAAAATTTTTATTTTGATCCAACGCGATAAAGAACGAGATATTATTATACACGACGACCACATAAACGGGTATGTAATGTATTTAATGGAATATTTTGTTCGTCTGCTGTTTTATTTGCTGTTTTATTTGCTGTTTTATTTTTTAACCAAACGGGACATGAACATACATAAGTCAAGATAAAATATTTCGACGAGATAGTTAAGAGAAAAAACTTGTAATTAATTACAAATGAATGCTTTTAAATATTTTTGAAAATATATTAGGTAAGTACAACATGATTTTATGATTAAAGTAAAAGCATAATAACGCATAGCAAAAAAAGTAATGTTTTCACAGTGTCACAGTGCAAAAAATAAAAAAAAACGATTACATGATCGAATTAGTTCATATGTTGACCAAATTTTAAACCGTAATAATTGTAAATAACAGTCATTTAGTGAAATTTATGTTTGTACCAATAAATAACGTTTAACTAGCCAAGAGAGTCGTTGACATAATTATTTGTTCAGACGATCTTTAAAAAAATAACTCCTCAAACAATAGCGATAAACCAAATTGAATATTTGTATATTATGTATATATACACCCAATATAATACGATTATGACATTACCATGAAATATTAATAAACTATATTGTTATAATGGATTGATTTTATCAACATAATTTCATTGATACTAAACATGTTTTAACCCTTTAGATATTTTTTTCAATTATTAATAAAAACCAACATTAATTTGATATTTTTAAATATTTACATTTATCAAAAAAACTAATACCAGTGGTTACTATAGCACACTCCGAGTAGGACTACAATAATTTTAAACTTCAATAAATAAAACATGTTTCTATGATTGGTTATTCATGATGACAACAACGAAATATTGTGAACGATTTACTGACTTATGAAAAGTCATAAAATAAAACGCCTAACCTCAAATCACATAAAAAATATAATCAGCTATTTGCTGTTTTTGTAAGCATTTCAAACACGTTTTTGTCACTTTTCTTTACTACATTTTACGATAATATGGTGCGAACTATCGAATTTCATAATATTTTAATAAACGTCAATTCATGTTGAATTAAACATTAAAAAATGCGTATTGCGTATTATTAAACCAGATATTTTAATGTTAGTAGTTAATTCTACGAAAACAAAATTTCAATATAACGATATAATCGCTTAAGTTTGTTAATATCATTCGTACGGAAATGTTTTTAAAAGTCAAGATGTCAGTATGACCAGATATCAAAAAATAATTGTATGATAATAATTGTTATCTATGAGAATAATTAGCTATCATAGGCAAAATATCTAGTTTTATTTGGAGGAAAGCTGGACAAATGTATGATACAGAGACTCTTGCGGCCCACCCTTTAATAATTAATTTAATATAATTACTAATTATAGTTGAATAATTATTTTACTATTTATTTATAAACGTATAATTAATTATTAAATATTACAAATTATATAAAATTGAAAAGGAGAAAATTGAATAATCAATATTCTATATAAAGGATTTAAAAAAAATGCTAAACAAATATTATTATATTTTAATTACTTACACATAACTTAATTAGTATTTATGTCCAATGTTTAGGAAACTAGCCCCTCCATATTCTCCTCAAACTTTGCTTTTATTAGCCATTGAAAAAATCAGAACATGAATTATAATAGTCAGAACTTGTAATGAGATGACTATCAAGCATGCTCTCTATAAATTAAAAATGCTGCTTTAGTACATCGAACGGTAAACAGGTTTAAAATAATTCACGTATACGAGACCTACTATAGATTTTACATTAGTTCGTCGGGCATTTGTACTATCTTAATTTATTTTGTATAAATTTAAATATTAATTACTACCTATTATATTAAGTTTGAATGAAAATAATTAAACGCGCCACTTGATAACTATAAGTATTTTTGTTCACCTTTAAAATGTTAAACTACACTAGTAATTACTTGGTATTAAAATCGCACGTATAGGTACGTGGTTTGTTATCAATAACCAATATCAAATCACGGGGCAATCGGACGTGAACAATTATTATATTTTGAATTTTCAAATTATCATTGTTTATTTGATTATTATTTCGATCTGACAAATACGCCAGACTGAAATTTGAATTACGATTCATCCGGCCCATCGGGCCGGCTCGTTTTCGCATGCAGGAGACCGCTCCGCCCGATATAGTATTGTTGAAAAGTTAAAACCAAGAGACGGAAAATACGTGAGAAGGATAAAAATCGAAATATATAGCAGTAGTGAAGACCGCGGGACTGTGCCTCGTCTCGCGTAACGTGTTTAAAAGGTTATTTAAAAACCGTACTTATTCTGTTTTATTAGCATTAATTATGTACAATATTTTTTAAATTGAAAACGAAATTACATCTTATAATTTTGAATTACTTGGTATTTTTAAGTCGCTCATTGTAAGTATAATGGCCGGTAGTCAAACCTATTTTTTCTAAATACTATTACTTCAATAGGTTTCCTGAAATTTTCATTGTGGTACAATTTAAATTCGGTTAAATTATTTATTATTTATTAATATGCATAATGCATAATATTAATGATTGTGTCAACATTATTAAGGCTGAAAAACAGATTGAATCATTCAGTATATGATAGTTTTATAACGAAAAATTACATTATTAGTAAAGTTAAAAATTAACAATAAAATATAAGTAGAAATTTAATGCAGTAATCGTGCGCCGTTTCATGACTGTTGGAGTTTAAAAATAATAAAATTATAGTTTTCTTTTAATTTTGAAAACCAATGTGTTAAAAAATTATATGATATTATATAATAATTGACTTCTATTATAAATTAATTATTATGATGCTTACGATTTCTACAAATGTAACACCCCAAAATAGATGGAGCTGTTTAGAAAAATATTCACCTAAAAAGGTTTATTTTCTAGTTCCAAAATAGAAGCCAAGAGTATTATTATTATTTATTTTTATATGATTTATCTACTTTAAACAAATTTCTTATGCAATCGAAAATAAATGGAATTATTCTAATGAAATTTAATTTTTGACTGGAGAACAAAAACTTTGTATTGGAGACGATTTCACGTATATTTCGATTTTTGGGAACCAAACTGAATGATGCCATAGTGTTAATATGATAATATACAAGAAAATGAAACCTTCAAGAAAGTTATTTTTTGATTTATGAATTTTAACAAATTATTAAAACACTGATTAAAAGTTGATCGATGTTGTCAAACCTATTTGTATTAAGAATTATTTTATAATAAATGTTGAATCATACATTTCACACTATATCCCTTCAAAGTTTAATGCAAAAAGTGAAGATTTCATATATAGTTTTCATTTTTTCTAGTGCTATTAATTGTATTATATTATTTACAACTATTTATAAGTTGACTACTGATAAAATAGATACACTTACAATATAAATATTTTTGATGTAAAAAAATTACAATTTGTATAAAATACTAAACGAGTATAATATATACGGGGGAATATAAATATTGGTTCTAATTCAATTATAATATTTGTAAGTAAAAAATTATTTATTTTCTTCGTAGTCGAATACTTTAAATTTAATAATATTATTATTATAGTACGGTATAATAATATTATAATATATTGTCTAGTAAAATATTTTTTTTATGCATTAAACGTGTGGAAATGTACAAATTTACATTTATCTCAGTTCGCTTGTAATATATTAAAGTTATGTATAGTTTTTACAAGATATTTAACTACTCCGAACACAATTTTATATTCAGAAATTTAATATTTAGATTAACTTTTTATTAAATTACTTTTTTTTTCATACACTCGTATGTAATTTAATAATAAGAGAAAAACAAAACACATTATATATGTATTTGTCGCTATAACTGTTATATCATATAAAATAATATATAAATAATATCGTCTAGTTCTTATTAAAACATACAAATATAGTCAAACCAGAAACCTATATAAAACTACTAAAATTTAGTAAAACGTTATTATATATATTTTTTTCAATGGAATATTATGTAAAGACCATAACAAGTTTACAGCTACTCGTCACTGGGCTAAATATAATCATTTTTACTCTATTTCTAAAATACATTTAAATTGGGAGAAGTTAAATAATGTTATATTATTATATATAATTAAGTACTGTTGTTGATGATTAATAACTTATCTATTTGCTTAACTTTAACGCTTATAGTTTTAATCTTCTAAGTTATTAGAGTTATTTGTTTCTGTAAGTATTATTGATATATTCATGAAGTAATATATTATTATATTTGAATTTAAAAAATAATTCAAAATAATATGTCATTTACGAAATAACTTTAAAAATTATGTATTAAAAACGCGATCTAATGATATACAAAGTCGCAATATTAAGTTTTTTTCTAATACAAAAAAACCTCATATAACGGTAGTTTTATCTTACATAAGTAACATAAAAAACAGATGTTTCATCTCCAAACATAATGACTTGTTGAATAATTCATACATAGATTTAAAAATTATTGTTCTTCTTTTCGTATTTGCATTATTTTTTATTTCAATAGCTGAAGGATAAAAGTAATAATATTTTATCTTTAAAATGAGATTAAGTATTATGTATCCAAAGAGTTCTACTTTGTTTTTTGTTATTTAAGAATAAGAACTGTAATGTTAGTTACCTATACATTTTAGTTTTCAGCCTAAAAATATGTATGCATTAGATAAAAATATGAATATCATAATCTATAATGAATAAAAATTTAAAATATTAAATAATTAAAAATATTGTACATGCCAACCAGTTATATAAAATAATTTTTTTGTATCCTTGGCATAGTATTGTATATAATAAATTTTTTTTTAAGTTTAAAATTAATTTTACTAATGTATTAAAAAAGATGACAATGTCATATTTGTTGGGTTAGAAAATTAAAAGTTGTCTGCATAGTTAAAATGTTTTGATTTAACGCATCGATCAAACATTAGGTTATAGCAGTCTTCGAGTCTGCAGCAATGATATGATTGTGAAACTTTGCATACAATATTAGGATATATCAATTTGGATAATATAAACTTTATAACGTTGTCTAGTTATTATACAGTTATGATGAAATACTCTGCGAACTCTCGGTAACTTGGTCCATTTATTATATGCGATATATTATCATACGTCGGAAGGTGAATTATCGATATTTTCGTTCGGTCGACATACATGTGTGTTTGTATTGTAAATCTTTGAGAAAAAAAACAAACTTTTGCGCGGTAAAACAACATTAAAGCGTCGTGTTTTTAACATTATCATCAGCCGAGACGTTTAGGATGATAAAACCTTTCTATCCCTCATTGGTAATTTCCTTTACAAATATTATTCCCGCCGTCACCAAAATCAATTTAACCATATACATTTCTATACGAACACTGATCGACAGGCTTGAATCTTTTGATAATTATCATTATCATTATTATTAATATTATTATTACGATCGAACTGGGACAATTCGGAGGATAGCGCTCGTGCCGGTTGACGAATTTCGTGCAAATGAGATTACGCTATGAAAATATTGAGTGTTTCAAAACAACACCGTCGCTCCCTATCGTATCGCATTAAACTCGAATGGCTGTCTCACACTGTCATCATTACGTACAAACCCACACACACACACACAAATTGCGCAAAGTGTATGAGAAAACGCGATTAATTTTCTTCCCATTTACGAAATACGCTCGCTCACAGACACAACACGTGAAATAAGGTTATTTAATTAACGGTCTTCGTGCGGATACACTCGAGAAACGACGATGTTTTTATTTTACTTTTGCCGCTGAAATTACGAGTATGCCGTCGTAGCGGTCTTGTCTCGCGAGGGGTAAGAACTGTCTTACCGGAGGAAACAAAAATAATTCCGCGGATCTTGCGTTTAACACGGAAAAGTTGAAACAAGTGAAAATCTTTGTTGGATTTATTTGCTTTTGAACATAGAGGACAAACGTTTTTTTTTTTTTTTTTTTTTGAAATTCATAAAAGTATTGCCGTTTTTTATAACGCATAAAAAACTTAAATCACAATTTGAGATTGGTTTACAACCATTACGTCCCAAATTTAAAACTGCTATACTAATTGATAATATTTGTCTCTAAAATATAATTCGCATGGATTTTAGTTTTAAATATTTGTATTTTCCTGACATCAATTCATTTAAACATCGTAAATCTAACAACGCTATAAATATTTTATTCTATTGCTCTCTAACCTACACATTAATTGCCAGATAAATATATTCAATTAATATTCATTTTTCAAAACTCCAACTCATTAGTTTTTGGGGTATAGAATACTGATTATTATTATCTACCTATATAATTCATCGGTATTGCATAAGAAGTTATTAAAACTTGAACTTTGTTATATACAAAGTTGTATTCCAATATTTATTTATTTTTTTAAATAGGGAGGGTGTTGTCATTGAAATATATTATATGATTATTAATGAATTGCGTCAACTAAAAAATTAATATCGTAAAAAATAAATGTATTTTCCCACTAAATTTACCTATGATTTACTAAATATATATTTATGAAACTTCACTAGAAAATTCCATCATTAGAAATTTTTCGGTGTGGCTAAAACAAAATTTACTGTCCAATTCACAGCTGTTAGCAGAAAGAAATGCATTTTATCGTATTACATATCAGCCGTAATCGATATTGATTATTTTTTACTTTTGATGATCACTCCACAAAAGGAAATAAATTTAATAAACAAATTACTTAAATATAATTCTCGCTTTTGATCGTTTTCGATCCAAGGATTTCTCTTAACAACTACTACAAGGTATCTCGAATGGATCGAACAAATTTAACGTTGTCATCGTAATTTAACATAATCGATAATTTAAAAGTAAAATGTAATATTATACAAGCACTGTTTTAAAAAGTCCTTCATTTTCACAACTATTCCGGAAAACGGTCACTGCATGCATTGATTCAGCCGACTCTAGTCCGAAACTGATAAGAGATAAGAGCTAGGCCATTTTGACAAGCGATATCTCGTCGTCAATGAACACAGCTAATAGATTTTCCGCGTTTTCCGGAAGAGTGATCAACTCTATATGCGATTCTCGTGAAACTCAAAAAGTTTTTTTTTTTTCATTAAAACAAACCGTAATATTATAATAATTATGAAAAAAACATTGCTCCTTTTTTCTCGCAAACCGAATAATTCCATCGACACACTGATTACATAACTATTGACCGCGAAACCCCTGCTGTGGCGCGTGAATTATAGTCAAACGTATACGCGATCGGATGGATGTGTTGGAAATATTACTTATTAAATAAATAGCCTTTATTTGTCATATAATAACACACACATACACACACACACACACACACACACGCACACACACACACACACACACATACATATATTTATATACAGTGCGATCGAAATTCTGTGTGGAGATACTATTACAAACGTATGCAACTCGAGTCGATATAAATATGATCACTCTGTATATATGAAATCGAGTGGGTACACATAAAATATTTCGCGCCCTCGTGTGTGTATAATCGACCGCAATATATACACGACGAAAACGGGCGAGCGAGCATAAATTATACTACCATCATCGTGGTACGACCCGGAAAAATTTGCACACACGAGACACAGTTCGTTAAATAGCGCACTTAATTCGTCAACCGGACGAAAAGGATTATTAATATTGTTTTCCGTTGGACTCTGGCCAACTCTTTTGTCGGGGTATAACCCTCAAACAGGCGCGTTAATTTTTTTTTAAACTTTCATAGGCCCAATATAATATTGTTAAAAAATAAAATAAAAATAATTTCGCCTACCATTTAAAAATTTTCAAGTTTACGTATTAAAAATTCACACTTTGAAAAAGTATGAAAAATAATTTTTTACCACAGATTTTCGTAATATTTTTTATTATGTATATTTAAGAATAATATGAGATTATAAAATTATATTAATTTTCAACTTTGCTTATTTAAAATGAAAGTTTTTACGCGTAATATTTTGATAATATTCTTCTAGTTTATTCATTATTGCGAAATATAATAGATATTAAAACAACATAAAAATCAATTTTTTTTATGCGGAAGAAATATTAATAATTGTTTAGGCGATTTCAAAAATTAGTTTAATAATTTAAAAACTTATCGTAGTCCGACCGTCGAAATTCGTACTATTTATTCTGCCCTAAATATAAAACGATTTTCATGTTTGCGCGATAGGTTTTTCTCAAAATAATATTATATAACGTACATTCTCACCTTATATTATTATTATGTTTAGTTAGGCGTATTCCAACACCGATCCGATCGACTAGACAACGACCGATTGGTATTGATACACGTCCGCGACTACTATTATTTATCTAGCGCGCTTAAATATTGCGTTTGGCAAGCTTATTTGGGACTGGCAAATATAAGCTTTAAAGATAAAACACGTACAACGGATAAACCCATTCTTTTTACTCGAATTGTACACGTGTTTGCGTCCCAGTTGGCCGTTTACCTATAAATTGAAAAATAAAATAACACAACAGAACTGGACACAGTGCTTTAAGCGATAATTTATTACTCAAAATAAGATAAAATATTATTATGTTATTTATTATTATCACAAACATGCTATTATTTATTACTAAAGAAGCGGATTTTATGATATTTTTCATTATTTAATATTAATTCACCTGATAAAGTTATGTGTTTTACCGCAAGTATGGTAATTGTATAATTATTATTCTACAAGTAGGTACGCGATAAGGATATTCCTGAGAATTCAATAATATTTGACAACCAATAAAATTCATATCATGTCATACTAATATACTAACGTCTAAAATTAATTTAGAGTTTATATTACAGGGTGATAAACCAAGGAAGGTATATGAGTGAGTGGTGTACCCAGGAATTTTATAAGGAGGAAGGGATAAAAAATTATAACAAATATTAATTACTAAATTTAATTTAATACTAATAATGAAAAAAACAAATTATAAATTTAAATTTTATATTTTTTTCATTATATATTAATAAAGATATTATTAATTATAATATTCGTATCTAAACATTTACATATCATATAAATTACAATTAATTTACTTTAAAGTATTTGTACTATAAGATTAATTTTAAAAAAGGATGTCTGAACCAGAATTCACCCCCTCCCCCTTAGATACATATATGTTAAGGGCTACCAAACTCCCAGATCAAAGTATCTTATTAACATATAATACATCTATGTAATTATTATTATCATACGATGATAAACAACGAATCATGCGATTTAAGTGGTCACTCAATTTATCTTAAAATTTAAGTACAATTAAAATTTACCAGTTTTATATCCCTATTTATTGTTACCTACTTAAATTAAATTGATGTAATCTCAATCATTATTGTTATGTGAACTTTTAATTTCCATATGTTAACGTCTTTGCTCTTGTATTTTTTACAAATGTTTGAACGATAATAATATATAAAAAAACCTAATAAAGTTAAAATCGTATAATATAAAATATATTAAATATTATCAACTAGTTTACATGTTTTCCATTTACTTACGAATTATGAATATTACAAAACTAAAAATATTTTTTAGAACAATAGTATTGTCATATTGCCATTGTATTTTTTTTTCGTGTATTTGCGGTATTTTTAGTCATCGAGTCTAAAATGAGCCGTTGTCAATTTCAATGAATCGGCAGTCAAATCGTATATAATAATGGTTAGTAATGGTAATGTATTAGGTATATTTTAAAATGTTAACTTATTTATTTTTACCTAATAAAATAATAACAATACGGATTAATTTAATCCGAGTTATTACTCCTTTATTTTAAAAATAATTTATTAATACATGAATTTATTGAGCTTTTTTATCGTATTAAATTTAATCTAGTATTTATGAAACAAAATTAATGTCTTTGATATTAATTTTATTACTAAACTTTATTAAGTTTGTTATATTTCTCTATATATTATTTTAAATATTACAATTTATAAAATACAATTTTTTCTCTTATTTAGTTAACAGTTTTGTAAAAGTTTTTAATTATTACAGATTTTCTAAGTACAAGTAAATAATTTAATACCTATTATTAAGTACACAATATTATTCTTGTTATATATTTTTATATGGATAGGTATACTCGTATAATTATTGACATCTAAAAATGTCGTCATTCTTGATAATTTCATATTTTTTTTTTTTATCGATATTATTAATATATTATTATTTATAAATATTCAATCTTTTAAAATGGTTTCTTTTAATTTTCAGTTTAATATAACTAAATTGAATAAGAATATTTGTTTACTTTGTTGTATTATATATACCTAATAATATATTGATTGATAGGATGTTAATCCAAAGTAATATCATTTTATTAAATATTTATTAATGTATTAAGAAAGAAGGAAGAAAAAAAATACTTTAAATTAATAGTTTTTATTCGTTGTGATTTTAAACAATTTTGCAGATCTCAACCGTTACCCAATTATATACTTATATTATTCTACAGACGATTTTATGGAATCGTTAGTATCATCAAAATGTGTCAATTTTCATCATTCTAATATTTAATTGAAAATATAATAAAAATAGAAAAATAAAAAAAAAGTTTTACTTAATGTAAAATGTGGATCCCACATTACTTTCGAACTAGTTATAAATTTTCAATTCCCATGAAAAAGAAACTGTAATAAAGCTATAATATCAGTCATTTAAAATAATTCCAGATTACTAACTATACTAGTCAACAAATAATAAATCTCAACTAAAACTATAATCTTCTTCCATTCTATTTTTTATTAGTAAATATTGTATTATTCCATAAGTCAATTATTTATATTTCCATTATTCTTAAATGATTATTATTCTTGAATTTTCTCTTCAAACTACTTACCTACTTAAAAATATATTCCTATTTGTTTTATCTTTAATTCTGCTCCATCATTTTTTACTTCATTTTACAAAAAAATGTTGACAGCACCATAATATTTGTGAATTTTGCTGTAATTATTTTCATTTTTTTTTCGTTTGTAAAAATAAATCTATTGCTACAACACCTGTATGCCAGGATACCTGAATTCCTTATTTAACTAAATACAATGGAATTCAAATAAAAATTACTATAAAAGTATGGTTATTATTAAGCTCAAGTATAATTAAATAATTAATACAACTAAAAATATTCATTAAAAAAAATCTAAAATGTAATTATAAACTAAGATAATATTCTTGTTAAAATATATTAAAAAGTTTACAAACATATACTTGTGAATATAACTGTACCAGTTATATCAATCAAGAGTTCTATTAATTATTATATTTTATATTAAAAATATGTTTATTTAATAATGTAATCAATGTTTTTTTTTTAATAAACTTAAAATTTGTTTGTAAAATGATTGATTAGTTATACGGTTAAACATATAAAGCAAAAGTTTGTGGTTTTAGTGAATATTTTATACGATTTAAATGATAACTATGGTTATTGTAATTCATTTTTTCCGATTTTAAGTGAATATTTTTTATTAAAAATTTGTATTATTTTAAACTTGTAATTAATATTATTAATATTACCTATTTTAATATAATTAATCGGATTATATTTTTGGTAAAAAATAAGGTAAACCATTATTAGGAAACTTATTAACATAATCGTACTAGCAAACTAACTAAGAAAACGTAATGATGTTTATTTAATTTCTAACAATTAATAAGGCTATTCGCTTATTTTTAAAAAAATCTTTAATAAATAATATAAGAAAACCTCTATTTGAAATGAGTTTATACGTTTAACAGTTTAAAACTTATTTTATATTATTAGTTATAGCTTGCAACCAATTTGTATTTATATTAATAATATTAAAAATGATGTATTTTTAAATAATTGAAACCCCGATTAATGTACGTGAATAACTTAACAACAGACAATTCATAAAAAGTACAGATATGTATATTTTTTTTAAATGGTTAAGACTTTCAGTTCTTTTTCAATCTTTTAAGATTTAATTGAATTTGAACGACCAAAGGTTTGAATAACATTTGTTTGTTTTTCAGCATAAAACCATTTAAAGTTTTTTCAATAATAATCATTCTTTTCCCATCCCTATTCTGTATAATAATAATTTGTTAAAATATACGAAATATTAATGGTTCGTATATTATATGTAATATTTTTATTGTAATTGGAAGCAATATCTTATTTGTTTCAATAAATATTAAAAAATATAATTATTGCAGAATATTTGCGAAATTTTTGCGCTGGTTTATCAAACATAATATTACCCATAATGTTATACTTTTACGAGGCATTTTGAAGGAAAAAATTTCGATGTTATTCATATTTCTTTTGTAAATCGTAAAATGAATAAAAATCGGTTTCGCGGAAATTTCAATTGAACTTTTAACGTTTACGGTGTTGCGAGATTATGATGAATGGGGATAATACCAGATGTTAAAAGATATAAAATTCATATTAAATTCGGAAACAATCGCTACAGCTGGCCGAAGAAAATTTTATTGTTCTCCGCCATAATTCCACAACATATATATAATTTTTAATATTTTATTATTATTACAGTTTCGTTTGTTGCTCGAAGATGGAACGTAAAAAAAAAATTACTAAACATGTATTTAATTTGTTTTTATCTCATTTTTATACTATTTAATTTTTTTATTTCTCAATTTCAATAGTCGTTCGCGATTAGATCGTAACATACAAACAGGTGTATAACGAGATTCAAACATTTTTACATTGATAATAAACGGAAAAATATCACATTCAAGTAATATAGGTGCACGGTGGAACAAATAGTAATATACTCGTATGTCATGAATACTGAAGTCCCATTGTATTTATATTTCTAAATATATACAAAGTCAATATTTTTTATTGCTCTTTGTTCTCATATCTAAGTATTTTCTAGAAAAAGTTTGAACACATTTTTGGGAAGCTAAGCCACCTGTAGTCTCCACAATTTTCACTATTGTAAGTTCATTCTGTATGTATTATTATGTCGTTATAAAAAACGTGTTTTCTGCACACAATTACGCTATAATAATAAACATAATATTATACTCACAGTTCGATTGCCCAAGTTCTTTACTCTGCAATGTAAGTACGCGGTCCTGCCGACTAATCCGGTCACGTTGTTCGGCACTGTTTTGTCAAACACGGGACCGACGATCGGTGGCGGGATGTCCTGTAGAAACTCTTGTAAAAACTTCCTGGAAGCGGTAGAATCTGTAAAGAAAACAAAACGGTACAAATTATTCGATTATAATATTATTACTATTATTGTTACGTTAAGGTGTTTCTGTTTTTAATTATTTTTCGTAAAAAAAGAAAACGTACACAAAAAACAAATTAACGAAAAACTTCGACCATAATTGAAACGGACGGACCGTCGAAGATATTTATAACGAAACCTTCTGTAATTGACAGGCTCGCATTTTCCAAGGCGCCGGAAATTATTTTATTTTATCGTTTTCAATGTTCACGTTGACGCGTATCAATTTTTTACATATAAAAATCCATTGAGAAGGAATAAAAGACTACAACTATTGTAAAATGGGAAATTAATTTGCAAATGAAAAAAAGAGAAAAATAATGTAGTACCTAGTGTATGTGTATGTTGCTTTTACTCATGACATTTATAGTACTTAGACACTAGTAAATATATATGTAATTGTAGTTTAAAAGAATAAGTAAAAACTAATGATAAAACTTGAAGTTGAAAAACTTGTTTTCGTTATCTATAAATTATTATATCGTAGGTACACATATAATATCACGTTTAATATAAAATTATAATTAATTATAATTAATTTTGGTTACTTATTTACATTTAATTATTAACTAACGTCAAACTCTTATAAAGGTTTTACTCTTTATCATTACCAAACAAATATGCATTTTGAATTTTGATAAGACAATATGACTCATAACTAAATTGGTGAAAAATGCGTTGAAAATTTAGAACTCTAGTTTGTTTTATAATACAGTTAAGTCCAAACTGCGTCACTTTTTCGTTGATTAAACCAAAAATATCACGATACAGGGAGTCAATATAATCCACGTATACCATGTTGTAGGAAACTGTAGTGACAAATTTTATATGGAAAAGACAAAAGTCGAAAATTACATTAAGTTAATTAAGAAAGTTTTATAATCAGAATAGTATAACAGCAAGCTTATTATAACAGTATATCTATTTTTACTTTATTATAGCTTCGATAATAATAAATTTTAAAATACATACTTTGAAATATAGTTGAATTATGTATATTTTTCATATTATTAAAAGTGAAACGGAGGGGAGGTGGGTTGATAACTCCAAACTTCCCTTGTATCTTCGGTCATGCGTTATTTGTATATATAAATATCAAAGCATTTCAGACATATTGATATCACCTTACGTAGCCATTTTCTTTTTCAATGATAACGATCTAATTCGCAACGCAATAATCTGTATCTATAATTAGAACTCATGGTAGATACCACGTTTCATACCCGCATATAATCGAGACCGGTATTGTAAATACTATTATTACACTCGAGTGTCCTCTCGGTCCCGTACGTAACCATTGGTTAGGTAACGCCGGCTCGGTTGTGGTATGTTCGTGTTTCGCGCGAGATTCACCAAAACCATGGGGCAACACGGACGGAATTTATAATTGCGTATCGCGCTGGTTGCAACCGAAACTTGGGTCTGACACAACAAACGCTCGAACAGCAAAGTTTATAATTCCATTAATTCCGCTAACGCAGAAGTTATCTCACAGCGCGTACGTTGAATATTAAAAACGCACAGTGTGTGGGGGACGGGGGGTATCGGTGAGAAATATATAAGATGATAATAACGACAATGATAATAATTATATTGTTTATTCCGATAATAGCGTGCACTCTATATTGCAACTCTTGCGTTCTGCGTCGTTAAAAATTCTTCGCGTGACGTCCAAACGAGACATGTAAATTGCCACTTCCGAACGTGTCTAACCGATATTACCAAATACTACCGAGCGTCAAAAAAGGAAAACAAAAACAGAAAAATATCGTTTACTAGTGAAAATTTTGAGTTTATAAATAATACATAACGTGTTATTTGCGTGTGAAACGAGCAAAACGTACTTCGCGCGAAAATACGTCGACGTCAATTAATACACGTTAGCTTTACATAATTGTCTGGTAACAAAATAAATCGAATGTCTTCTGCTTATATTTCAATTGAATTAACGTATAATATGCAAAGATACAAATACTATTCGATATTCAAATTAAATAAATATAAAAAAGGAAATTTATCTTATTGGACATTGGAAATGGTTGCCTAAAATAAACGTCCAACAAATGTCCAATGTGTAGTTTTATATTTGTATGAAATAATATCATACAAAAGTAATCTAATAAAAAACAATTATACTATTCCTAACATCTAGTTTGGTGTATTATGCTGAACTGCTACAAAATGATATTTGATTATATCCAATGCTATTATTTAATCCAATTTTAACTGTTAATAAAATCTAAACAGAAATCGCGATTATATCGATACAATTTATGACATATCTGTTTCTATAATACTGATATTTTCAATCTTGGCTTCAGAAATTTAGAAATTGAAAACAAGCTTAACTAAATGCTTATATTATATCTATGCTTGAACGATCCCGAAAACCATTTTATTACAATTGGTTTGCTTCTTATAATCGTATTTGTAAGGTTGGAAAGTCGATTATTCTTGTCTCTATTTATATCATAAAACATATTTTATATTAAAGCAGTTTTTTATATCATATAAATATATTTTTATACGATAATAAAAATGTTATATAATTTGTCGCAATTATTATGATTTGAAATATACATTTTTAATGTCTCCATAGTCTACATATTATCTCTGTCATATTAAATTATTAATAGTTTACATGGAATTTAGCTAATATATTAATTTTTCATTGTTTTTTTTAAATTTATATTGAAAATAATAAATTGTATTCTACGCTTATAATAGTTAATCAAAATAACTACCGCTATATTGTATATTGTTATTTTTGTCTGACTTTTTGTTCATTTTCAAAACAAATAGGAACATTTTTTCTATACGTAACGAATTCAATATAATTATAATAGAATGTATTTGAATTCAAATTTAAATGTTTTTAATTTTTTTATGTTTGCTTATTTTAAATTTAATTAAAATATAGATATTGAAAAATTGTCGCGAGTAAATAATTAATCTAAATTGAATAATACCTTTTTCGTAATATAATTATAGTACAATAAAGTAAAAATGTATTCTTTTAATGCTGGACTGAATACGAAAGTAATCTTTATTAAAATACTCAGTGGTTCAATGAATACATTTTATAAATTTTTATTTTTCAAATTTTTCCTTTTTTTTTTTTTATTTTATATTTGACTTGTGGTATATTCAAATTTTGTTTCGTTTTGTTTTTGATTTATTTACATTATTTAAACAGAGCCAACATAAAATAAACTTTGTTAAATATACCATGTATATTTTTTATTACATAGTTAACATACAAATAATCATACTAAATATAAATTGTATGGATGATCTTAACAATCGTAACGATAAATTAAATAATAGATTATAATTGCTCTAAAAATTAATATAATTATAATTAATATATCTGAAAGCATTATGAATACATATTATAATCTAAATTCTTTTGATATTTAATTATTGCTTTAATTAAAAATTAAAAAATAGTATGTTCCTAGTTATTGCATGTTTTATAATATATATTTATAACATAAATTATTAATTATATAAAAAGTGACAGATTGTTTCAGATTATAGACTTTTCGATACGCATCAAAATAGTAAATCTAATAAACTAATTTTATTTTTAAATGTGGTGTTAATTTTATACAAATGATAAAAAAAATAATATATATTATTGTTATTTTATTATATTATTATATCATTTGCCATTAATTCCGAATATTAGTTCCACTAAATAATTTATTGGTTAGATAATTTTTTGACGACAGTAACAATTTGCAAATTTAAATAACGTCATACAACAATTTTTTATTTTAATTTATACAACGGAAATATTACAAAATCACAGTCACGTAGAATTTAAAATTGTTGTTTTTAAATTAAATGTGTAGATATTTTTATCTAATAAGATCTAATAATAACTAGAGAGTAAATTGTCATCTGACAATGTATTTATAGATATTTACAAGGTAAAAAAAAATAATTCGATCAACTTAACTTTGTTGTCAAATGATATTTCATCAAATAACCATAGATAACATTAACATTAATTTATTTTTATGAGTTTTAAGTCTTACTATAAATCAAACACTACAATTTAAGTTCTACTTGAGTGTGATTTTGCTATAATTCCTATTGAATTGAAGGAGATAGTGTTACAGAAAAACATATAGGGCAGGTTTGGTCCTCTTAAATAATAAAATAAATAAATAAATAATGTGAAATATTTAGTAATTGAATATTAAAGTGTTTTTTTTTAATTCGGCGCATTGGATAGGCAATATAGGTACATAACTGTGTATGTGAACTAAATATTACATAACCTATTTAGCATATTATTTTTTTTTCATGTAAATTATTTAAATGTTAAAATATTATAGGATATAAAATAAATATAGTATAATTAATTATAATGGTTGGGTAAAGATTATTTTAGATTCTGAGCGGTAGAATTGGTTTTACATTGATGTTTTAATGAAAGCACGATTTCGAGTAGAAATTATGGTCTAATTACCACGAAAATGGTAGCAAATTGCATCTAGTTGGTACTTTCTTTTTTCGAATTTCTCAAAAGTTTTTCTTTCGAAGAATAAAACCTGCCAAAAAAATGACAGAAAATAGGCAAAATTACGATTTGCGTTATTTAAATTTTTTTTATTTCGTGATAACTAATTGAGTTTTGATCGTAGATACTAGATATTTTTTTCGAATATTCACATTGATGGTTTATATGGGTAGTTAAATTTTGGAACAGAGTGACTGATTTTCTTACTAAATATAGAGCTTTGAAGATTTTCATTGTTTAATATTTCCTGAAATTTTGGTTTTATCAGTTCAAAAATTTTATTTAAGCTTAATCATATACTACTTAATCTATTTTCAAAATATTTTGAAAATCTAAAGTTACAATTTTTTTTATAAACTTTAAAAGTTATAATTTTTAGTAGAATTGAAAATTACAATTTTCGTTATTTTAAAGTTTTTCTTTCTTGATTACTAATAGAATTTTGATCGTAAGGATTTAAAATTTTTTTTTGAGTATTCACATAGGTAGTTTACACACGTAGTACATTTTTCGGCTGATTTTCATTTGGCTTTTCTAGTCACGTTTACCGGAAAATAAACAATGAATAGTTACTAAAATAATAAACTATACAAAAATTCGAATTATTTATTTGAAAAAAAATACCAAAATTCTTATTCTTTTTTCCTTTAAAGTAGTAATACAAGTTAAAAATGAAACGCAATACTACTTCAAATAAACTTTAAGTAACTTTAAAATTCGTTAATAAAATTGCTTATACTTGTTAAATTAATTTATACTTGAATTTCAATTTAAAACAAGCTTTATTTCATATAATTTCATAAATATTTAATTGTTACAATGTATTTTTTATTGACAGGTAAAAGGTAGGTATGTCATTATAAGAATTTTTTATACTTAGATTATATAATATAGAAGAAGTTATGCTTCAAAAATCGATACACATATTATTCGTTTTACGAGATATTTATACTACGTATGCACAATTTTCATGTATTTATCCAATAATTATACAAAAATCACCAGTTTTCTAATGCCAATTTATCTATAACCTTAAAGAATAAACGATGATCCGATTTAGGTAAATGCAAGTTTAAAATCTCATTAAGAGACCCTATGATTATGAGCGTTGGGCAATGACTCTAAATCATACTTTATGCATAATATATGATCTAAGAGTACTGTATAGTAATAACAAAATAATAATATGATAACAGATTATAAAATTGATAATAATAAATAAATAATAATTTATAATAACAGTATCCAAATAATAATTATAAATATACTATTTGTATTACTATATTAACATATTGGGTAACAAAAAATAATATTTTGTTTTTAAATGAAACATATTAATACACAATTATTTAATTTTAGTGTAAATTGAACAATAAATTATGTGGAAAATTATTAAATGCCGTGTAAAAAAAAAAAAGTTATTATTCGGAAACTCGGCAACAGCATATGTAGCGACCGGCAAATTTCGCACAGTTGCGCAAAATCTTTCTGGTTGTTTTCCATATTGAAACTCTAATCGGTTTTTGTTTTCGTTCATCTTCGTTGACTCCGCGATGATGGTCGAATTTTTATTATCTTTAATTCACCAGTAAATTATTTCGGTTCTTCGATTTATGTAACCTGATATTTACCGTAATCGATAAGTTCACTGTACGATTCGGGTTTCCGCTATCGGACTCCGTCTCGCTATATTTGTCTAGCGAGATTCAGTCGTCACTCGAAGTCGTTTCACTGGAACTCACGATGACTGGTTTCCTCCCGACAACTGATTCCGTTTTGCCGATCAAACAGTCGAATGGAAATTTGACGTGTGTCAATTTCCACAATGTTGTTATATTCGTACCTGTAGTCGAAGTTATCGGTCCGAAAATTAGAAATTACATCGATTATTTATCGTTATAGATGAAAAAGTAAGTTATTTTTTATTCACTTAAACTAATTACAAATTTTTAGTAAATAATTTTTTTTTTATATATATATAAAGCGTAGTCCATCTATTGTATAATATTATATAAATATATTTAAGGAAAAGAAAAAACAATATTTTATGTTGTTGTAACATATTTCGAGGTATTGTATCTTTATCAGTATACGAGACTGTATGGAAAAATGTATAAATGTGACTGTACCAAATAATGAATACACACTAAATTGTATTATCCCTGAAAAGCAAACTAAAATTAATTTTGACAAAAATAACACAATATTGGTTGAAAAATAAAAATGTAATTTATCACTATTTCGTATTGTATAAAATTCAAATATGTGATGTGTCCTAATTATATATTATTACTATTTTTTTTTTTTTTAATATAAAACAAATAAAAGATAACTACCATTCTGTGTAACAAGTAACTACACATAAACAATATTACAGTAGAAAATGTAATATATCAATACAAAACTAATAGATAACATAAATGTAATATGGAAATAAGTACTATTCGAATTTATTTCCCTAATCCCGCGAGATTTACTGTTAGTTCCTTACAAACTTATTGAACACATTGTGTATTATTAGGTCTTGTAAAAAATGCACGAATAGAAATTTCATTTGAGAGAATACAATTAGGATTGAAAATGTAAATTTTGTCCTGTTACAATTTGAACACTTAGGACCACCTCTTAATGTCGTATGTGTGTCCCTTTTCTAACCTTTTTTGTTACAAAAAAACTGAATATTTCACCTAAGACATAGTGTTATCCCATTCTGGTAGGTTGTTTCCCCGCGGGATCGACCGGTCGTTTGGCGAACGTTTATTTTCAATATTTTTTTTATATTAAAAAAAACTAAATTGGTCATAGCTCATGTTTTTGTTGTAGTTGGACTTTTACCGCACAACATCAATAAAAATCGCAATCTGAGACATTCCCACGAGAGATATCGAATGTAAATTCAATATACTTTAACTGTGGATTGAACATAGTGCTTGTGTTTGTCAACGACGTAACATACGACGAGTATGTTATAAGTGAATTCTATTGAAATTAATAGATAGAATATGTTAAACATATATTGAATATTTCCACGAAAAACACAAAATTATAAATACAAAATAATAAATACGTCCTAGTAATTTAAATATTATAAATTATAATATAGAACTTATAAAGATATTTAATAAATATAACTGTTTCGAGTGGTTATCAATAAACTTTTATGGGAAAAAAACCAAAAGCATTTACAAACTTTTGCAAATGATATTGTATATAGTTTTCTAACAGTTTAAAACATTTAAAAAAAATGTTTACGACTAATTTTGAGAATGGATAAGTTAATATTATTAAATATTGATAATTATTAATTGTGTAATTTTTTTAATTTAATTTGTACTACTCGAACAAACATAGTTTAATCTAAATACATTTTTTCAATTATCCTATATCTAAATTTTTTTTTACTAATATACAAATAATATGATTTTTGTTATCGATTATTTCTTATTTAGGAAATTAATAATCGAAATTTCTGCACGTTTGGGCCAAATTAGACGGATGATAAAACAAAGGCGACTGTAGATGATCTCGAGATCGCGTAATCTTTTATTTTGCACGCGTTTGCGTCAAAGAAAGTACTATAGTCTAGAGGACACAGAATACAAATAGTCTAAAGTAGAAGTTTGGCAGAGAGGTCATTCGTGTAGCGATAAAAATAATACGTTTAAAGATGGCAGACCATATTTAAAGTTATTTTACTGCATCGACCGTTTGAAAAAAAATGACTATACACAGAAAAAAATTATCATGTTTAGGTTTAATTTAATTCATAATAGCTATAATTTGCGTATGATAATTATTAAATATGGAAAGAATACAATTTTTGAGAAAATAACATATTGATTTTGTAAATTATTTACTAAAAATAAGTAGCTATTCATTTGTTTAAATAGCTATAACAGTTTTATTGTAATTAAAAAGTGGATACTACCAATCACTCGAAAATTTAATATTCCTTAATTTTAATTTTGATAATAGATATTTTAGCTCTGTATTTAATTTAAACACTACATTTTTTGTTAAATGTATGTTTAGAGTTATTCTATACGTACTGATTAATATTTTCTATGTCTCACGATATTTACTGATAAGCAAGAAGTAGTAAGTACCAGTCAAATTGATGGGACTAAAAGTAACCGCATGTTGACTCATTAAGCATTGAAGATCAGAGAACATACTGTAAATCATAATTAACAACTATACAAATCTTAATATAATTTATATTGAATGTTTGAATCAGATATAATATTCTTATAATATTATATTATGTGAAATAGGACGTTTAAGAAAAATAAATTGATACAATTATGACTCGAAAATATTCTTAATTTTAAAAATTGAAATTTCATCTTCACTGGTATATGTACAAAATGATATAAGTAAAACCTATCAATATTAATAGTAAGCTTATGTTTGATAAGGAAAGGATTAAATATAATACACCTAATAATAGAATGAATAACTTTATATTTTATCATATTTTAAATATATTTGTTTGTAGTTATTTAATCACTTGAAGAATAGTAAAATTCCATGTTATACCGAAAGATGGAAAAAAATTCCGAAAATTCTACCAGCTGCCATAAAATTGTATTATTATTTTTAATGTTTGATAACAAAATAACAATTATTTCATAATGTTATTGGTATTATTGGGAATTAAATTCATCTTATTATTATTATTGTTATTATTATCTTTTAATTTTTAATTTTATTTATTTTCGTAAATAGAATTACAGTATTGTTTTTTACATTAAATAATTGACTATGATTAGGGCATGAAAAAAAAATGATATATCTAAAAATAATATGCAAACTCAAAAAGTTTTATAGAGACGTATTATGAATTGTTTTAAAAATAATACAACCAATGCAAATTTTTAATTAAATATTTTATAATAATTAAATATATTCTCTTCGCTCCTTATTTTTTGGAAGTGATTTTTTTCTTTTTCTTTTAATATTTTTAAGATAAAAATAAGTATAAAATATGTAGACAAATTTAAATAAATCGTAGTATTTGTAATAAATAAAAATAAGTGATTATCAAAGTATCAAGCGTGTGCATAAAAATATAATGATGAACAAATTATACTAATATTATGCTTTCTTTGACATAATGTATTTTTTTAACGATATCGTCTTGTCCTTTAATAATAATAATTGAGACCTTTTGTTAAAATTAATTTTACCGTATAATGAGTGTTGTCAATGAGCGCTTTGATCATTAAAATGATAATATAACATGCTTATATATATTGAATTAAAAACAATTAAAATTTTATATGACATAATCATAATATTGTTTTGTGCATAATTGCATATAAATACATTTAAATATAACGATAAAAATGCATATGTATTTCTAAAATATACAATATTTAAACTAATACAAAACAGCTAAAGATGCGTGTGATTAGATTTTTGATAATTTACCTTTGAAATAGAATCAGAATTTAATGGAGAAAGGTCGTTAAACTCGTAAAAAGTCGTAAAAAAAAAAAAAAAACCTTTTTAAATTGCCTCAATTTTATAATCCGATTTTGTACAAATTATATTTATTGCACATTTTTTTGTTTAGATAAATAATATGACTTATCGTTAAAGAAAATCCGTAAAGATATTACTTTAAATATGCATTTAAATATCTGATCGTATGTTTATGTACTGGGCGTAAGATAAATAACGTTATGTACATACTTATAAACGTTTTCTATTTAGGAGTTTTAGAACCATAAATATCAGTATTATAACCTAAATTTGGACATTGCACCGAGAATGGTTTAATGTTGTCACTATTAACTTATTTATAGTCGAAATAAAATACACATATGCGTTATCGGTAACTACTGTAGAGACTTTATTATATGCTATAACATAGTTATCTGCCTCAAGATATTTGCAGGAAAAAGGCCAAGTTTGAAAAACTGTGTAGACAAATTTAAGTTTATGAAATACGTTTTCCGTTTTTTTTTTTTAACTGGAATACATCTAGTTGCCTATCCAATAAATGAATTAAATTTTTTTTATTTAAAATTCGAAAATATAATGTTAATTATTGTTTGTAACATTTTTAATGATGCTTTGTCGTAAATCAGAATATACGACGAAAATTGTAAAACTAGCATTTTATCTATAATGGAATTATAATAAATCTTAGAAACGGACAATTAATTTTAAATAGGTTACATCAGTATTTATAGTAAAATGTTTAAAATGTAATCGGATAAAGTAACAAATTTTAGTTATTTTTTTATAGAATTAATAATGAAAAAAAAAGTTAAAAGTCATAAAACAGTCGTATTTAATAATATTTTATTCAATTTTAAACATTCCATATTATTGTACCAAAAATATAGCATATGTTTTGTGTGATAAATAATAAAATATAACACTATACAAACCTATAATAATACGTAATAAATCTCAAGCGTTTCGCCAACGATAAGTAGTACCATTTCTTTACAATATCAATTTATGATATTGGAGATAAATAAATACATTTTTAAAAAGAAAAACGTAAGAGATAAACTGAATCAACATGACCGGTATAAAATATGTGTAACGAGAAGTATGTCGTACAATGACCATTAGTTTTAGCAAAACTACATAATCGAAATCCGCAGAAAAACTTTACAAAGTGGTCTGATAGAACAACATAATAGAGATATATTATACTCGTAATATTATAATACTGTTATATATAAAACGTATTCTGTGTAAAAATGTCTATTTATTAACTGACCCGAAATAAATGTGTATTATACTGGGTTATTTTTTTTATCGTAATCCAGAGTATATCTTTACTATAAGGGTAATTTTTTTTATGAAAATATTATATTTAGTTGTATAATTTTTCTTATTTATAATATTTCTACCACCATTTGGGGCAAACCCGTATCAACTTTTGATTTTAAAATGGTAACATAATATAATTTAAATAGTTATATAATTTTATATGCGATGGTTTTAGTAATCTGCTTAATATTTAGCTCTAGTAAATATGGAACCAAAGTATAGATGGAAAATTATACGGTGTCGATAATTACGGAGTATGGACGTCAATTGTTAATATATAATATCTAAATACATATAAAAATTTAAATTATATACTTTTATTTGAAAATAAAATGTAGTTATTGTTATATATATATATATATATATATAAATATAAATATAAACGGAATTAAGGTAGAAATATTATAAACAAGAAAAACTATAGAACAAAATGAGTGATAATATTTTAAAAACAAATTTATAAAAACTATTAAACAAGTTATTGATTAAAAATCATATGAATTACTAAAATGTACATTATCATATTAACCGTTATAAAAGACTTATACTGATTTCTGTTGTATTTTATGAAAGTTTAAATAAAGTTAAAAATATTATAGATGTAGTCATGACAATCGTTTTGTACACTTAAATGCGAAAAGTTTTATACATATTAACAAAGCATTTTTGGTTAAAAAAAAAGCTCTTAGCTAAGTTACAATATATATATGAAGTATATTCCTTTGGATGTATTTTAAATAAACAAATGACTCCTCTCTCAACAATATTATTATCTGTCACAGTTTGTTGATTTACAAAGCTACTTTTTATTCTTTTGTAACTGTCTTCATCTGGAACATATATATCGGTAGGTAAAATATCAAGTATTTGGGCATTCATTTCCAAACAAGTTAAAAGCTATTAACTACATTATCCTGCAGTAAATTTGTAGTATGCGTAAATTATGATAGTCATTAAACTGTAATAAAATTTATCCATTTATTTTTCTACAAATTATAACGATTTAAATTTAATATGTTTTTGGATAATTTTATAATTCGTCGACGTTAAGTAAAATATATTGTTCCGATAACTATACCTAAACTCAGAGTAAGATTGTAATCAATTACTTATTGTATCAATGTTATACATATCGAGGTACAATTGTAAATTGTAACCATTAATCAGCTACATAATTTTTAAGTGGCATAAAAAATTAACTCTTTATAATTTCAAATTTTTTATAAAATTCACAAGTATTTAAGTTACATTTAAATTATTGTTTTTTATTATTATGAAATTATGAATATTAAAATACAATACAATACGTATTTCAAAAAATATAAAAGCTAATTACGTTATTACAAATGAGACATTTATTATTTATATATTGTGAGAATTTGATTACAATTTATGTGCTTATTATTTTCTTTAGTGGTATGGCAAACTACTTTAATATATGAAGCAAATATTTATTTTTACTTACCCACCTCAACTTTTAATGATCAATATATATACATTATTCACTTGCCATAAAAGTTTCCAATGTAGGTACATAATAATTTATGATATATGTTTATAATTATATATTAAGACTTACAACTTTGTTAATAAAACGTTTTTATTTGTATTATATTAACACTATTTATTTAATCTAATCTATATATCATTTATACCACTTTATACCCACTTAAAATTTTGAAGGAGCAACTGCTCCTTTAAAAACCTTTTCACCAGACCACTGATTCTTTTTGTACATTAATAGTGTAATTGTACAGTATAAGTATATTTATGTTTTATGTAATAAATACTTTATTAAAGGAGGTAATTAAAAGTATATCATGCTATTGTGTCATTTTACACAATTCAATAATTGTAAGCAATATTAGATTTAAATATTTATGTAAAATTATATGTTTTGGTTAAAGAAACATTATTTTTAAGTATAATATGAAATTAAATGAGGTCTTTTAAATATTAATGTTTAATTATCAATTATTCTATCGATATTTGTATTTATCGCATTGTAATTAATTAAATAATTGTAAATTAATCATCTTAAATAAAAAACAAAATATAATAAAATAAAATCATAGCTAATGTAATTTATGTAACATGTAATTATAGTTTTGAATTTAAACGTGTAAATTATAAAATAATTTTGACGAAAAGTTACATTACTGTCACTTGTAACCGGTTACTTTAAATAATTATTACTTTTAACCAGATACTCAAAATTAGTGTAACTGAGTACACAGTTACATAGTATATTGAAAATGTCCTAATTCTGCCTACACTCTTTATAAATGAATCGGACATCCGACACAATATATTATAAAATAGTTAGTATACTAACCTTAAACGAGTTATAATAATTAGCAAAGTAGTATATAAACGTGAGTTTTAACAGCCTGTTTTTTGATTTCAATCGTTTTCAGACCATTTTTCTTTGTATTTGTACGGATTATTGCAGTATTATTGCGTTATTAAATTCAATAGACTATCAACTCGTTGTCACATTAATGTTTTGTTTTGTTTTTGTTTTTGTTTTTTTTCTTTTATTCACCAAATTAAATTTTATTACGAAACAGTTGTATACGTAGGTACGTACTTATTGGCGTTTTCCGGCATCGCAATAATAATAATTAACGTTAAGAACCAAGGGAAAACAACACCGAGACCTGCCGTTGAATTACCCCGTTGTTGGTTCTATAATCGCTGTTGAGAAAGTAAAAACTGGAAAACTTTTAACGATAACTGTTTCGCCGACACTTTAGTTGCACTCGATTTGCCGGAAGAAAATACTCGGAATGGGCATATCGTCTATAGCGGCGACGGCGGCGGCGGAGTGAACAACGTGTGATGAAGTCGTCTCGTAATATAGGAAAACTTCTTGAAAAGTAAGGCAAATAAACGACTGTTCGAATGACAATATTGTTGGAATAATATGATTACACGGTCGAAGGAAATGCGAAGATCGTAAATTCCTCATTGACACGACTTGATCCTTCTCCTATCCCTCACAAAGTACGCAATTTTTCACAAAGCAATCTTCAACACCGGAAATATGAGTTTGACGTCATTAACGAATTCGAACAAAAAAATCTGCACGTTGTATTCATCATCGTAATTTGAATCGTTTGTTTTTTAATTGAAGTATACACTTATTACTCGACTCATGGTCTCCATATCGAAAGGCAGTTACATAATTTGTTTCATAGATTATTTTTATGTTTTTTAGTCTAGACTTAAATATTATTGTCTACAGTTAAAACAAAATATATATATAATTTTGGATTTTTACTAGAAGTATTATAAAAACCAACTGAAAATATAAGTTAAATTTATTCCAAAAAACCTTAGTAAAAGATTTAAATTTAGTGACAAAAAGGTGTAAAATTCTTGTGGATATTAAAAGTTCTATAACAACTTACTTCATTCATTTTCTTCATCAAGTTTTAAAATATTTGTGTTTATAATATTAATAACTACACTACATTCTTGGAAAAAATATGATTTATACTAATATTTTTTATTTTTTATTTCTTAATAATTAAGATAATTATTATGATAAATGATTTTTTAATTTTTTTTATTTACTTTAAAATGAAAATACTTTAAACAAATTTTGTTTAAAATGTCTTAAATTAGTTTTTATAATAATGATGTCTAAAAATAAAACATTTGAGGTGCTTTTTGACGATTGACACGATAACGAAAATGTATGACGTATAAATTGTAAATAATCAATTATCAAAATTAATGAAAAAAATATACAATCTTAATTTTTTTTACTACACAAAGTATTTAAATCAATAAAATATGAATTTAATATTTTTACACGATTTAATTTTAGGCTTAAATTTAATAAAATATATTTTTTTTAATTATTCCATAATCTCTTTTGGTTAATTATTATTTTTACAAATATGTACTTGTCATTGGTTGTATTAGGTAAGTTAGTAAACATTAGTTAGACCAGCGAGCTTAAAATTGTTTTCTGAATGCGATCATTGATTTTAAAGGTCAATAATAATACAAAACTATATCATTCCGTCACTTATATATTTAGATCAAATAATTACTCCCAAAAAGGTACAAAGAAGGATTGTTCACTATTTATCATCCAGGTCAATGCGGTTTGACCCCTTTCACTCTTGGAATTCCTCCAATAGAAAATCCGTATAATTATAATACTGCTAACATTAATATACTAAACGTATTTTATATTTGTCATAAACTGAACTTAATCATCTGTTTACGATTTATATACAACAGTATGTATAGTTGCTACTGTAGTGGGTACATTACGAATGTATGTACTTATTTATCATTATACGTAGTACCAGATTTTTATGTTACAGCGTTAACGTTTTATTTTGGGTTTCTATTTCTTATCTTAATCAAATAAAATATTCATAATTCCTAGCTACTATATCTATCAATGTTTATATGAAAATGTAATTTTAACTATTTAAACATGATAGTTTTTAATATATAAAAAAAGGTGATTTTACCATTAAAGATAATTATGGTAATAATGTAATACTTACCAATTATTGCTAACAAAAACTATTTCTATATTTTCCGTGTTAGCTAACAACAAACAATGTCGTGAGGTTTGTTCTCATTGAGGTGGGTGGATAGTGATAGTGATAGTGATAGTGATAGTGATAGTGATAGTGATAGTAGATTAAGACTGTTGGGTTGAACAGTGATCTATGGAAGTGGTTGGATTGAGTTTTTGTGTAGTCTTGGATGTATTGAATTTAAAGGTTTTGACGTAGGCTAATGTGAACCTGCATTTATTCTAAGGACACTGTCTTAATAAATTTGATTTTTTATTTTTATTTGACTATTCGCGCAGTTACCCTAGATCGCGCAAGTATACGTGAGTAATGAGCATAGTATTTGTTATTATATATAAGAAGAGCGTACTTTTTTATTTTGTTTTTTGAATTAATAGAAATGAAAAGAACTAAACAGTTACCTAGAAATATATCACACTATATTCTAGAAAAATATTGTTTGTTGTTTACATAACGATAAAAAAGGATGACTATCGCATTGTGCAGAAAATTTTATGTCATCATCAATGTATCAAAGTGATGGAGAAAATGTAGAGTAATAATAATCACGTCAGTTAAGCATAATAAACGTTATTACCTTAATACTTAATATTATAACGGTTTTTCCTTTTTTAACTAAATGCACATAGGTACATTACATATACATTGGTTTACTTTGATTTTGATCTCTTGCTTATCAATTTCGTGAATAATAATTATTCAGTAAATTTTGCTCCAATTCAAGCGGCGGATACCCAACAATTTGAACCAATTGGTCTGTAATCATGGTTTAATTATTTGGATAAACGATTAAATGAACATTGTTAGTCTACTGAATGTTTCTAGGATGCGAATGATTTTGTTTGAAAACACATTCCAATATGAAATGCATTTACTAATATTAGAATAACATCATGGTAATCACATGAGCCATATAAATCATATAGATCTTGATGGCTTGATTCGTCACATTCAATGTTGGTAAATATCAACATTAATGGTTTTATAAAAACCTAAAGAATTTATTCTATGAACACACAATGTTATCTATTATTTCACTTGATACTCCACAATCTGACATCATATTTGAATAAAGTTATGAGAGAGTTGATATTGATTACCATACATGACAACGGCAATAAGGAAATTATTAAACTTACAAGTTTAACAAGACGTTATCTTAGTTGTTTGTTAATATCAAATTCTATCTAGCACGTTGAGAATGTTGAGATATTGTATACGATTTCGTATGTATTAACGTTTTATATTTTAATACAAATGTTTATAAATGTTATTTTCATGTAAAAAAAGTGTTATTTATTTTATTATTATTTAAAGTAATAACTATTGGATCAAAATAATAATAATAAGTATAATAATTATTAATAAATAATTAAAAGCAAATATATCATATTTTACTACTATTTTTAATTATAATATTTTACTCCAAAATATGATCTTTTCGAAAAATGTTGATGCTTTATTGATTTTTTTTCTAGTAGATATTAAACAAATATTATTTATTGACCATATGAGCTTGTAACCTCAAAGATACGGTGATATTAAATATTACTTTAAAATTTTAGTTTAGTCTTTGGTAGTTATGATTCATTATATAATGAATATTCTGCTTTCGAATACCTGAATTAATTAAAAATATGCGTCTTATATTAATTGAATTACTACTAAAAATATTTTAGTTCGAAAATCCCATCACTATAGTTTACTATTGATTTTTCGATATATTAAACTTCAGTAATTAGTCATGCTTTTATAAACTTCGATAACGATATTTAATACAACTTTATCACATATCCGATGCTTAAGTCAAACAAATGATATTCGAGTTCCATGGGGCACAGAGTAATCCGTCTTTACAAAACAGATTCCTTACACTTTATAATAACTATTGTTTAGTTGTTTTAAAATACATTTTACGTGTTAAATTAATAATATGTCAAACATGGTATTAATTTTTAATTTCCTTATACGAGTACGAAACCAATTATGATAAAAATTAAATCTTGTATTTTCATTATCTAATCAATTTAATTATTGTGAACCGCAATCATCATGCCTCTATATTTGAAAACTCTAATTGAATTATCAATTAAATTTAAATTTAATTTAAATTTAAAAAAACACAACATGCTTTCGTTTTTAAACAACATCGAATATAATAACTATGATATTAAACGGTTTAGTATTTCTTTGTTGTAACTTCATAAAGCTATATAATAATGCGTTTCAATACAAATCACCTAAAGTATTTGTCGTCTTACAATTTAGCAATCATCATAAATTCAATTTTAAGTTTTTACTTTAATGTCATTGATTTTAGAACATGTAGATAACATATTCTTATATTTTATAGAACCGTTTGAATATAATAACGCACAACAATACAATCACAACCACTCTACAAGACAACACACATTCGATACATTAATTGCACAATACTTTCACCGTTGAAAATGTTACCAATTGTAAAAAAATTACCACCATTTTGATTATTTGTACATCCTGAAGTAAAAATAATAATGAATTTTCACACATTAGTGATGTTCTTAGGTTAGGTTATCTCGGACAGAAGATAGATTGAATGAAATGTTTATAAAAGAAAATATTAAAATTTTAAATCTATTTGATTAAGTTTTTTTATTGTTTTTATTTGATATTATGTAACACGTATAATTTTTGGATACTATAATTAAAACATTATACGTTTCTTCTACTTATAATAATGTCAAAACCTCAAATAAAGCTTATTTTATATTAATATACTTAAACACATTAAGTTAATGGAATCGATTTAATGCTTCATCTGTTTTATTGTTTTGACAAAAATATATGCATTTTAGTTTTTCCTACAATAATAGCGTATTTTGCGATTCTTTTTGTGTTTTTCTAGCGTCCGAATAAATATACAATATCCTTTTGAATATATGCGAGCGAAGGAACAATGGAAAACCAGAAATATCTTGATGCCGTTGCCCTAGTCCGATCAAAATTGGAAAACAACCGTACGGCCTAATCTCGATTCGTATCTGTTTTCGGCTTTATTATTATTGTTATTATTATTTTATACATCGTTATTTACTAAATCATTTTATTTGTACACTATAACAACAAAGTATTGTTTAATAAATACACATGTACATGAGTAGTATGTTCTGTTAGTTTAATTTATAAGTTATAACATTTTTATTGTATTCGGGTAATTTTTGTTTTAAAGTAGTGAATCGCAAATCAGTGTATTTAAAACGAATCGTTAAATTATAAAAATTTAATATTTATGTTAGAATTCGTAAACAATTGTTTATTTATGAACTTCCGTTATGATTATTATTAGATTATTAGAAATCAAATTTAGCCATCTAAAAGTCTGTACGAAATTATTCTCAAGTGTATACAAGATAATAAATTTTGGTGTCTATTTATATAATATGCTGAGTTAATAAAATACAAGTGGAACTTGTTTTTCTTTTTATCAGTTAGATTATATAACTAAAATTGTGAGTTTCAAAATGTATAGTAATGGACTCGAAATGTCGTACCTACATTTTCAGTATCTTCAGTATGCCCTCAGGTCATATGTGTATTAATGGATTGAAATTCAATCGATAAACTACCATTTATTTTTATTATTTTTCCGATCAAAGAGTAAAGCTTAGAATATACTCATATTATACATTTTACTAACACACGCGTATTGTGACCGACTTGTGATTGCTAATATCATCTTTGTCGCTGATATATATATGTATATATAATATAATTGAGTTTAATATACTTGATCAAATCGACTTTAGTACAATTGTCGATTAATACATTGTATTTGAAAAAAAAACTAAATTCAATTTGTTTTAATCACACTACTTGCATTATAATATTATACATATTTTATAAATTTGGAAAACGACAGTTTTTTTTATGATATTATTATTATTATTTTTGTTTTTTTTTTTTGGTTTTAATAAAATATAATACAATTATTTTTGTTTTTGTATTCAGTCGAGTTTCTCGAGTTGATGAACATAATAGCTGCAGTGTCTGAATTAATTATTTCATTTGTACAATCTACACCGTCATCAAACGAAAATTATGTCAAAATTACCCGAAGCCTCAGTTAATTATAAGTGCGATTTGGTTTTTTTAAACTTTAACGCAAATTAAAAAGCTCAATTTAAATTATGAATAACCAAAAATTAACTCGCTACCATAATAATTATATTGCTATAGGTGTTGTTCAAAGTTGTGTGCGATAAATTAAAATTTAAATAATATTTACTGTTTTTAATATAAAGTTAATATCATCACGATTTACGGTATATAATTTATTTTAAAAAATAATACTAATCATATTTTTAATATACGGTACGCAGAAAAGAAACTAGTTGACATATTCGATAGTACGTAAGTTAAGTAACGTGTAAATTAATAATATTTCGTACCTAATGTTTTTCTCATTATAATTACATCAAATTATTTCAAATTAACCGTCAAAACATAGTCTGGTACATTATGAAATGCGATGGACGGATGAATCGTAGATAAATAATTTTTATACTTATACAAAAGTAACGACAATTTTCTATAATTTTTCTAGAATTGTTTTTTATTTTTTTATAATAGTTTAAAAGTTATATTTACTCTAGATTTTTCTTCTAAACTATCCAACATTTTCAAATAAAAAAAAATAAAAAATGACTTACATTATTTGGGCGATCATTTTAACCGTTATATTTGGAAACAAAGTAATAAAATTCGGTTGTTATGTCCAGTTTGATTTTCATCGGCTATTCGGTATAATATATTATGATAATAATTATCAGGATTCGGATAAAACCCTTATTTTTATTGAAACAAGTCGTTTGATTTTTTTTAATATACAAATGTGAATATTAAGGACAAGAACAAAATTTGAAATAAAAAGTATAGAAATTCAGTTGGTTTTAAGTTTAAAAAAATTAAACAATATCTACTATAGCGTGTTAAATTAGTATAAACTAGGTACTATTAACTGTTACGATTCAAAATGTCCCGATATAAATATTATTAAATATGTAAACATTACTGTTAATAGTATTATAGTAAATCTGTTAATATTAGTTATTTCCGGTTCTAACACTTACTCTTATTGGAAATTCAAGTTTAAATAGTTTATCCCTCTTTTAAAGTCAGATGTCGATGGCTAGCTGTTAAATTTACTTTGAAAAATCTATTTAATTGTTATTTAAATAACTGTCAACACTTTTTTTACATGCCTTACAGTTATTGTCGTTAAAAAACATAATATTCGCTAAACCTTGTATAAAGATATATTTTAAAAATTGAATAGTCACTATTATTGTTTTAATATTTTCGTTTAATTTTTCATATTTTTTTTATTACCTTCCATTCGCTTGCTATAAATTTGCATGGTAATAAACGTGCAAAGGGTCAAGTCCGCCCGGGCCATCGCAGCGATTTCCCTGAGCGGATTCACGTCCGTCACAGCGTCGTTTCCCGGGTCGAGTAACTTAAATCGTAATTCCATACAAAACGCCATATTCAGCCTAGACCGGAGCTACAGCGATAACAATTCGCCGGTTCTAAACTTACTTAACCCTTGCAAAATTAGCGTTTAAAAGTATGAAACTTACAAATAGTTATTTAATGAAAAATTTGTATTTAACGTTGTACATTCAAATTTTCTATTTCACGTATCACTTAAATGAGAATATTACTGTTAACATAATATGACGCTCATTTGTCTGTTTTAATTTATTTAGTTTACTTTTCAATTAAAAATAGAAATTCTATATATCCAACGGTTTTAAAAGTAAAGACATACTGATTGTAATACATAAATTTCCGATCACTCTAAAGAATCTTATTAAAATCAATCGTTTTCGAATGAAGGATTCTAATATTACAAATAGATAATCATACGTACGACATATTTTTAAGTTTTTCCAACATTTTTGTCTGTCCAAAACTTATACTTATGGTTTTACTTCTAAATTTTAAACGTGATGTGTTCAATCCGAACTTGAAAAATATTACAACGATTTGCTTTGAAATTATCTATAATTCTGTTAAGCAAATATTTTTTGAATTTTCTCATGATACCCGTCGTTCTTTTTACCGTGTACCATATAATAATATACGATATTATAATAAAAATGAGAATATAAACGTCATCCATTCAATACTATACTTATCCAAGCGATATTGTTCTTGATTTTACAATTTATACAAACTTTTGCTCATCATTGAAAGTTTTCCAATATTCATTCCTATATTCTTCGATCGGGCGAATTGGTGTTATTTCGTAAATTATTCTGAAAAATAAATCGTCTCGAGAAGAATATTCAAAACGCGCGATTTCAAAAGTTACCTAAAAGTATCTACAGTTTGTATTGTATCGCAAGTAAAAAACCAATCGGCGTTTAGATTAAACTCGGTACTTTTAAAATTTTCAAAACTTATGCCGGTAAAAATAAAAGGAGAACAAAATAACGAACAACGAAAAATGATAGTAGAAAATGTATTATTATTTTTTTTTATTATTGTGAATCCTTGTGAACTTTGGACATACAACCACCATTTAGCCTTTATTGTGTAGACGGGGCGGAGGAAAACATCACACACGTGCTTTCAACTATTCTATTTTCTCAAAGAATTATATTTGCTCACGGAACCTAACGAAACGTTTGTAGAATATGAATCATTCCGTTATTGCTTTATGTTATCCACAGACTTTACATTTCATCTAATGAACCGTTTGCAATGAGACTCATTTCCTAATGCAATACGAATGCTTCAAAGCGTAATATTCTATTTTACGTTTATTAATGTCAATAATTCGATGCATATTTTTACAATTATTATGGAGAGTAATTTTCGAATCGAAATTATGTAAGATTATCAATCGACTCGGCTGCAGAACGTTACAGTAATAAAATATTGATCTTCTTAATTGTATTTTTCAATTTGAGTAAACAGTTTATAAAATGTTTCTTGAATTATTTAATGTTTTGAATGTTAATCTTCATGAAGTTTATCCAATATTGTTGATAACAATACGAGATAACAATAATATTATTATATCGTATTATTAGTTATATTAATCAACTTAAAAACTCCTATAAACTAGTTTAGTTGATATACATTCTGAGGACATAAATATAGGTTAAATTTGTTATAGTTGTGTGGTGACCAATCCTACCCTCGGAAGTGATTCCACGAGCTTATAAACAAATGACAGTTCATATTTATCGAGATTATTAATAATGAACGTCGCTATTTACAATAGGAGTGATCGGAGGTGGCTATAATTTTGATTTAGTTTATTCACGAATTAAATTATTCAATTTATCCCTTTAACAAGCTATCGGAAACAACCTAAAGCTTCTCGTGCTTCCCACGACCTGCTGTAATCCAGATCGTATTAATATTCATTTAGTTGACGAATTTGAAATATTATCCTAGGCGTGATTGTCCAACAACAGTAAGTTGTTATTTATATAGAATAAATGTATAATAATATTATTCATTTCGGCGTTAAACATTAATAATTACTATTCATATTAATTGCAAATGAAATTCATTTGAACTCTATCGATTTCAGTTAAAAATTTATTAAATAGTATATTATGTGAACTACGTCCTTTTTAAGAAAAACAACAATGTGTTGAACTCCAAATAAATACATTTGTATCTCATGAGTTCAGTTTGAATTGTACTTTTGACCAAAAATCACTTGATTCTTAGTATCTAATACAATACTTAATAATAATACTAATAATACTAATTTGGTAGTATGTGTCGAGATGAGCTTCAAGGTTGTGGTCTTATAATGTGACTGACCGTCTAAATATGAACTACTTTGTTATAATAATATCGTTTAAAGGTTTTCAAATACTTTATCTTTATTTCAATGTAAGAATTCCCTACATTATTTTTAGGAAGTACAAGAGAAACAACATTAGTTCGGACTCGTCAATTTATTTTAGCAACATGTCATAAATCTTTGATGTTTTGTTTGTGCATAAGCATAATTGGGTCAATTATTTAAAAATACGTACTTTTTAATAATACGTTATTATATTTTTACGATTAAATGTTATTAGTAGGCCACCGTATTGTTATTATAATAATGATGACTAATTGTTGGTAGGTAAATATTGTACGTCTCATATTAGACCACAAACATCATGACAAATTATTTATAGGGATAATTTATATTTTTTGAAAACTGTAACGTAGACTAAATACGATTAAATGTCACTTAAGCTATTAATTACGGTTAAAGTCTATCAAGTACACCTGCAAATTCCATTCGAAGTACTACTCTATATGGACTTTATACAAAAAATGTACCTACTACACGTTAGTTATTAAATTTGCGTTTATTACATAAACTTATATTGTTTAACTTAATTATTTTATTTTGTTAATTATAACCTTGAAATACCTTCTAAATACATAATCATAATTTATTTTTTATTACTCTTATTATACATATTAAAATTATTATTATTTAAGAACACTAACTAAACGATATTTAGTTTTAATTTTCAAAATAATAATATTCTCGTGGTATGCATAGGAAATTATTTAGGCATTTTCTAAAATGATAATCAATTATTTTTGTTTCGAAATGAAGAAACCATTAATATAAAACAATACATACAAAAATATTTGAAAAATAGATTCGAATAATTTTTCTTATTAACGCTCTTTTATGTACATCAGATAAAATGTAATAAATATTACTTACTATATAATATAATATTACTAACACAGCTTAACCCAATGAATGCATTTTTTTCGGCCTTTCCGGATGAAATCCTTTTATTTCTGAATATTTTTACTATTAATATTTCATTGTAATTTTTATAAATGCGTCAACGATGAAAAAAAACCGTCTGTTCTAAGCATATGAATTATACCGTTGGGGCTATAATATCATGACTTAATGACTTAATCCACTAAAGGCGAACAATTATATTTTCAACGTTATGTTTTCAACAGTAAAATTATACAAAAATCATTATTATTTTTATTAGATAATGTAATTTCTTTTATAAAAACAAATGTACTTAATTATATTAATGATATAAATACAATAATTTAAATAATAAATACGAATTAATTGTGAAGATATTCCTGTAAAAATGTATGGGTTGAATTATTATTCTTATTGCGTACATACGCTTGTATAAAATATTTTAGTAAAAACATTGTATATAAACACAATTTCGTGTAATATAAATTTATAGAAATTAAAAAAATAGATTTACAAATTTCCTTTTTGTAAAAATTCAAATGTAAAATTGGATCAACGCATTGCCCTCTGGTAGGAATTATATATAGTTTTTAAGCGTGAATAGATGATAAAGATCAAAACGAGTACAGAATAAAAGTTACGAGCATGTATAAATCTAGAAGCCTTAGATAAAGTTTATTAAAAAAAAAAAACAGGACAATATAACGACGGAGACACGTGTAGGGAAAATAAAATGTAATCGTATGTGGAAGAAATACTGACAAGAATGTTAGGAAATATTATGTTAACTCATTTTATATACATGGGAGAATGGAGAAAAAACTTGAAGTATAAGAAATATTGCATATGATTTGTGTTATATATTTGAAAGTAACATTTTAATCTAATCATATTTTCGTTTTATTAAATAAGAATACGTTTAGTTGTTTTTTTCTTTTGTCAGCTAGGTTGGATTCTTTTATCTAAAATAAATATTTAATCATATTGTCGAGGCATTTCTTATATTATTATTATTATTTTTTTGCGGATATATATATTTTTAAATAATAATATGTTAATATTATATTTTTTGTATGATATTATGAAGACGGTTACTAAGTAAATAAATAATGAAATGTCATTCCATTACCATAAAACACTTAAAATAATACTTATTTTCGAGTACTCGACTTATTATTCAAGAGAAAAAGAAAATATTTACAATTTACAAAAAAATATAATAATGCCTATACCTATATTGTATTCTAAATATTATTTATTATGCACGTAAATTTTGTATGCGTTAAACACATTATATTTAATGCATAATGCATTTACAACAGGATTTATTATAAACTTTTAGAACGTAAAATATATTTTTTTATTAGGCTAGTTTTTATATACTTTCACTTATTTTCAAACAGAGTTAATTTCAACCATTTGGGAGTCAGTAGTAGGTACCACCTACTTATATACGTATTTACGAATTAAGAACAACTTTTTGTCCGGCGGTTACTTTAAACGTAAATAAAATATATTTAGAGAGGGTTGCGAGAAAGCTGATTCTTTTTGTTTTTATTTATAGAAATACAATATATATTATAATTTATAATATACAAACATATAAATATATTATAAAAATTGCATAATATTATTACAACATTTGTTTGTTTTTAAATGAAATCTTTAAAACGAAAAAATATTAAATAAAAGTTACGAGTCGTGAAATGTGGACAAATGAATACCTAATTCTTTTTAGACTCTTTTCGACGTAAATAATAAACCAAGCGCAAATATTATATTTTAAGAACAATGTGGAGTTATCCATTATAATTGTGTACTTTTTGTTTTAAAAATGTATTTGTACACCTATTAGGTATAATAATAAACTAGAATTTTATAATATTACCTACGTTGCGAATTTTAAAATGTACAGTTATGTTAATTATTTATAAATGAAAATGTATTATTCATACTTATAAAAAATTGCGTTTTTTCAGAAATTTTACACTAAATAGTATATAAAAAAACATAGGTTTAAATAAAAAAAACACATTTTACTATTATTTTTCTATTCGGTCATTATTTCTATACTCAATTTTATAATTATTATTAATGAACCTTTAAATTTGTTTATAATTATAATAAATAAATATTTTATTGAGTTTTAAACAGTATATAGTAATATAGAAATAAAAAAATAGGGATTAAAAATATTTAACGTATAATTATTGTGATTATTTATTTAATGATAACGCACTAAATCATTTTTACCATAACTAATTCTTAATAGTATAATATACTATCAAATAATATTATGTATTAGTTAAATGTTTAATGTCTAGTTTATTTCTTCTATAGAAATGTTTTAAATAGAAATATTCGATCAAATATGTTTGAAAGACCATCGTGTTCTTTTTTAAGTCCGCTTTTATCTTTATTGCCGTTCATTTCAACCTCTAAGTACTAAATTCTTATTTCTCTTCTTGGAGTTAAAATAACATTTATAATATGATGTATTCACTTGCTTTTAACTCCTTAAATAATTTTCGAAATAAAGCCAAAACACATCTAAGAAATTATTATTAATGTTCATTCGTTATAATACAACTAAATTTCGGGTAAGATTTATCCTTTTATAAGGTCCTCGAATAGTATTAGATCCAACAGTATAGTGGTGGTATACTACGATTTTATTACAATCAATTTAAATAGGATAAGGTTAATAAAATGTGAACGTAATATCTACATATCTAGATTAGATTTACATTTATTTTTTTTAATTTCAAAATTTTATTACACAAAATTATGTTACCCGTTTCACGTTTGACAAACAAAACGGTAAAATTATGATCCGGTTTAATTTATGAGTTATGAACAATAATATATAATTCAATATTGTTAAATATTTCTATTATTAATTTATTTTAATTTTAAATATTTCTATTATTAATTTATTTTAATTTTAAATGTGTTTTAAGATTAAAATAAACATGCATTGCGATATTTTATTGTTTGAAATTTCAATTTAATATTATACAATAATTTTAAACACAAATTTGTATATTTAATATTATAAACATGTTACAATGTGAATCAATTTATATGTACTATTATTTTAGTGTGTATATTACATGACTCTAAAAATGGTTTCGTTCAAGTAAGAAAATGTATTTTTAAACAACATCTAATAATAGCATAACATTTTGTAGAAATATGACGAAACAATATATATCTACTCGTAACTGAACCTTTTGTAAAATTATACGTTTGTATAGCGAGTTGAGAATAAGTAAAGTCTTTGTTGTTATTTGAAATTTGTAAGTTTAGGTTACGGAATATTGATTTAATATGATGTTTTAGTTTAACCAGATACGAGTTTAAACACGTACAGTTAATAAAAAAAACGTATACACAAAACGAGGAGAATAAATAATAACAATTATGTATGAAATCGAAGAGTTACTTTTAATACCTATTTAAATATACTTTTGGATGATAGCGATATTTACGCTAAATAAAAGTTGTGTAAGAAAATAAACTTAAAATGAAAACAAATTCAAATGTTTAATCTTCCGAATGACAAAACCTAATATTTCTCGAGTAATTAAGTCGTATAATTCTCATTTTTATGTATGATTTCAATACTTAGTCAATAAGAAGGCAGTTAAATTATATTTTAGTATTGATAAAATATTTACATAACGTATTGAAAATTATAGAAGAAAAAATCTTAATCCTCCAAAAGAAATAAAAAATGCATATTATATAGTAAGTAAAATAAAATGTTAAATAAAATAAATTGGATAAAAAAGTAATCGAGACAGACAACAGTTTTTTACGCTATAAGTTCTACTGTAATTGTCGTTGAGAATTTGTTTTGTTTTATGCGTTTTAAATATTATAATAGATCATATTTTTTTCTTTTAGTTTTCAATTGTTTTATTACTTAATTAATAGTTAATTACAAAGAACACGCTGGATGGTCGTCCATTTCTATTTGGACGCACTAAATAAAATTTTAAGGACAATCGTTGGGGGTGGGGGGAAATAATGATCAATCTATCCAATTTTAATTTTAATCGATGAGACTTGCATATTATACTTTCCAGACTGTAGTCAAGTAGGAGGTTAGGTTTCATACGCGGAAAGCAGTCGACCGTGTGCCATCGAACATTTTCATTCATCAGACTGCATTATGTTACTGCGCGAAAACCACAGAGCATAAATATTATTATTCCACCGTTTTATTTTAACGCCACATTAAGTCCAAAGAATTATTGCGAAATATGTATTGCCGCTTTATGGGGTCCCGCCGTAATAATTACGTTACGGTAATATTCAGAATGCAGGAGTATTAGAATTTTATAATATTTACGCGATAAAAATGCACTAGCCAGATTAATTGAATTGCAAAATGGATTCATATTTTAAAATAACTCATTGCATCGTTATTCAAAATGATCGTGAGGTCGATTAAAAAAAAAAAAATAACGATTGATTTTAACGAGTTTTTTACACAGGTCGACAGCTCTATTATTACTATTTGTGTTTATTTAAGTGATAATAATATCTTCATAATATTTAAATAGATAGGTTTGTCTTTATCCTATTCTAGATACATATATGATTTTAAAATCAAATGTTTATATTAATTAAATATCTTATAATTGTTGTTGTTATTTGAATATTAATTGTCTGCAAATGTCGTTATAAATGTTATCATTACTGTCAAACAGTAATTGCATAATATCTATTCGAAGAATTTAATTTTGTAAATCATCGAGCGTCAGTGTAATACCGTGTAATAGTTAGTATAATACAGTTTATGTAATTGAAGGGTTTGATATATTTCAATTTATTGGTTAGACATTATAATATGTAGTGGTTAATAATAATATTATCTTCATTCCATGTTAAATATTATTTATCGATAATTCAATCGAAATGATAATTAATTATTATTTTATTATTTGTTTTTACTTTTCGTTATTGATTTTTATTTTAGCTAAGCTGATTGTTTATTGTGTTATAGATGTGACATTCGTTTATCGGTTCTCTATTTGTTTTTTTCTTTACACGCCAGTTGTATTTTTAATTCCCAACAATGTGTTCTTATCTGAGTACACACGTACGACGTGTATATTTATTATTTTGTTATAAATACAACGAGATAGTTATATGACAAAAAAATAATTACAATTAACGACTTTTCGGGCTAAAAATCGCCTATGATTGTAAATGTTTTATACTTACGAACGAATTGCAGGTGACTATCAATATTTTAATACTGTTAAAACTATGAACAATAGTGAGTTTCACATTTTTTTTTATTTTTGTTTTTTTTTTTTTAAGATTTGTTGACGCTTTAGTTTGAAAAAAACATTATTATTTTGAATCAAAAGTCAATTTCGATTATTACGAAAAAAGTTCATGGAATGTCTCAATTTACTTTAACAATTACAATCTTACGTCCCACCGGCTATTAAATCTGATTATTATCCAGCGGTCTAATACATTTTTTTTTTCATTTTTCTATTTAATATAGCATATAGTAGGTTAGGTTCATACTTATAATCGAGTCTTTTTACAATTTTAAGATTTATTATACAATAATAATCACAATTTTTATAAAAAATATCAAGGTAGATAATAAAAATATCCATCTTCATACTCCGTCTGTATTTATTAACAGTAAAAATTATAGTTATAATTTAATATTATAATTCAGCATTATAATAATATAATTTTAACATACATCAGACTGCTCTAAAAATGATAAAAATTAAATTGATATCGCAATACATTTTACAATAAAATACATATCATAATTTAAAAATTGGCGCATTGTATAAATAATATTAATTTTTTTATAATAACATAATTTAAACGGATGATTTTTTTCAATAATATATTATTTATTTTGGTGGTGTTATTCGAAGATTGATTAAATGTTATTTTAGCGTATTATTACAATATCATATTGTTTTTATAATGATTATTAATTAATATTCGATATTAAAAGTCATTCGAGTGATTATTCTCGTAATTATTTATGGTTGAAAACTAAAAATCTATAACAACATCATTTTAACCTTATACGACCGTGTTCGAAAACATCTGGTTACTTTTCATTTCCCAGAACGATCGGTCCGCCGTGTGATACCTACCACTGTAACACCACGTCTATCGAAATTGCGGGTTTATAATAATATACTATAATTTGATTATAGTGAAGACTGTTTCTCGTATTGTAACAGTATTGTGTTATTTGTACGATATTCAGAATAAAATACTCAGCAGACAAAATATGCTCTTGGCTTTTCCTGATGACGTTTCAACTGAGAACCGAACGAAAGAATAATAGAAACGTACAGGCTGTAAAATGAAATAATGGATTTAATGCGAGTACCAAGTTACTATACTGACTACAGTGAACAATGGAAATATAAATATATGTGTGTTTGCATTACTGGTCGGGTATATTTTCACTTCAACGGTCGTCGCATGAATTTGACACAACCGCCAGTAACGGTGGCTTTTAAGACTACTTCCGTTAAAAATCCAGTTTTGCAAATTTCAATAACTATCGGAATCGATTTAATTTAACGTTACGCTATTGTATTCAGTTCAAACTACGTCCACATCAATTTTAAACATTTGGAAATATCGTTTCAATTGTCATTAATATGGATATACGATTTAATAATATTTGAAATTTATGTTAACACTTCCCATAATGCCATAACATTCAGAACGATAATTTTTGCGATATATTTTATATTTGATATCATATTATTCATAAATTTGAAAAACTACAAATACAAACCGTAAAATTGTCTAAATAGCATAAATATTATTTAATTAAGAATTAAGTTTAGGAAACAACGCCTTAATGTTCAAGTTGACAAAATAATCTATAACTTGGGTTTGAGAATATGAAGTGTAAATTCGGAGGTGAGTAATGAATTCTATAGTTTAATTTTGTTGATTTGTGTGGGATAATGTCGATTTATATTACATTGGATAACTTTATGAAACTCAAAATGCAAATTTAGTCGATATTCAATCATTACGAGTAGAAATAATCAGTTATAAATACAAATTATAAATATTATAAAATATATTTTTATGCAAAATAAGTTACACCTAAAATTGCACAGTTTTCTAAATAAAAAAATCATAATTGATTTATCTTTAAATAGGTACGTAATATCGTTTTATATCAATAATATAACAATGTTTAATACTGTTTTTAATAATATAAATTTACTTTTTAATCAAATAAAACAATCAGAGTGATTTAGTCATGCAAATTAAAACCACAAGAAAATTTAATTAATACTAGGCATCGTTTGCACATTAATTATAATATGAATATCTCACTTACTTGCACAATGCAGTTACAAAATTAAATTGTTTCCCTGTACGATAATACGCAGTTGACAAAGTTTCTTAAATAAAAAATTTAATTCGTTAAGTAGTGAATTTGGCCAACAAACGTACTGTTATGTAATCGTGTTGAGAAACTAAATGATTTCGATTTAACAATATTTGTAATGCAAGAATTATATTTTGGAAATATATAAATAATATAATATGGAATTGAACAGATGTACAGAGTGTACCATGACGATTTGACAGTATAAAATATAATAGCAATGTAAAAGGTCTAATCCTTACGATACACTCTGTATACGTATAAACACTAATGTGAGTCATGTTTTTCAATTGCCTTTGGCTGTAATTTGACTTTTTTAATAATTCAACAACCATGTTTTTTTTTTTTTTTACATATACGTACAAATTTGCTGGAGATCGATCAACAAATTTGAACAGATTATCACTAAACCGAATGATATGTCATATAATAATATATATGTTAATGTATTATTATATAAACATCAAATTTTTCAACTTTATTTTGGTTGTGCACGACTATAAAACTTTTATTTTATATTGTAAAAATACACATTTTTAAAGCAATTTCATATTTTAACATGGCCGCGATATAAGGTTTAATTTACTGAACATTACGATGTATCATATTTATAATTTGATCTCGGGCATAACATTATGGATTTTTTTTAAATTTACTGAGAAAAAATATTTTTAAAATTATAAATAACCCGGATATTAAGATTATTATAGCTATTATGAAATAACTTATGAATAAACGTGATTTTAAATTAGAGTACTGAACTACTGAAGTTAATTTACATTAAATTTAAATAAATCCCTAAAACAATATTATTATAATCAAATTACAAATTATTGAATTGTTATTGTTTTATATAGGTACATGTAAATACATTTTTTTTTTTAACAAAAGGTATATGTATATATATATGTAATTTCCTAGAAGACATTCATTGAATATGCATAAACTATTGAGAAAAACCATGAATATGTATATTTGAATTTGTCTATGAACATAAATTTAATACAATTTTATATTGGATGTATATATTTTTATGAGTCAACTGGCTTGAAAATTATATTTGTTGATGAATAAAAAAAAAGATTCGTGTTTTATTATTATTTTATGATAACGCTATTGAAGTGAAAAATAAAATGGAGAATATGAGAGAGAATTGTGAAAAAGTTCAACTATTCACACAATAAAGTGCAAAAAAGCAATTTAACGACATCTATCTTAAAATGAATTTGATCTTAAAGTAATATTTCTAAAATCAAATTTATATTATTATTAATAATTAGAAGAATACGTATCTATCTAGTTTAATAATAATATTATAAAAATAATAATTCATACTTCTCTACAAAAATAATGCATAAATAATACAAGTAAAATGATTTGTCTACCAGTCTTGAAATAATTTTTTATATATAATTGTTTAGCAATATCGTATCTTCTGTTCAACAGATTTTTTTTCTTTTTAATCAGTTTTGTATCGCATTGAAAAATAATTAAAATTCTAATATTTAGTTCGTTAATGCGATAAGATTAAGATATATATACATCAAAGCGGATCATACGTTTATGAGTTGAAAAATATTATTCGACCGCTTCGCGTGGAAATCGTTTTTAGGAATCTATATAAGAAAACGTCTCGCCACACTTTACCAAAACATTTCGAGAAATACGGACGATGGCCATTTATTAGAGCTTCTCAAATGATTACTGAGAACGAACGTCCGCGTTAGGACACGGGTCGATTTATGTTCTCATTAATACATTTCGTACGTCTGCGCGAAAGTATAAATTATGGCCCGGATGTTCCAGATATGTACATGGAAATCCAGAGATTTAAAAAAAAGAAATACAAGTGTACTGCCATGATAATCTATAATAATATTGGTTTCCTTTTTTTACACAATGTCGAGTAAAACTCATAGTGATTTTTTCTACAGAATCGGAATATTGTTTACGAAAATATTATGAGATTTTGAAATATTAAATAATTTTGTTTAAAAATAATATTGTAAAGTAGTATTAATATATTACGTAAATATGATTGTAATTCGATTTCTATGATAATTACTGTAAATAGTAGTCTTAATTTTGTAATCTTTTTTTTTTTTTTTTTTAAGAACACATAATAATATATTTTATATTATTGTCTATTATATAATTGAACCACCATGTCAGTATTTTATAATAGCTTAAAATTGTAATTTTAAAATATATTATGGCTGCAATATGTTTGAAATTATTTAATTTTTTTTTTTTTAATAGACTTAAAAAACTCAGTTTGGCCTAAAATAAACATTTAAAATAGAAAAAAAAACGGTATAAAAAGTACATTATAAAAAAACTAATTAAGTTCATAACTTTTTTTTCTCAACTTATGTACGTTGTTTGTTCAATTATCATTTAAAAATAAAACCCGCTTACAAACAACGCGTGCATTGTGTCCATCGATATACTAATCTGTTCCGAGTGATCGTAAAAGTTATGGTTTGCTTTTTTCTTAATTTCATACGCAACACGAGAATGGTTTGTTTGAAGCAGAATAGTTTATGTGAACTAAACGACATTTATCAAACGCAATGATGGAGAAAACGGCCGGTGTTATAATAAGTGCATAACAAGTAACCGCATTACGACATTGAAACGTAATAAAGATAAAAATACTGACAATAAAATTAAAACGAGCGTATCAGTTTCCGGAATCTTCTCGGTCACAGTTGCACGTTTACAATACAGCAAAGAAGGTATAAAAAAATAAAATATGTACATTGACGTTAGCGTAGTTCGTAAAACGGTCTACGTCGACGGATATAATCTAATACCGGTAAAACACATTCGACGACACGACACATGTGACTCGGGTGCATTCTCGTTAAACATGAATTACATTCTTCGAAAACGTGCACAACTGATATGCATTTATTATTAAGTGTTTTTTTTTTTTTTTTTTAGTATTTTCATATAGAATGTTTTTTGAATGGTTAACAGAACGATACAAATAAGTGCGTGAAGATACGTTTTTATCGACTACCGACGAAAGGCCATCTGTAAACATAATTTGTTTTATAGAGACAGTAATCGAACAAGTTTAATGCGATCTGGTATTGACGTTGAAAACTTGAATGTTAATTTTCCTTGGGACGCTCGGAGCGTGTTCTTGCGTTTCACTTGGCAAACGACAAAGTAAACGTAAAGTCGACCCAAGTCTTTTATCCAAAGGCCCCGAGCGCTTGTCAATTTATCAATGTTTTGAGAGGAAGACGTGTGATATTTATATTTATCGAATTGGAACATTATTGCTTCCTTTGACAATTCGATGACGACCGAGGGACGTACGTCAAGTTTTTGGAGAATTAAATTCGGATTTTATTTACTAATATAATTGTATTTATTTGCTTTGCGACGAGGATTTACACGAATCGTCTCGAAGTAAAATATAAAAAATACAAACTTCAATCGACCAAATAAGTATTTATCTGAATGATTGACACTGGACAAAAAAACGGAACAGTGAATGAGTGTGGTGGAGATGAAAATGATAAAAAATAGATGCGTGGAGTTACTATATAAGAAGTATAGAAAAATTAATAGACACATAAGGAGAAGTATAGAAGTTGTATAAATTGTAGAAAAAATGAGAGAGATTGAGGTAGGTTGGGCATGTTGTAATAAGAGATAATTCAGAAATAGTGATAGTTGGTATGGAAATAAATGTAGAAGTTATGAGGGAGAGTGATGACTCTGAGGTAGAGGGAAGGAGAAAAGGTGGATAGATAGTTTAGATAGTGATATGAAATTGGCTGTATAGTATTCAAAATCTATGGAGGTGTTGGAAATAGTGGCCGACTCCATATAGTTGGAAGTGTTAGTCAAAAAGAAGAAGAAAGAACAAGTGATAATATCATAAAGTTTTTGATTTTACTAAATAAAAATGTAATAACTGTCGTTAATCGTAAATAGCTGTATATATGGCTATAACTGATGAGAGATATCTTGTTATTTTTTGTCTCCCGTCGTGCTACATTATAATTTTCCAGAAAATTATTTATATTATTTTTAAACATGTGTTTTGAAGATAATTATTTGTGTGCCGATATATATCGAAGAATTCTAATATATAAATACATAGGATACGGACAAAATATATATAATCTAATGACAACGATGGAAATACAAATCATAGTTTTCTTTGTAAAAATTGATCAAATATAACTTAGTTTTTCAGACGAAATTTGATTTCAGAATGTTTTATAACTTTTTTATCATTAATACTTTGCTATAGTATCAAAGCTGTGGTAAGAATAATAATTATTTTAAATTCTATAAAGTCGCTATTTAATAAGACACATAATAAACATTTGTTCGTTGATAAGGAATAGAAATTATCTGAAAGTTCAATGTCACTCCATTGATTTAAGATTAATTTTTTTTCTTGTGTTAATAGTTTTGAATCATTATAAAATTAATTTTCTCATAATGTGCAAACGACGAGAATTGAAGGGAGAAATTTACTACTTAACTACAATATGTAAGTTGAATAAAAAAATAGTTATTACTGTAAACAAGATATACAAAGTGTTCTGTCCAGAAGATTGTTGATACATTATCTAGTTAAATTAACAAATAAAGCATGATCTATATTTTCACGAAAAAAAAACTTACCTATTCGATAATGCTGTATATTTTAAATTTAAAAACCAATAGAAATATAGCAACAAAATCAATATTATTTACACATGTTTTGGAAAATTGTTTTAATTTAATGCATTTTTCATGTGGTATTTTAAGTTCAAATTAAATGTAATGCATTTACTTATAAAATACAAATTTATAATTTATAATTAAATTCATATTATGTATGTATAGTTGATAAAACCAATAAATTATCTATATAATCATATTCAATTATTGTGCCTACTTAAATGTTTTATTTTGTTTTAACAATAATAAATTACAATACAAATATACACAATTAAACAACTAGGTTTTTATCGGAATTATACAGTCATTATAATACTAGTAAAAAGTGTATAATAGTAGTGTATGAAATTTATATTAATAATTATATTTTCGGTAGGTACTGATTATTATACGTATAGAAGAAGTTTTTGTACGATAATGAGGAATAACGCCAATAAAATATTAACCTTTTTATTTTATAACGAGGTCTCATTTATTTTTTTTTTATTTTTTTTACTATAGTTCATTTGTATTTGTTCGGAATTGTATTTCTTTTATATTTTTATTTCGATATCGACATAGGTATTACTAAAATGCATCAAAGTAATAATTTATCAAAACAAGTGTTTTATTTTATTGATTTCACTTACTGTAATATTGTAAAAGTATATTTAATAGATAACGAAGTGCATTAAATAATAATAATTTAATCTTATAAAAATTAATTATTGAATGGATAGAGTAATATTTTTATCATACGTTTTGTATCGACAATTTAATTATTAAACATAATCAGTTTTTGTTGTTTTTGGCTTATACTTGATTTATATACATTTAAATAATATTTAATATCATTATTTATTTCTGTGTTCACTCGTTCAAATAAATCGGACTGTGTTTTTGTTCTACCAAAAATAATTAAGTCAAGCTATAATTAAATTTAAACTTTAAATAGCTGATATAATTTGATAATATTGATTAATTAAAATAATAAATCATTTATTTCAAAATTTGTAAAATATTAAGAATTAGGTATTATTTGAGTTTAAAATTAATTTCACTGGATAAAAAAAAAATTTTAAATTTAAAAATATAATAATTTATAATCATTATATTTATAAATATCTACAACGATTATATTATTAACTTTAAATTCTGAAAAAAAAACAACAGATTCCGATAAAATACATTAACTAAAGTCGTATTTAGCATTTTTTAAAGGGGATTCAGATTTTTTTTATAAACTAACTAAGATGATGATAATATTTTAACATTATTCAAACTATAAATTCATAATATTTTTAATATTGTTTAAAATATAAAATGTTTATATTTTAATTATTTTATAAGAATACTTTTGAGAAATAACAGTATCACGATTTGTATATTGTTACAATAATTGTTCTACAATACCCAGAACAATACCTTTAGAGAAATATAAGAAATTTGAACATTGCATCCATAAAATACTAAAATTAATTTTAGTCTCTTGGAATTTTCCCTTCATAAAGTGACATAAAATTTTTAGTAGTAAATTATATAACTTTATTAATCGTTCGTGTCAAATAAGAAAGTATGTCAATGTCTACTCGAGAATAAACTTTAATATTTATTATGATATTTTGTCTCAATTTACACGAAATCTTATTAATATATTTTTTTTATATTCTGTAAACGTAAAATAACTCAAGCCATTATGCTAATGGTGGTGACAACACACCATTCACGGATACAATTTTATTAAATTTGTAACTAAATCAATAACAGATGTAAGAAATTATCAATAATTATATCATTATATAATATGTTATTTTAATTAAAATTTGCTTAATAAATCACGCGATAAGTAAAATAAAGTAGGTATATTATTAAAATATTATAATATTATAAATCACAGACAAAATTAATACATTAATTAAAATTAAAATGTCGAAAAAATGTTCAAATTAATATGTTATTTTACTAATTATTATTATTCGTACTTGTATATTGTGCATTTGGGCGAATTTTTCTTTAAAAATATTTGAATAACTTAAGTAAAAATTTAATTAAATAAAATAAATAATAAATATTATAAATTATAGGTTTATTTTATAAATCTAATACACTTTTTGTATCACTTTAAGTACACAAAATAACATTTAAAAAATTGGTTATTTTAACGTACGTAAATTTGTTTGTTCGACGAATTAATACAATTAATTTAGTATCGATTATTGATATAGAAAAACACATTATGTGTAAATCAGATAATAGAATTACCTTCTGCGTCATTTATTTTATAATTTAATTATTATAACTGTGGAAAACATAATATATACGGGAAAAAAATGTATTTAATTTACTGTGCACTGTGAAAGTTACAATTTTGGTGAAATAATAATATTTTGTTAATGAATGGCTTAAAATTATTTTACCTAATCGAATATTATATTTTAAAAATATTGTTGAGGTACCTATGTGTTATCACCAAATTCATGCGATAATACGAAAACATCATGCGTTTACGATATGTTTAAAAGAATCTGGTTTAACCACTTGATGGGAATGGTTCTTATAGAACTCATCATCCAGACACGCACACACTGACAAAGTCAACTCGAAAAAGCATTTCGTAGACACATGTTTAATTTATAGTTGCGTATAATAATTGTTCGGGTGGAATAAGTGGTGAGAGCGAACCGTCTGCAACAGGCAAGTAAACACTAAACACTATACCTAATATAAGTTTTGCTCAATAGAAAACAAATATGAAATACTCTTAACACAATGTGGAGAACAACATAACAATTATTTAGATTATATATTATGTATTACTATGATGAACGTAAAGTTAGAAAACATTTCTCGAAATCGCGCGAAATTCATTTTAACGAAAATAGAGCAATTCGAATAAACAATTTATTATTTTATTGCATCATATTAAATATTATCGCGTAATAAATATGGTCGTGTACACTGGATTATTGGAATTTTAGTTTCAGAACGATCAATTAAAATATTTAAAAATATATTATATTATAAATTAATTTAGATAACCGAAAAATGATTATTGTTATTATTATTATTATTTTTAAATACAAATCGATTATTTTTAATTAAATATTGACTGTAATTTATTATTTATAACCCCATATTATGTCACTCTATTTAAAATTAAAATACTAATAAATGAAGTAAACCGTGATTTGGTAAAGTAGAATAAATTATGTTTTTTAATGAACGATGTGCATGAATGTATCATGAATTCATGTGTATGAGATTTTCGATGTTTATGTGTTATAAGAAAAACGAATTATATACGATACCATATGGGTACTTACGTAAACAACCTTTGATATTATTAGTCTATGACTTAAAAATTCCATGCATAAATAACTTACTGCCAATGTGTATGATTTACACACAATACAATTAATTATTTATACCAAACAAAAATAAATGAGTTTGTGTTTTAATTGAATTCAATACAGTTGTTTAACATTTTATTTACATTTACGTGTCAATTGGTGCATACTTTAATTTTAAATCAAATAGATAACACAGGAGAGTAAGTTATTATTCAGTTGATAGTTTTGCTTAAGGAATATGAAAAAGAAATAATCGAAATAATTAATTAAAAAATTAAAATAATTGAAAAAAAATATAATATATTAATTATTATAAAAATGTCCAATAGTCCAGCGGTTCTCAGCCTTTGTGTATATGCAACCAAATATATTTACCTGATTTTTTGTGTGACCTTGTTAAAAAAAAATACTCCCCTTAATTTTTTCAACTTTTTAACTATTAGTTTATTTGAATGTAAGAAATTCATGTATAGTCTCTATAAATAACATTTCAAATTACTTAGGCACTTTTTAATTTAATTTATTTTAAATAAAATGTATTATTTATAAATAATACATTAAATTATTTAGGTACTTTATTTAGGTAGGTATTTTAAACATTATGAAATATATGGTTACCCATTCAAAATTATTCGCGACCCATATGTTGAGAAACGCTGCTATAGTCAATATTCATAAAAATAATAGTATGTTTATTTTTAATCAAATATATTATATTCATTTGAAGTTTTTTACTTGTAATTATTTAGTAAAATGTTATCAAAATCAGTACCATATTATGATGAAATTTATTATCAATTAACATTTTTTTAATCAAAGATACTAAACAAAATTATACTATACGAATAAATATCATCTTTTCAACATATTGCGACTATTAAAATAGATAAATTAACTTTTTATATTAAACTTTCATTCGATGACGTACAAAATAAACGGATATCTGTTTAAAAATTCCTTTTAAATTCATTGGATAAATATATGTTTATTAAATATAATACTATTTACAATCCAATCGCAATAATTTCAATTGTAGCTAATTGAACTCGTATAGAATTTGATATGATAGAAGTAGAGATTTTTTTATAAAAATTTAAATAATAAAACAAAAATATGTATTGTATAGTAGATTATATTTTACAAAATATAACCTTTGAGAAGTTTAATTATATCTAAAGTATTTTTAAGTCCAAAGTGTAATTAGTATGGTTGATACTTTTCACTGTAAAATATTTATTATTTATAATTTAAATTTAAAAAATTTAAAATCTTTTAAAGATGATTTTTTAAAATTATATAACTTCATGTTTATTCAAAACAATTGCATATAATTATAAATTTAAAATAAATTGCAAGTAAAAAATAATTTAAATGAAAAAGTAATAACGAAATATTTTTATACCTAATAATATAACATTATGTTTTTTTTCTTTTATCAGTTGTCAACGAACAAATAATTTTTATTCGAATGCGGTCATTATTATAATTTTTAAACCTTTAAAAGTTTGGAGAACATGACGTTAAATATAATTTAAAACTAAATATAAAACTTTCATACATTTGTGTATTATATAATGTGTTTAATTTTAATTAAGTTTAAAATATTATTTAATATGAATATAATGATTATTAAATCAAAAATTCACTTTTGTGTATTAATAAAATAAGTCGACATAAAATATATATTTTAAGCAATGAGTTAAACCAGAATGATTTGATTTTAAATTAAAACGTAATAAATAAGTTATAATGTCGAAGTATGTCTTATGTCACTTGCACTTATATTAGTGCAATTGTAGATGATACAATTTTCCTACTGCAAAAAAATATAAAAGAATTCGTCGATTTAGGACGTTCCTCCTTCTTCCAATATAGAAATTAGTAGTTTATTATAATTAAGATTTGAATAAAATGATTATATTGCATTATAAAATATGATTCTGTGCGAAATAAAATAAAATATAATATATAATTATACTGATATGCCGTTCCAAAAGTTTACCATGAGTGTATATGAATACTGAAAAATTTTTTTAGTTCCTACGTTCTAAATTTTATAAATAATGATGAAAAATATAAAATCAATTTCGTCAAAATTACAATCTCCGTATATTTTGCCGTTTTTTCGTCAATTGTTGGTAGTTTTTCTTTTCTTGTAGAAAAAGTTTTGAGAAATTTAAATAATGAGCTTTATAAAGTACTAACTAGATGCAACTTTCTACCGAAAGCATACCCAATTCGTGGTAATCAGATTATTATTTCTATCCAAAACATACTATCAGACTTGTAAAAACACAAAATATCATAATATTAAACTCTACTAAATATTAAAACTTTAGAAGTTTATAAAAAAAATTTTGATTCACAATTTTCAAAATATTTTGTAAAAAGATTAAGTAGTATATGATTAGGCTTCAATAAATTTTTTAAACCGTTAAACCCAAAATTGCAGGTAATATTAAACATTTATAGAAAAAAAAAATCAAAGCTTAATCAAAAAATTAACCAATTCGTTCTAATGTTTTACTTTTATCATACGCAAAAACTTCTTATGTAAACATTAATGTACAATTTTAAGTCCTTACGTTTAAATTTAATTAGTTATCATGAAATTAAAAAATTGAAAATAATAGAAACAGTAATTTTGCCGATTTTTTTCCATTTTTTGGTAATTTTTCTCTTCCCAAAGAAAAACTTTTGAGAAATTCGAAAAATAAGTTAAATAAAATACCAACTAGACACAATTTGCTACCGAAAACATACCCTACTTATGGTAATCGAACCATTATTTCTACCCAAAAAAGTGTTTTCATACTTTAAAAAAAAACATCTTTGTAAAACCAATACATTCTTCGCTTCGCTCAGAATCTAACAAAATTTATTGAATACTTTATACATAGGTATCTACTTTATTTATTTATCTACGACAGTAAATTTGTTTGTTCAAAGAATAAATACAATTAATTTAGTATCGATAATTAAGATTTAGATAAACACATTATGTGTAAATAAGATAATACAATTATCTTCTGCATAATAAATTAATATTAGTGTTAAGATATTAAACATTACAATTTATTTTTAACTTTTTATTACCATAGTTTGAATGTTTTTATTTAATTCAATATTTTTTACAATAGGTGTCGTATAAAATATGCAATAGTGATTACGCAGTGATCGCACTTTGAATTATCGTGAGAAAAAGTCGTATAATGAACCAATTAAAGTTCTCGATATAACTTATCGTGTCGCAAAACAAAACAGTGGTTGATGTGTATTCTAACTACAAAGTAATGAAATTTTAAAATTAAATTATTTTAAAGTAAGAAAGTATATGTTCGTTCATATGACTAAAACTGTATAAAATTCATCCGGTTTAACGATCATTTATTCAAATATTATGTTGTAAACATTATTAAAAACGTGTTACAGTGAAATTATTATTTTTCATTTTATTTTAATAACAATACATACAATACTTTTGTCAGTTTAATAATAATATATAATATTTTATTACACTTTTTTATTTATTTTTTTATTAAATATAAATAAGTCATTTTATATAAATATGTTTCATATTAAAAAAAAAAGTGAATAGGTCGATTCCGGACTTTCTTCCTTCATCCCATCGGTCCTCGGAGAAGTTAATTATAATTAAGATTTGAATGCAATGATATTTCATTAAAAAATACGATTCTGAGCGAAAACCAATATAATATAGTATATTATACTGATAAGTTGTTCCAAAAATTTACTACGTATGTAAACTACCTGTACACAAAAAAACACATTGTAAAACCAATACATTCTTTGCTTGGTTCAAAATCTAAAACATCAATTTCCTTATATGAATTTAAATAGTTATTTGAGCTTTTTAAATAGTTATATTATAATAGACATTTCGAAAATTTTCTTTTTGACTATAATATTAATTTCCTTATACTTATATTATAACGGAGTGATGGATATTATTTCAACGTATTAATAGGTATTAAATCTGTGGTGTTTTCTTGTAAGATTGAAGTTAAATTTGCGGTTTCCCAAACACGGCAGTTTCGTGACACGTTTTAGTTTACCAATGGATGGAGGTCAACCACATGATATGCTAAGACAGTTAAAAGATATTTCTCACAAATTTCAATGGGCTGCTATAATATAATAGTTATGTAACACATGCTCCAATTAGGATTGCATTGATATTTAATTCTTGATTTTATCATATACGAGTAATCAATATTGTAACAGGTAAAATTATTACTATAAACGTTTTATTTTAATAGCATATTTTTTTCTGATAAAACATTAATATAAATTAATATTTTTTTTTCGAAATACTATAAAAACTATTGCGTATAATAATTAATCATGTTTATAAACACATATAATTATGGTTGCTTTACATGTTACCATTTTAAAATCGAAAGTAGTCGATGTTGCCTTAGTAAAGTAAGTGATGGTGTAAGAGATAGCTACTGAATCTACATATTGATTGATCATTTTTATTACTTTAATTTAAAGAAATTATTCACTTTGGATCGTGATTGAAATTGGACACTGTATAATACGGTAGACTAAAAAATAAGTACAACACAATATAAATGTTGGAGTTAATTTTTGTATTTTTATTATTTAATGTTATTTCATAAAATTTTCAAATATGTTTTGAACATCTATATGGTTTATAAGCACGGTTTAAAGTGGGAAAAATTTCCAAGGGGGACTAATGTCTCCATATAGTTTTAAGCGTTCCATATATCATTTTATGTCCCCAGAGCGTTTTGTAATGTGTAATTTGTTAAAGGGGACGCTTTTTAACCACCATTAGAGGTAGGGAAACTGAGTCCTCTTACGTCCCCCCCATTTTGACCCCTGTTTATAAGTCGTTATTTAAAAGTCATCAGGCATAGAAACATTGGTTTAGATTGTTCATTTTTAAAAAAAAAATAAATTAAATGATTTTAATAAATTAAGATAGGCTTATGTTAACACTTCGACATGAAATAATATAAGCAATTTTTCGCAGATAACTGTTGGCAAACCGTTTTAACATTTCAAATCTATCCCGCGATAATGCACCAGACTTCTTTCTTGTTGACACCGTAATTTACGGTTCATTTTTAACAAATTCCAAACCGTCTAAATACCACTATGTCGAGCGGGTTGAACATAATATTTCGGGATGGCGTAGAAACGAATTCCTCAATGAACGGTAAACGGTATCTGTGTACTAACCAGATGGATATCGATATTTTTTCCAATCGCCGAGGAATGTCGAAATGATGATCATGTTGAAGATGGTGGACGTATAATGAAACTCGAAATTATTATTAACGCGGCATCATAATTGAAATTCAGAATTTATAGTCTGCCGTGATGAGAATCGCTTGAATTCTAATGAACATCGCTCCAAACCATTAGAATAAAATTTTATATTTTCACTGCAACTATCATAATATAGTGTAATAATAATTTTTTAATAATATTTTATTGGTCAGACGTTAAAACATGTTACTCTATATATTTGTTTGATAAACGTTATGTTCTAAAAACGATATCTGAAAATTGTTTTCGAAATAACGTCCGTAAGAAATGCTACAAATTGGAAAGTATAAAGTTCGAGGAAAAATAAATTTACGAAGAAACTATATCGTATATCTACATAGGCCGTGTATTAATATGTAATTACATTTGTAATAACTACTATTAGAACATGTCCAAGCGAGAAATATGATTTACACAATTTTAAAATATTTTTAATAAATTATTGTTATTGACGTTGTTCATACACACAAAAAAAAAAAAAAAAAAAATTATTGTAACTCATTGAATTCGTGTTATGACTGTACTGATAAACTACATAAATTGAGAAAAAAATTGCATAGCCGATCTAAGGAATAATTTTATGAAATTGAAATATAGGTACCGCCTATTTATGATCTATACTGTTAATACTATAACATTGTGTATAGATTATACTTTTCGATGTGGTGATTTCTGATTTATCCGATACCATAAAATGTATTCTAAAAAGTAGGAATCGTAAAGAATTATTAAAATTTCTCTTAAAATCGATACAAGTACTTTTTTGTTGTTTTGTTAATGTATATAACATTTTTTCTCATAACATTGAGTGAATATTAGAACCCTTAAAATTAGATAAATTAAAAATTTTAGTTTAAAAAAATTATCCATAATACCAATTATAAATAATAATATTATAAATAATTCAAAATCGTATTTGTAAATTTACAGTTAAACGTGTTCAATTTCAACAAGATGTTTTAGATCATGATTGATATCGCAACGACTTTTTCTTACCTTAACTGCATTTCTCTCAGACCGTTTTATTTATTTATCGTCGTAGCAATTTTCGTATGCATCCAGACGTGACACGTTGATGCATGTAAGACCTAAGTTTTTGACGACGTTCATACTTCTTCATTCTATTTACTCGATCAGAACGACGTATATACAATTTTAATCTTGAAGTTTTCGCCGTGCACATTAATTATTCCCTTACTCCACTATCGTTAGACGTTTTTGAGAGACCATTCCTGACTATACTTGTTCTGCGGAGGTTGAATGTTACCGTTAAGAGTTTGGCTTTTAAAGACGCATGTAACTAACGAGCATGTTCTACTAAAGTTTCTTAACCCAATGAACATTATTAATAATCGTACTCGATCGTGTGTTGAGCCCGTTAGTACAATGATTCATATTTTACTAAAATATAAATATTTATAAAATATTAATTCCTTCCGTTTATTACCACAGTATCATAATATTATAATCGATTGGAAAATTGTAAAAAAAATCGTAAAAACAATGTGATTAGAATTTATATTTATTTTTTTTATCTAACTCGTGTGATGTAAAGCGTTTTGTAATCACTTGTTTATAACAATCGGCCGACAATGTGTCTTAAAATATTACGCATTTGATTGGATATAAATCGATAGTTTAAACTGACAATGAAAATGATGAAATCGTAAATTGATGACCAATGCACATGTGGTTTAAAATATTATGGTATAATAATGTTATTTGTGTATCGTTTTTGTATCGTTTAAAGACTATATTTTTAATTATTTTTTAATAAAAATATAGAATCTTACCTATAAATACAATGCTTTGTTCATCTGTTCATTAAACTGTAAATTTATTCAATACGTTAATGTGATTGTGATGTCATCAGAGAGAAACGAAGAATTAGTTTTATACCCGTTACTTTAACTAAACGGTTTTCAATAAGACTAATTAGAACTAAGTAACTGTAAAATACAGATCATGTTGAGTATACAGAAATTATAGGTACCTACTTAATTTAGTGATAATATTTTGACTTTCCATCAAAACAATGTTTAATATTTCCGTAAGTATTGTTAAAAATTAAATTCAGGTACATTAATAGTATTAATAAGTCGTAATATTGACTTTGTAAGTGAATTTTAAATGTTAAATACGAACGATAATTTTATCAATTTCATATTCTAAATATTAACAAGCGTTCGTTAAATAAAATGTATATATTTAATACTATTGAGTAAGCTCTTTGTAGGTAAATATTATAACTACAAAAACGATAAATTCCGAGAGAAACTTAAAATTAAAAATACCGATTGAAACATTCACAATGTTATAATTTGCAGTTTATAAGTCATGTTTTGCGCAAACTAGCTTGCGCCTTAGTACGTTTATTACAATGAAATGTCGAAACGTTGCGTTTTAATTATGATGACGAAAATACACGAAAACATGGTGTGCAGAATAATACTAGATTAGTTTTCGAACGCGTGTTTGAGTTCTACCACGGTCGGAAAAGTCGGTAACCGACGTCGACGCGAGAATTCGCCGGATTCCTATTGATATTGGTGATAAAAGTTTCCGCGTCTGTATTACGCTTTATTTCATATCCGTCGGCAGAATCGATCCAATTATTAAATTTCACGTCCGGTGCATTTTCTGGTATACTTAACGTGTTTAAACGAAACCGTGGTATATATGTGTTTATTATTATTATGATGTAAAGTAACGACACGCTAATTCGAAACTGGGTCGCGGAATACCCGATACTGACTGTTTCCACATGTGGAATTAGTAACTTTCGTGGCCGCCGTCTCGATAACGCACAATATTATCATCGAGACGTTTACAATTTCTCGATAATTAAACGCTAATTAATAATGATAATAATATCCTCTGACAGAATTAATAAGAAAATTGTTCCGAGGTATAACCCGTTTTCGAATGTTTGACTAATTGATACTGTAAACTAATAATTGAATATTTTTATTTTTATGCAAAAATCATTAAGGAAATTGTATATTATAATATATTCTATTTTATGACAAAATGTGCTTATGAAAACTATATTTATTGTATTAATTTTTACTTTTAGATTATTATATTAGGTAATATTACCCGAATCCATTTACGTCTCTTATCATTTCAATTTTGTTTAACATTGAATAAAATACACATTCGCTAATCTTATCTTGGAGTTAAAAAAAGGTCATATAATATTGTATCAGTAATTAAATTGTATTCTTTTCAAAAACTATTGTTAAAAATTATAGAAACGCTCTTCTGTCTTTGGACAGGACATGAGTGTTACCTTTTTAAATGACGTAAGCCAATGTTTTTTCCAAAACATTTCTCCGAGTCATATTGCATTGAAATAATCGTTATACTAACCTTGAAGTTTGGTATTCAAATATTTTAATAAAGTGATTATATGCGTTAAAAAGGTAAGATCGACGATTACCATATCGATGACGTAAAACAGATACTTAAGTTTTTATGGTAATTGATGATATAAAATGAAAATTTAAATATTTACATGGAGGAAAATTCGCAAGATACAATAAAAAGTTACGAGAACCGCATTAATTGATTTGGTACCGAAATGTGTGCGTTGATCTTTAAATCGTTGCACAGTGGTCTAAAATGCGATTTTAGACAGACCAAATTATATTTATGATATGTTTTTAAATTGATTTAAACAATATATTATGTTTTTAAAGATATATATATATATATATATGTATGTGTGTATTAAAAGACATAATAATAAAACCCAGAATAATAAAAGTACCTATCTTACAATACAAATTTTCGATAACATAATAAATAATTTTATATTATGATCTTGTATATTACAATAGTAGTGACTTTCATGTCATTACAAAAACACCAACACAAGCGTCTGTCGTATTGCAATATATGTTTAAAATTGTTTTCTAAATTATTTTTTTGTTAAAATATGAAAAACGTTGAAAAATAGAAGTTATTTAATACATGTGTTTTTCATGTTGTTTCTTGTTCTTAACTTGGTTTCAAATCCAAACCAATGTTATTAATTGCTAGTTAAATTTAATTATTAAACTTTGAAGGTGATTAAAGGTTATTTAAAAAGTAACAAATAATAACTGTTCTAATGTAATTATACCTTATAGCACGACTTCTCAGATTTCTGACCCAATAATTTTCGTTTTCAGCCATGTGCAGCTATAAATTATATATATATTTTATACAGGTAGCTGTTTTGCAGGAATGGAAATTATACATATAAATATTTATTTCAATTTTTACGTGAAAATAAAATCTTGTTCAGAATGTTAAAGAGAATTGAAGTGACATTCAGAGACAGAAGAATAATTTACAGTTTGTACAAAAATGAGATAGGAGTTGTAAAACGTGGAGAAGCCAAAGGAGCGAAAATTAAATAGGGTGTAATACAATACTGTTCATTATCTCCACAACTATTCAATTTATATGTACGGGAGACAATTAACAAAATTAAAGACGAGAGCAGGGTTGGTATCAATATTCATGTTGAAGTAATAAACATGTTAAGATTTACAGACGATATTGCCATTATAACTTAAAATGAAACAGACCTGAAAGTAATATTAGAAAACATGAACAGAGTAATGAGTAACGAATATAATATGAGAATGAACTAAAAGATAATAAAGATTCTAGTCTGCAGTTGGAATACAGAACACATAAGAACAAACGAGATTGAAATTGATGGTGAAATATTTAAAAGAGTGAATGAATATCTCAGGAGTATAATAACAGAAGATGGAACCTGCAAGAGAGAAATAAAAAGTAGAATAGCTCAAGCAAAACAAGTATTTAATAAAAAGAAAAGTTTGTTTACATCAAGAAGTATAGATTTAAATATAAGAAGAAGGCTTGTTAAAACCTGAAGAAAAGACTGAAATTCATAGGACATTCCTTAAGACACGATGGGCTAATGACAAGAGTGATAGAATGCATGATAGAGGGAAAAAACACAAGAGGCAGGCCATCTCTAGAATACATCAAACAAATTCAAAAATATGTAAATGCAACATCCTATCATGACCTGAAGAGGAAAGCGGAGAATCGAGATGAATGGAGTGTTGTTTCAAACCAGCCGAATAGCTATTGATGCAAAAAAAAAAACCAAAAATATGGTCCCTTAAATCCACAATGCGTCGAATTTAGGCAATACATTTTACAAATATTAGATGAAGACTTGATCATTATGTTGCTAGTTTCGTCTGACCCTTATATAATCAAATTTACGGTCACTTCTAAAGAACAAAAGTATTGAACTTGATGAAGTTGTCAAATAACTTGTTATACCTAATGAATCCGATAATGATTCTGACACATAATCCGAATTGTATATAATAATTGATAAACTATTTACTATTATATATATATATATAAATTAGCAGATCATAGATGTAATAAAAAAACTCACTCGTACCTATTAGTAAGATAATTTAAAAAGGCAAATATTAGTTTTGTATGAATTAAATTTATTTGTATACGTTTCGTTTATTTATTTTTAAAACTTTCAAAGTATTACGATGCTTTAAGCAATGCACGAGAAATGAAATATATTAAAAAATTACATCGTACATATATGTATAAATATAAAAAAGTGTTAGCTATAAAAATAAAAATTGAATTGAATTGTTCGTTATAAGAATATATGAATGTAAAGTTCTTATATACAATCATAAAGAAAATAATTTTGTCCGGCTAAAATAGCATTTTAGATCACTGTGCATCATTTTTTTTTTTTTTTTTTCTTCTGATATGTCGTGTGTGCCGTTGAGTGGTTCGAGGCCGACTCTGTACCATTCGATAAAACATTTGTTTAGTGAAAACAATTGAAAACACATAATACACACATTGTGATGACGTGGCGATCTCGCGTGAATACGAAAACCTCGACGGCGACAAGATAAACAGTAAACGTTTCGACCCATATTCTTCGCCCCGCGCCGGCTGTATTCCGGACTGCAGCCGTCATACTATCTTAACAATGGGCAACCGAACAATGAAATGCGGTCGTCTCCGACATTCTCGGCACGATGTTATTTTCTCGCCCGCGTATATTATCTTTAAAAGCTTCTATGTCGTATTTCCGAATACCACGACAGCGGTTACGGTTTCCCGAGAAAACACGTACATAATATTATTATTATTATATGGTGCGGACGTTCTTCTTTCGCCGTTCTCGGTACTATATTACATTATTGTGTAACCTATGTTCGGATGGCCATTATCGTTTACAGCAGTAGCGGTATAAAGCATCTTTTCTTTTTCTCACCGATAACGACCGGTTAGTTACTCGTGCGAATCGCCCGCCCGAGAGTGGTAAGTAGCGAAGTAGCGAACGCCAAGGACATTATAATATATAAAATACCACGGTTACTGGTCGCGTCCTTTTTCGTGTTTTATTATTATTATTATTATTATTATTCCAAACAAACTGCACTCGACAGACCGTCTTTTTAACAATTTTGGTCAAATTGATTTCTTAGAAAACCGTTCTTTATTTTTAATTTTCGACCTCGTGCAGTTTAAAATCACAATATAAAATATTTAACGTGCTATTTCCCGAAATGCACAACTCGTACATTAACATAATAATTCTTCGCAAAGTTGACGACAATGTTCATTGCCGAAACCCTAATGACACATTCGTGCATGTTGCCTTTAAAATATATTATGCTAATCATTGAATGACGATCAATGTGCTTTCGAATAGTTATTATTTATTTCGTCAACAAGTTATAATATGAGTTTCGCGATTACAAGGAACTAATAATATCAGTATGTTAAATCGTTGAACACTTTCACTCCACCAAGAATAATTCGTACATACGTTTTGCAAACTATAACAATATTATAAATATTTGGTAATTCTCCACGTTGTACTTGTGAATTAAAAGTACACATATTTCGACATTTTTGTAACGCGAGTATCATAATTATATTATGCCATTCGTATAAATGAATATTTCAGAACGTCGTACGGTCATAGAGAGAAAAATTCGTAAAAATTTAACGACGACTGAACGTTGATGGTTTCAGATAGCGTTTCATTGAATTTATTTCGTAATTGATTTAATGCGTTTATGAAAACTATCTTATTCGCTAAGTTATTAAGTTATAATATTATTTAATAAATAAAAATATAGTTCAAATAAATAAAATGCTATGCAAAATTTAGTAACAAAAAAGTTCATTTCTTTCTTGTAAAACAATAATGAATTTTTTACCGAATATAAATAAGAGTATTTAAAAATATAAAACACATTATTAGCATAATTTTATATTTTATTAAAATATACGACGACTTGAACTATACGGATACATATAAAATAATATATAATATTAATGTAGATCGGATTTAATTACATAGGTATTTCTTTCGTTGAGGCTTTGTAAGCGCCACAACCAAAAGTATAATAATTCTCATAAAATATATCATCTAGAATATCGCTATTATTAAATAAGTAATAGTATGAATTTAAATTAATTTTTACATACTCATAAATAGTATATTTAATAATATTGTCGTCAAATATTTAAACCTATAGGAATATTATTATTTCTTGACATTCTTATCTTTTCACTATACGTTATTAAGTAATAAATATATAATTTATATTTTGTATCCATCTGAAATATTTTTAATATGTTTATTTACTTCAGAACTATTTAATTATTATGAATATATCAATGAACCATTATGTGAATTCGTCAGAGTTATATTAGATTATAACATAATTTTATACTTTAATCGATTTTTAAAACACATTTTATATAAATAATGTCTATGAACGATTACTCCTTATTTTTTGTAAGAATTACTATGCTAAGTAACATAAATTGCTGGAAACATATAATTTAATTTTAAATATTTTATACTTTATAATATAACGCCTCAAAATTCGTTATTGATATATTATTTCTATATTTTCGTTTATTTATTTCTTTAATATTTTGTTAAAAATATATAAGTGCTTATTCAGGGTTTTAATACCCTGAGTTTAGTTTATTCATCAAAGGATTGAGTTGTAATGGTTGTAAATATACGAAGTATTTATTTAAAGTGATCATGATAAAATCATTGTATAAACTGAATAATTTCCCGTTTAAATACATTTTGAATATTTCGAAATTTTAACAAGTACCTACGTCACAATGCGATAGTGTTGTGGATAGGAATCATAAAACTTAGTATTTTAAGTAACATTATGTTTCGTTTGTTTGCAACAATTTGAGTTGTTACAGTACTTAATTACCTACACAATTTTTCCAGAAAAAATAATTTATACACTCGACGAAGAAGAAAATGGAGAAAAACAAATTAGTCATACAAATAATAGCGTGCAGTGTATTCCAATTTAATAATGGATTTAATTAAACATTTCTTTCTGTTTGTCAGACAACCCTATTCAAAAAAATAATAAAACGTATTATTTTGTTTAAATTAGTTTTGAAATACAATTTCAGCATTGTAATAGACAAAAAAAAATAAAAAAGGACTGATATTTGTTATATATTTTTTATGATATTTTATGTATTTAATGTTTGTACAAATAAAATGTTAACCATATAATAATTATAAAATAAATTATAATATATTCCTCACTCCACTTAGAATCTAAAAAAAACAATCAATACTTATGTATTTAAATGTACCTATTTACCTTAAAGTAGTTATAATTTTGTTATTACATTTAATGTTAAAATTATTTAAAATCTGTTTTCCTTTTAAAACAACACTATATAACTCCACTTTCGTGATAGATCTTTTATGATTATTCTTTATCGACCCCGCAATGCCGTGAAGTTACAGAATCTCCACTGAAACGTCTTCTGTTTGTCTTATGATAATTTCAAGCGATATAATAATTACTGTTGAGTGATTATTGCGATATTAACACAACTCGTTACAGATTAATAAATCCGTTCGTCGGGTGACTTTATATTGCATTCGTGGCATTACCGAAAGAGTTATATACAGTAGACAATGTAATTATGCGCCAATGTCGATGAATTATTGCTCGGGCTTTTAAAATATGTGATAACTTAAATTATATTTATATTATCTTTAATGTATAGCCTCATTTTTTTTATTAATACAGTCCTCAACTGTGAGTTTTACAAATTTCGTTATTTCATCTTGGTGGCAAAAATCAACGGCTAGAATCACATTGTTTACGCATTTATATGGCTTTGTTAACAAAATGAATCCTGATAAAGAGAGTATAGAATTAATAAAATTTAATATGCGCAATCCTTAATTGTTAATAAGGGTACTGTTGTGACATTTTCCTCTCAATTATATTACAATTACTTAGTATAAATCGTACAGAATATTTTTAGTAACTTCTTCATAAAGAAATTATGATAAATAGATAACTGGATATTAAAATTAAATAAATAGATAGAACAAATTTAATAATTGCATGCATGATTGTTCTTACAGTATAAGTAATATTATTTTCTTGTATATTATATTAAAAATTGTGTTAACGCCATAATTTATATATGAGTATGCATATGTATATAATGAACATTAAAACATATAAAAAATATACTAATTATTGTATTAATTTGGATTCTTATCAGGAAACTAATGAAGCTGGTAGACATATTTATGTCTATTTAATTATATTTTAAATACCATTTTTACCTGCTATATTATTAAAACTTGAGTACGGTTATACCATCAGATTTTAGATCACACACATTAACATGCTATACCATTTAATCATTTTTTTGTAAAAATATGTTACACGAATAATAATATCAAAAATAAGCTAAGTTTAGTACCAAATAGATGCAATTCTCTACCAAAGTTATACCAATATGGTTAGGTTACCACATATTGGTGGTAATCGGTCTATTATTTCTACTCGACTAAGTGTCTTCAGACATAAAAATGAAAAAACCTAACCTAACCATTTTATAACCAATACATTCCTCGTTTCGACCAGAATCTAAAAATAATTCATTTCAGTTAAAAATAAAATAATTATTTCAAAATTACATTATTGTTTTGTTATATTTTATATATTATTATTGGAAAAAAGAGGGTAGGTCGATTTAAAACGTTCATCTTTCGTCTCTTTGGTCCTTGGAGAAATTATTGGTTTATTTTAATTATGATTTGAATGCGATTTAAATTGTAATTTCATTTGAAAATACGATTCTGAACGAAACTCAATATCATAAACTGATTACACTTTCCAAAATTTTTCTGTTTGTAAACTACCTATGATTTTACCTATGAGAAAACTCAAAATGTTTATAAATCTTTATGTCCACACGTTCACAATTATATTAGTTATCATGAAAAACTAAACACAATTTCCTTAAAATTATGACTTACGTGAATTTTGCTTTTTTTTGGTAGTCTTTCTTCTCCCAAGGAAAAACTTTTAATACATTCAAAAAATGAGTAAATTAAAGTACCAACTAGATGTAATTTGGTACGGAAAGTATACCTTATTCGTGGTAGTTGGCCATAAAAAAAAAAAAAATTAAAAAAGACATTGTGAAACTAGTACATTTCTCGTTTGTCTCATAATCTTAAATCTAATAATTTATTGATTTTGTGCTGATAATGATTTAAAACAATTTTTACATGGCCAATTTCTGATCAACAAATTGTTCTGTAATAAAGTTGAAAACAAATCAAATAGAAAACTTATTTCATTAGTCCGATAAAGTCAAATAACTAAAAAACTAACTAACACAAATATGTCCGTTTGTAGTTTATACCAATTAATAAATTATTGTCGTTTATCATTAAAAGAACAAAATAAATATTATATGTATTGTTATAATATTATTTATTTCACACTCATATATGTAATTAGAAAAAAACAATTTTGGTAACGTGCAAATTTTTGAATTTTAAATCCATTTGATGGCATTTTTATTGAATATGAAGATATTATTAATATTTTGTAGATAAAATGTAGTTAATGGTTTTGTTGAGAACCTATTATCAGCTTAATAATAAATCGGTTGGTTTGTGTTATTGATATTATAATGAGATGCGGTTTTCATTGAAAATCATTTTAATAGACTGATATGTTATATTTAGAATATTATTTTCCAAAACTATTCTAATGTCAATTAGATTTTTTTTTTTTATAATTTTATCCATTTTTATTTTAAAATATGATGTTTCATTGAAGTGTAATAAGCTTATATTCCTGCCGAGTATAAACTTTCATAACTATAATATATTATGACTTAAAACTGACATAACTTAATTCTTGAAATAATGTCCTTTAATATTTCTCTATTTTATAGCTATACGACCGCAACTACCATTATAAAATAATGCAATTATATATATTTAAAAAAAAAGAAATGACTGTTCTATTTTATTTTCATATAATATTAGATTTTCTTCTCGGTGATATGAAAACAATGCGTTATTATTTCGTTTGTTAAAAATGTATATTTTATACATAAAGTGTTGATAGTTTTATCACTTTTTATAATTAAATTTTTAATAATAATAATAATAATATAATTAAAATATTTAAAACTTTAATATCCAGTTAACTCTAATTATAATACTAGTTATTATTTGTTTTTCTTTTGATAAAATTTTATAAAAATAAAGTACCTAATAATTTTATTTTTCTGATGAAGTATTATAGTATGCTACCAATTACCGAAGTAAAAACCAGGTAAAATTATATTTCTACTATTCTTTCGTACATTTTTAATGGTGTAAGTATGCACGAGTACTTAATATAGTGTAATTAAATGTAAACATATTTAACCGATGAGTGATTTTTCAACATTTTTCAAAACATTTCAAAGAATTTCACTTAAATCACCGTGATTTATTTATATATTTTAATTAATTAAATTATAAATTATACGACTGGAAATATAGTTTCGTATATTGCATAAAATATAATTCAAGTTAAAAGGCGTTGATTTAGTAGTAGTTCTCGATAATTATGAGAAATCATCATTAGAATTCTCCGAGAAATACAATTTTCAAGAAATAAACATTCAATACGTCATTATACGTATATTAAATTAATAAATTATAGTATTTTATCCATCATTATACCATTATTCCGTATCATAACATATTCAATAAATAAGACTAATTTTCTGTAAAATGTTACCTATGAGTTGCCATTAGAAACAAAGGGACTCGACGATAAATTGAAAACGTCATTATAATATATCATTAATACCATGCCGAAACGAAAACTCGTGAGTTGTTAAGCTTTCCATCCACAGGAATAATGCTGGTAGTGTTGACCGCATCAATGGTATATAAAGCCCACTATTAATATTGTTATTATTTTTCCGTTTGCGTTGACTGAAAAACGTCTTAAACATTTCTCACGGAAATACAATATCACTCATGTCTGACGTCTGCGATAATAACAGTTGCGTATACAATATATTTTATGTAGTCGTACAATTAATCGTAAACGATTCTCCATTAATAATGATTTCAATAATATTATACAATTAAGATAATTCATATCTACAGGCAGATACGTACCTATTTTCATTTCGGATTTTATGTTAACTGACATAATTAATTAAATTTATTATTATGATGGTAATATGTTGAATATCCGTTGATAGATTATAGATATCATTATAGATTAGTGCCGTTCAACTATCTTTATATCTTGGTTAAAACCATAATTTATGTAATAGGTTATGTACTTATTGAACGACCATAGCCCATTCCACCACGTCTTACCAAAATGTTTATAAATATATATTCGCCATATTTTCTCCCAGGAGCTCGAACCCTTCACTGACCAGAATAATTCCCTAAACAGGTAATTTGGTTATTTTTTAAATTTTATCTATTCCATCCGATTCGTTAAATATTGTCCTACTTTTCTCATATTATATGTTCTCTTCTTTCGTTTTTTTTTCAGTTTTATGATTTCTCTCAAATTAATCTCTCTTTTCTTTCGACTTTATTGTTTTTTTCATACGTGTACAGTGCTATGTTTTGTCATTTTCATTATTTTTTACGGATATTTTATTTAAAACAATCATAATATCATAAATTAAAAATATAATACGATAGATGCTCAAAACAGATATTATGATTTTCAGCGCGTACAACACAGATATTTTAGTTTGGACTTGGGTCACTGCAAGTGCTCAATGATGAAAAGGTCGGTAGAAACTTGTAGAAACTTTATATATAGAATAAAACATTTGTGAGCACCTGTAGGCATAATATGTTTGAAATTTATTTTGAGCATTGTTGACAGAAAAATGAACTAGAAAAAGAAATGTAGACCATTCCATATTCATTTCCTATAGGTACGCTATATTTAATTTATGGTACTACTGAAAATATTCACAAGTATATACATATATATATATATATATATATAATAGTCTGTTCAAGATATAATTAAATATTTTTTCTTTTAATTGTTATCCAAACTAAAAAAAGTACTTTTTTTTTAAAATAATAAACGTTAGGACTTTTTAATAACTAAGTTAAATATTTATGTTGTTGTAACATTGAAAATCGATATTTAATATAATACAAATAAAATCATTTCTATTGTATCATAAACGCATACCCAAAGAAATATCTAGATGTTATGTACTTTATAGCGTAATGTGATGAAATTAATGATCCGTTAAATAAAAATACATAATATAAAACGTTTCATTTTAATTCACCTCATAAGTTATTAATAATCTGTCACTTAAATATAAAATCCCTTTATATTACTTTACAAAGTTGTAAAAATATTGATGTTTAGGATGAATATAAAGTTTTTAAACGCGTGACTAAATGTACACAAAACACAACATAACGACTATCTACCCGTAAATAAAAAAAATCGATATTGAAATTTATTATCTAACAAATAATTTAATTTTATATAGTACCTATTTTTGAATAGTTTTAAGACATTTTCCAAATTTGAAACTTTGAAAATATGTAGGTATTGTTTCATTTAATTTCATTAATTAGTATTTATACGCATAATTTTAAATGTTTCATTTAATTATTACATTATCTGTTATAAAAAATAAAGAAAAAATGCTATTAGTATTTTACTAAATTGTTAAGCACAGAAAAAACAATTTTCTCTTAAATTCAAAATACTATTTATAAAGTTACTAATAATATTTTAAGTATTTTTAAAAAAATAATAATAATTAATTTAAAGTTTAAGTTATTAAAAAAAAAAAAATAAATAAATATTCGATTGGTTATATAAACTTTACCTCTAATAAGAATATATCCGAAGAAGTAAATAATTTGATGTATTATCCACTCCTTTATCTGCAGTTTGATATTTTATTAAAATAATCATCTTGTCTCGAAATGATGACAATGTCTTATACTATGTTATACATGATTAAATAGAACAAAACGTATTAAAAATTCAAAAAAACATACTTTTACCTTTATATTTTTTGGTAATTATAAATAAAATTGCTCAACTAATGGTATTTGGATTATTATTGAGGTTAAAAAATACAGCTATTTACTCAAATACAAATAATTGTATTATACACTACGTATTAAATGGTATATTATACTTAAATTCGATAACTTAAATAAATTAATAATCTTATTTTATGAATTTATTCTTCATTCCTATTTTTTAAACAAAAACAAATAAGATATAATAATAAATATTTATTAATTACCTACCGAAATATTTATTGCTTTTCCATAAAGTTGAAATCAAATAGTTTTAATTATAAGTTATTTGTAATAAATATAATAAATTTTAAATAATTTGATACAAGTTCAAGAAAAAAGTAATTTTATAAATAATATATTAAATAATTTATTTTGTTCTCGATTTGTGGAAGAACTTTTGACAGAAGTCGATTTTCCATTGAGAAAAAATAATTTAAAACGTATAAATAAAAATATTAGTTTTTGTTCGTTGAATAAAATATTATTTTACTTTATCTTATTATGGTTAAAATTATCTAAAGTTTTTCTATCATTTTTGTTTATATTGTTGGTGAATAACTATGATTAAAATAATAATATACATAATTTACGAAAATGTGTTTTCTTTAAAACAGTTAAAAAAAAAATAATCATAATCATAATAATGGTAGAAAACAAAGTTTGTTTAACAGTGATAGATAATGGTGTTTTTTGCGCCTAAATTATAATTTCTGATATTTCACCCCAGAGGGATAAGGCTGACATTTTATCATATATTCCTGGGAAAATTGACTCGGAGAAAATGTTAATTTAATTCACCAGGCGCTGTTTTTATGGTGAAACTCTTTCGCCAAGAGTTTATTAGGCACGACGGTATTATATACCCAAAGTGCCAACGGTATGTTCATAAGCACAAGTTTTATAAAAACCTTATGAGGTTTTAGTCGTGTGGACCAGCGTCGGTGTAATCTTCATGAAACGATTTAAATAAAATATTTATTATGTTTTACTGTTTTGATTAATCGATTCGTTAGAAATAATGTAACAAACACACAAACACACGCATACACACATATATTATAGGTGAAAAAATTAACAATATACAATATTGTAATACTTAAAAAAAATAAATAATAATAAGTGTGATTCAGTAATTGATCCAAAAACGTTTATTTTCCAAGTAATTAGATTTTTTTAATGCACTTCGAAAGGATATAATAATATTGGTCAAAATATTTTTTACTCAATAAACTACGATATAACATAGTATATCACATCGTAAATATTGATTTCATCTCATCGGATAAAAAAAAAAAAAAATGATAAATTTTACCTATATACGTATTTTTTTTCCACGAAAAATGAATAATGTTAAATTATAATAGAGGTATACACTATAGACGGTAGATCGCCGAATATAGCATGGCTATAATTATAAATATATTTATTTAAAATGCATATATTTATTAACCGTTATAAATTGTATAATATTTTAATTAATATTATTTTATATATTCAAAAAAAATAATAAAAAAAATAAACCAATAGATAAATCAAGTAAATGAAAAACAATAATTGTATCGATAAAAAAAAACTTTAAAACATATTTAGTAATGTATTTAAAAACTAAAAGATATATGAGTAATCAATAAAAGACATTATAATATAAATATATAGACAATTATAACGATTTATCAAATAAAATATAATTATAATAAAAAATTTGAGACTTGACATTACGGATTATATCAATCATGAAAACAATAGTTGGCAAAACAAAGATAAATTAATTTGTTTATCCATCTAGCATTTTAGATAACGTTAATATTAATGAGTCTACAAAAATATTTTGTAGAAATTAAATTATTATGTTAAGAATTAAAAAAATACCTATGATTTTTTGTTTCATTTCGTACATATTGAAACTGAGGACTTCTACTTTGCGCTTTATGATACATTTAAAAAATATATATATTCTATAACACAATGCAATTGTATTCAATGATAAAATTACTTAATTGTATAAAATCTACAAATAAAGTAAACAAAATTTTTAACCTGTTTTGAACGAATCAATAAATTGACAAATATAATATATTATATTTTTGAAATTATTAAAATATACTAATCTAGAGTAATCTACTTATACTAATACTTACTAATCTACTAATACTTAAGTATATGATATATAAGTACAGAGCGATTCATCCCACTTATTTTATTCAAAACTATTTATGTATTAAAAATTATTGTAGTACATTGCATAGGATTTTAATGTTCATAACAGTATTTAAGTAATAGTAAGTTGTAACACAAACGTTTTTCTTTCAAATAGGAACATCCTATTCATCAAATTATTTATCATCTGAAATTTCGGATGTATTAAAATCAAAATAATTTATAACTGTAAAAATAAATCATTTCCAATTTTTACAAATTATAAATAATGAATATGATAATTAGTATTATTTTTATTGTATATTAATTCCTAAAACCACTTTTTTTGTAAAGAATATAAACAATTTCATTTTTATCGTAGTACTAATTATATTAGTATAACATAAACTACAAAAACATAGAAGAACTGTCTTGTAGGAATTTTTTTATAAATATAGAAAATATTTGAAAGCATTACAATATTTTTTTAATGATGAAAACCATCTAGTTATTATTCAAAAGTTGGTAACAGTAAAAACTTCGAAAATAATTGATTGCACAATTAAAACTAAAAAGTGATGCGTGTAATTTTTGCGAATATTTATCAAATTCATATTCATATTCAATTTTTGAATTAAACTTAAAATAATACTGATTAAAATTAGTTATTCTTTTATTTATATTATTACTTTAAAGAAGTAGTTAACTGTGTATGGGCTACAATTATTTTAAAGTCAGGATCAGTCGGTTATGTTATAATTATTGTCTGACACGTATTCATGATATTTCCTACATAGATATTCCGCTGGCAAACATTAACCCCATGTAATTGGCAACAAGATTTCTTAATCTCAGATTTTAATCAATATTAACGGTGGAAGCATAAGGCAGGTAGTGGTTGCTTTTTGTACGTGTTTTGTATTTTAAAAGTGGAAATTTAAAATGTTCGCTTATAATATTATATTATGAGGGTTATATCTAGCAGAGACGTAACTATGAATTTTTGAAGGAACATAGTTAAAAAAAATTAATAGATAAATAAATAAGAAGAAATATATAAACATTGCAAATATTTTTATTTCATATGTACAGAGTAATTTTAAATTTTAATTAAGTACAGTAATTTGACTTTAGAGCTAAACAGAATAGATTTTTAAATTTTGATGTATGAGATATTCTATGAACTGTAGTAACTATATATAAAAAAAAAACTTAACGTCCATTTTCACTATTATAAATTAAATTTAAAACTGAAAAATCTAGGTTTGATATGTTTAATTATTGAATTCAAATATTTTGTTATCAAATATAATTTTTCTACCTATGTTCGATTTTAGAACAAGAACTGAATAATCGGAGTTCAATTTAACAATTGCACGTCATTTATTTTTATTATATTTAAATATCCACTAAAAAAATAAAATTTTGTAAACTTGATGTTAATACATTTTGTTAATTTTTCTATTTGTATGCTCAATTAATTTTAAAATAAAAACCGAAATTTTAGAAGAAACCCATTTAAAAATATCTATTGTAGCTTTTTACCAATAACAATAAAATACTTTTTTCATTCAATTTTCAATTGAAAGAAACTAAAAATAGTGTTTGGCAAACACTGGCAACACTGGAAAACGGGTTCACTTTGTACCTTTTGTTCCTGTTAAACAATTTACCTTGCTGCGACATAATTGTGTACAAAATATTTTAATTGTGTTATGGTTTATAAACAAGTACAGACTATCCATTAAAATTGATTATGTTAAACTCGGACGTATTTAATTGTTGTATTTATCAAACCAATTGATGATTTGGAAACGTGGATTTTGTTTATAAAATAAAAAATAAAAATCATAGTGCATAATGAATAATTGTCAACTCAAAACACGTATCTAAAATACGTATAAGTATTTTTTGTTCATTTAATTATACATTTTATTTACGACTCTAGCGTAAATTATTATAATATCTAACAACACGCAGTATTTGATTTTTGTTAGGTCCGCTAATTGTATGCATTTTTTCAAGCTTTTCATTGAAATACGCAATTTGTGCTGTTTTTTACAAAAATGTAATATGGTTACAAATTGTTTTCAGATTCAACGAGCCTCAACAATTAGAAATAAAAGGTGACCAATTCGAGAATTTTTATAAACAAATAATATGAACAATTCTAAAATGCAATTTTTTCAATTATTAGTTTACATATAATTTAAATAAGTCGTAAACACTAATATAAAACACTGTGTAGAAGACTTTTTTAACCTGAAACTAAAAAAAAAATGTATACGTTCCTTCAATAATAATACAAATATAAAAACTTATGCGATGCTCTTTAATTGATTAATCTAGTTAAAAAAGTATATGTTTTCGAGATCCAACTCATTATTATTATTATTTAAGATATTACATATTTATCCATTCTTCGAATTATTAATATTAATATTATATAGTATGTAACACAACGGAAATTTCAAAATCTTGTAAATAATATAAAGTATATTTATTTATTTATGTTGTTGTAAAAATCAAAAATTCAATTCTTAATTCTATAATAAAAATATTTAAATTTAAAACAATGCACTTTATAAATAAAATGTATATAATATATTATTTACATTTTGTAATGTACAAATGGAATTTAATTATCAAGTTATGCACAATATTTTAGTTTGAATCAATATTTCGTGTTAACTTATAAAAAACTACAACATTTTTTGTATTAAAAAATATTGCTGTAAATTTTAACTTGTTTATTATTTATTTTTAATTTTCAATGGGAAATGTTTATGTGAAATATTAAAGGTAAAAAAAAAAAGTGGGAAGGCCGATCGTGGACGTTCCTTCTTCGTCCCTTCGGTTCTCGGAGAATAAGTGGCTTATTATTATTATTAAAATTTGATATTGCATTAGAAAATACGATTCTGAGTGTATCTAAATATATTGCAATATATTATACATATAATCCATACCAAAATTTACCACAAATGTAAATAATATATGTAAATATGCAATATCATTTCATGATAAAAATTGTTAGTCACGATTTTCAAAATATTTTGTAAATAGATTAAATATAAAGTAGGATTCTATAAAAAATTCATACCGTTAAATCAAAAATTACAGGTAATATTAAATATTTTTTGGAAAATATTCAAAGCTCTATATTTGTCCAAAAAACAAACCAATCCTTTTCAAAATTTTACTAAACGTAAATATTACATATATTAGTACTCAAAATAAATTTCAAGTTTCTACGATCAAAACTCAATTAATAATTATAAAAAAAAAGATTTAAAATAACAGAAACTATAATTTTACCAATTTTCCGCTTCTCAAGGGAAAACTTTTGAGAAATTCGAAAAATGAGTTTTATAAAGTACTAAGAAAACACGATTTGCTACCAAAAGCATACCCCACTTGTGATAATCGGACAATTATTTCTACCCGAAAAAATATTTTCATACATAAAAACAAAAAAACATCTTTGTAGAAACAATACATTCTTTGTTCCGCTCAGAATCTAAAATATGTACTAGCTATAAATATATTATATTAATAAAATATTATTTTATTTAAATATAGTAAATAAAAACATCATGATATACTTGTTTTTAAATATACTTTTTCTTGACAACCAGAGATTCATCATGAGTAGCATATTTAAAAATTATAATTATAGCAGCAGTCTCATCAGTATTGTAAAAAAAAAAAAAAAACATAGATTTTTATAAGTTTTAGATGAACAAATTAACATAAAATATTTATAAATGTTTATATAATAGAAAATTTAATTATACATTAAACTTGTTCGAGATATTCAAGAACAATTGGATTATTAGATGAATAATGAAATTAAATACCAATATTCTCGTGAAAAATAAAATAAATCTAATAAAATCACATTTTACAGACGTATTAAATTTAATTCATTCGAATGTGATAGATGATTGAATTACCGTGATCTCAACCTACGTATTTATAACAACAGCATCAGAAAGTTATTCGATAAACCTTGTTCTTTCATAAGAAAGTACTATTGATTTAACTTTTCTCTTTTAAATAAAACTCAGTTTAAGTTTTCAATAAAGGTTTTTCAAAAAATAATTAAATTTACTATACAGAACATAGATGGCAAATATAAAGTGAATTGCGTTTGATTATTAACGATAAAAACAGCATTCAAGAATATTAATAGATATGAAATATCACTACTAATCGTTAAATTTAAAATTAAATGAAATTTTGAATTAAATTAACATTTAAAAAACGATTTTTCTTATGTTTCCAGTTGTAAATCCTGTGTAAATAATAACGTATCATATCGTACAAATTATACTAACAAATTATATTAGTTTACAATAATAAATTAAGATAATTTACAATTTTTAATAAATCAAAAATAAATACATTATCTTTTTAAATGAATAATTACTATTTAGTTAATCAAAAATTCTAAATTAATAATTTATAATGTTTATGTATACTACCTACCAAAATATATTTTAAAACTATTCTATTAAATTTAATAAATGTTGGCCTAAATAAACTCAATTGTTATGCTATCTTGAAACAAGTATTTTAAATTATGTAATTAATTTTTTAATAATGTAAGAATTATTATTTTTAAGTTTATTGTAAAATACAATTTATAAATTTTCCATGAGTGAAAAATGAAAAACAAATATTTATTCACTTATAAAATAAATAAATATATACCGATACTACAAAAAGTAAATTCTATTAAATCGTAATATTTATAAATATAAAATAATATTAATTATTGTAATAATTGGTCTGCATGATACTAATTGTTTTTGATTAAATAATTATTTTAAGTTTATTTACTTATTTGCCAATACTTGATTGATAGTTAAATTATATTGTTAAATTATCATTTGAATAATAGTATTATTTCTATAAATAAGTAAGTTTAAATCATATAGTCAAATAGTTTTTACAAATGTATTCATAATTATTATGGCAGAAAAAAGTACAAATAATTGTTTTATGCAAATGCAATTTGCTAGTTAAATTTAATATTATGATCGTATAATCATATAATTGGATATTTCACTTTATTTTTGAAAAATATTAGGTACCTATATTATTATGATTTTAATTGTATTATTCTCCACTCAAAATATTGTGATAAACAGCGTAATTTCATTTTCATTATTGACATTTTTATTTGGTGTATATTTCATATTTTTCAAAAAAAAACAATATTAGTTATAATTAATTTTATTACTAAACATTATTACCCTTATCTTGCATGTTTCAATGTTTTATTAGATTTATCTTCATCCAGAATTATAATAATGCAGATATTAATATTTTGTAGATTTTATCAAGACATTAATTATCTGTTTTTTTTAAAATTATAAATGGGTATAAGATTTACAGTTTAATTAGATTAATTATTTATGATAAATTTCACGATTTAATTTTATTATATAATTATTTCCTATAATATTCAGTTACAATAATATTGTTATAGAATATTGTAATATTATTTGCCGTTGGGGGGGGGGGGGGGAAAAAATATAAAAAATATTATATTTTAATAAGGATAAAAAAAAAAAAAAAAAAACATTATCAATTCACATTCTTGGAAAGTCAACACATTTGAACCTGGAGTTTAAAAATAAAATTTACATATATTTACGACAAATGTACAGTCATATTGAAATATAAATGAATTATTTAATTACGGAACGATAATTCACAGTTCTTATAAATGTAGTTGTTATACAGTTAATTTATATCTAACCTAACATTAATATTTAACATAAAATTGTTGTGTCGTAGTCTATGGTATGACATATTTGTAGAAGGTTATATTTAATCAACATTATTAAAACAACCAAGCATAGATTTAACATTTTAGATATATATTTTTACATTTGTTTCCAATATTTTTGATATTGCATATAGTTCTACATATTTTTAAAATATATCTCCCTTATTATATTTTGTTATGATTTTGTTTTGTTTTATAAAAATGTGGATTAATTTCTTTAAGTACTACATAAATATTATTATACTATTTTCGTATGAATAAGTGGCATTATAATTTATAATACGATAGTCACATTAAAGAAATTATTATATACAAATTATCGACAGAATATTTTTATAAATGAAATAAATTAAGATATAAAGAACTGAAATTCTTTTATTTTAGATATTTAATTTCAAGAATGAACTAAACTTATTGCAAATTATAAAATACTATTAAAATATTATTAATATCTTAAAAAATTACAAAAATGTTAACATGTGCAGAATACTTTCTATTTTTTAATATTATACTGTTTGAAATGAATGATGTTAATATTTTAGAAGCAAATAAAAAATAATTAGTTTCGCAATTATATTTATGATTAAATTATTAATAATAATAATTATAATTTAAATAGTTATTTGTTCATATAATATAATATTTATATTTTGACTTTTAAATTTAACATAAATAAAAAATATTTTTTTGAATGACCAAATTCAAATATTGTGCTTATTGTTTAATTTAAAAACAATGAAGATAGTTAAATTAAAAACATATATAATTACCATAAAATATGCTTTCTTTTGTAGATAAAATGTAATAATCATTTTCTAAAATTATTTTTAAAAATGCATTTATTAGTCGAAAGCATAATGTTTATTAAATCAGTAATTCGTGAATAATTCATAAACCAATAGTTATCATTAAGTTTTTTCTTTAAGTAATTAATTATATTATTTTTTTAATTTTCACGGGTTTTTCATTTTTATATAATGCAGTATTAATATTTTCAAAATAAAAAAAATGTATTTAATAATAAACTATGGTTTCTGAATGAGTAAAGTTAAACTACAGTAAACGAGAGAAATGCTCAGTCCCACAAATTATTAATATTCTTAATATTACTATCTCAATTATTAATTATCAATTGTAAGAATATAAATAATTAAAATATTTACTATACCATATGTAAAACTGTCATGACTACCAGCTGGTTAGACATTACAATATCGTTAAATTATAAATAATATAATATATTGTTATGTTTCTTTATTGATCATAATAGAAATTATTTTCATTTCAACTTGACTGTTCTCGTCCATAAAAAACCATTAGGATTAAATTTACTAGATAATCAAATAACCTTATATATATATGTATATATATATATATATATTGTCTACAATAAAAGGATAAAACGTATTGCATAATTTAATGGCTCGCTCGTAAGAAACAATGTAAAACCACATTATCTAATTACTGTTTCCTTTAGTTTACATTTGATTAAATAAACAATATGTGTATTATTGACGACTACTCGTTAGTAATAATAAGTTACTCGTTAATATTCGTTAATTATAAGTATTTAAAATCAATGAACAACAAGAACAATGCAATTTATATATTGAGTATGATTATTTTCGTATATAACAATGTTTAAGAATTCATTAATAATTCGTAAAAATACAAAATATTTTTGTGTACATCTTTTAAAAATATCAATTAAAAATCATAACCAGTATTATAATCTATATTAAAATTAAATACTCATAAAACTAAAATAACAGTTAAATTGAGTAGAAGGCTAGAAAAAAATTGACACTAAAACGTCAGAATTTAAAAATATATTGTATCTATTGTGGTCCGTTTAAATGGCAACGACCTTAATATACATCATGGTTATAATATAGTGACAAAGTATGAGGTTACGAGAAAAAAGTCAAAACACAAGATATTACAACGAAAACGAAGGGTGAAAAAATCTCCGGTAAAATTGGTTTTTGGATATCAAAAAAACGAAATGTGTTCATAATGTATGGTATAATTATAATATAATATAATTTGTTACGTTTACAGAACTTCATACATATTTTAATTACAGTTATTACCTAGTACAAAAAAAATGAAAAATCAATATATTTATAATTTTTACTAGGATGTTATAATAATAGGTATTATTATCGCTTACGCATTAACATTAATAATAGATAGTAATAATAATAATTAGACTAAATATCGAAATAAAATGCAATTTGTATCTAACTGAATAATATAATATTGCGTATGTAAATATATTATTTTATATTTTGGCCATTTTTACCTATTTCGATAAATTACGAATAAAAGTATTACGTATATAATATTATAATAAGATAAAAACACACATTTTAACGATTGTCGTAAAGTTAGAATTTAAAATTCAATTTCAAAATCAATAATCTAATATTACTGCAAAAATATTCACATAATAAAAAAGTCTTTAGAAGTTACTATTCATACAATACGTATAATAATGTTAATGTAAGTAGAACTGGGAAAAAATGTACAAAAAACGTACAGAAAACAGTTAAACTATAACTATGTATGTTATATAATAAGAATAACACATTTTAAATGAAAATAATTTAGACTGTTGTTTGAACGGAAATTACTATAAATAAGAGACATACTATCTTTCACGGAATAACGTATTATTAATTTCAAATGCAAAACAATAATTTACAAAAATGAGTCTGAGTGAAGCCAAATTAAGAGATTAATTTAAAATAATAAGTAAGTCTCGTTTGAAGTATAATTTTTAATATAGTAATCGTATAGTTATGTATTTAAATGGTTGTAGAAATATTTAGAACAATTATTAACAGTTCATAATAATATATTATGGGTTACCGATAGTTATTTAAATTATCCGTGATTTTATGCGCAGTAATAAATAACGAATAATTCTACGTAGAATCGTGATTTTCTATCGTGGTTTTTCTTTTGTTCGATTGGATGTCTGATGAACTGTGATATTTGATAAGAATACCTATGATTAATAATAACAATAATAATAATAATATTATTTCACACGATATTAAAATAAAAGCATTTGGTATAATTGTGTAATTAGTAATAATTTATATCATGATGAAAACGAAAAAGGCAAATAAATAAATGGAAGAAAGTGGATTCGAAAATTGCTATGTTGCAAAATCCGACTATCCATTAAAAGTAATTTCTGAAATTATTTTATTAATAAATTGTAATAAATCGCTATTTTATTAAAATATACGTTTAAATTTACGATTATAAAAAAAAAAAAAAAAAAAAAAAAAATGGAAAAACGTGTAGTTACTTTGCAAGACAATAACGACGCAAAAATGTGCATTATTTATTTACAAAAATTCGTTTCATCTTATCACGATTTTTAAATTATTTTACGCTAACCGGACGCTTCGGACGAGTGTCAACGTGATAATTATAATATTTCTGTTCGTAAATTATTTACGACTGATGTATATTTTAATTGTACTTATGTTTGGAGATATTCTTTCACTTCTATACCTATAATAAGTTATTCAGCCATGATGCACGCATTATAGATATACATAGGCTTTTTGTTTTCTGTACGTTTAGTTTTGGGTCGTAATTTATGTACTTGAGCAACGGCTGCACCACGCAAAAACATCTTTTATTCAAAACTACAAGACAGTTTGTTGGTACAAGAGCCACCCCGAGTCTATAACATCGACTTATTTTTGTTTTACGGCACCCGACGTGGTACTATGTCAGTTTTAAAATTATTGCCAAACGAATGAAACATTATTTTCAACAATAATATTATTTGTCCATTATCAAGGGTTGTGTAATATACAGTTGTTATACATTTAGTAGGTAATAAAACAATTCCATCCGAGTATGAAAAACAAATGATTTATTTTTTTATACAAAACAAATTCGGTACAAAAATATTATATGGGCATATTACGATATATTATTGTTAGCAACGTGTATTATCATGGTTAATAATTATTGTTGTTTTTAAAAATACCATTATTATGATATTTTAACACTATATTAAACATTGTGAAACATATTTTAAATTTTCTTTAAAAACTCCATAAAATATTAGTATAACAAATTCCCTACGCGTTGAATATAAATTTTAGATCATTTGACATTTTTATGAAAGTTATAATATATCAAATACGGTGTAACTTGAAAGCTTAATACTATTATAATAATTATTGAGTATGTAACTAATTTACATTATTGCATTGCGTGTGTTGGGGGTAATAAACTAATAACATTAATTTTGTTAATAAAATTAAAGATGAATATCTTTATGTTATAATATTATGAACTATTGTTTTAGTATTAGAATTACTGGAATATTTTATTTTTATTTTTTAATAGGTTATTTTTATTATAATATTGGTAATTTATTAAAAAAAAATACACGTAATGATTAGGAACACGTGGTAAATGAAATGGTTTTTTTTATGATTTCTTAAACTTTTTCGACAAAAAAAATTTAAACATTGGTCATATTCATTTGAAACTATGAATTCCAAATTGTTAGAAATATTACGTCCATGTCAAACACATCAAACGACAATAAAGAATACGATTATGGTTGGTGAAGTAAATAAATAACTAAAATAATTGTTTATCCAAGCGGTAATATTTGGGTGTGGCGATGGCTGTTTTACAGCGAGTCTACGGTCAGTGATTTTATCGTCCACCGGATGGAATGTTTTTAAACGATTCTAACTGGCTTATCGCCCAGTTTAACACTCGTGAGGATTACAGCGACCTCCACGGCCGGAATGCCCTAATGGACTGGTATCTTCATGTTTTATACAATTGTCAGCTTTCATCGAAAATTAACAATAGATGTACTGATGTGCTACGGGGTTGGTTGTTTAGACTTTAGGACTTTGGGTTCACTTCAGACGCACTTTGGATTCACCGGAAGGAAACCGGACTCGACAGAATGCCCGAGTATATAATTGTTCGTTAAATATAAATTGAATGGCACAAACAGTAATTTATAATGAAATATTGAAGTGACAATAATAATATCACATAAAACACAATACAATCAAAAACGACGATTGCGATATAGGTTATTGAATAAATTGAATGAAAATGTTTTTGATTTTAAGGAAAATTATATAAATAATATTAAAATGTTGTATTAGTATAATATAATTATTAGGTCCGACAAAACATAAATGATAATATTTTTTTTCATACGCGATCCCATTAAACATAATAATTTAACAACTTAATAAAACATATTATATAAAAAAAAATAAAAATATTTTTACTATCATTTATATCATAATATTATAATATGTCCATAGTCAATCTTAAATTTAAACGTTTGTAATATTCTAAATAAAATATATAAAACAAATTACAAAATTTTTGTAAAAAAAATAATGTAAAATATATATATTGTAGAAGACAGCATATGATATATTACACGAACTGAAGTCATTGTATAAAAACGAATATAATTTTGACAAAAGCAATAATGTTTAACAAATAATATATTTTAATATTCTTAAAATTGTTTTTGAAGAATATGGTAATATCTATTAATGTATGTAAGGTAAGATTCAATAAATAATTATTTGATAACATATAATATAAATACAATATAATATTAATTAAGTTATTGAAAATGAACTGTCATTATACTTATAGTAACAAATAAAACTCGTATTATTATCAATAATTAGGAGTTATAAAAAACTTGTAAAAAGAAATTTTTGTTAGGTTATACTAATTTAAATTTTACACGTTAAATAAAAAATAAAGCTTGAGATTTTATCTCAATATAAATAACTATAGTTATTTTGGTAAACATAAATTCTGATGTAAAACAGAAAAAAATGGCACACTATTAATAATAAAAATTAAATATGATATAAAAATGTTATTAAAACATATAACTATAAATGTCAATAAAATTAATAATATATAATATAATAATAAATAAAAAGTTTGGTGAAATTGTTATTTCCAAGTACATAAATTAATCTTGATTATATTTCGTTATATTATAGCGTCACTATTTCATAATATTATTGATTAACATTTGTATTATATTTTTAGTTTCAAGGACTAAGATATTGAAATCAATGATAGACAAATAAAATCTTTAACAAGATGAGTTAATATAGTAATGTAAATATAAATTTTTTACTCATCAATAAAATAAATAATGAGTTACTGTTTTTAAAATTCCTGCAGGTAAGTTAATTATAAAATTGATATTTTTATCATAATATAAAGTTTATATTTAAAACTAAACTTAAAACTAATAATTTGTAGGAATATATATAATATATGATTTGTATTATTTATTTGTGTGTCTTATTGATATATGGTTTGGCTTTTGGAATAAAAATATCTTTTATACTTTAAATTTATTTTTAAATAATATTATTATGTAATATTTAACTCTTTATGGTGCTTATAAAAATATTATAATCAAATAGCTATAAAATTATAGATTATTAATTGATTATATTATCAATTGTTGGTAAAAAGATTTCGCGTTTTTCTCTTTATTATAATACAGTCAATGTCATTAAATAAAAAATTTAGTTAGACATTTTTAATTTTGTTATCAATTATCTTGACTTAACTGGGTTAACTAAAAATACTGTTTTAACATGTTCAGCGTTGGACGATAAAAAGAATATGACCAATGATTTTCGATTTATATAAATAAATAAATACTAAATACGATCGAATTCGATTTGTGAGAAAAACACGATTATCTTGCGGATATATACTTACTATATAACAGGTAAAATATATTTTTCGAGTTTTTTTTTTGTATTATTCAATAACCATATTACGCATGAATTTCTCCAGGTTATCATAAGTGAGCCAAGCTGTTTGCGTAATACAATGAGCCCATCCGTATTTATGTTGTCAAAACGGCAAAATCCAATGACACGGCGGACATCCCATTTGTTTCTGTTCGTAACTTATTTTAATGACGAAATATTATACTGTGTAATATACGAGTATACCACGTTCATTATATGAAGCAGAGTCGCAGATTTTATTTCATTTAAAAATACGTTTTATTTACTTAAATTAGAATTATCGTATTTACTTTATTGTTTAGATTACATCTATAAAATATATTATAATTTATTGTGTTTGGTGGGTTCAAAATATCTCGCATACGTATATGATTTCTGTTATGAAATTTTGTTAAATATAACTGAAATTGTAAATAAGTACTACATTTTTACTTAAGCTACTTTATTATGCAAATTAGTAATTAAGGTTTACGTTTGATTATTTTTTTGGATTGTTTTTTCTTCTATTTTACCAAAGAAAACCGATTTCTTAATATAATTGGTATCTGTCTATTATTATTTAATGGTTACCTAATAAAAAGCGATTTAATTTAATTTTAGTGATGTCATTTGATGTTTATATTGTGATTATTACATAAACACTTAAAATACAGAATTTGCGCTAATGGGCACTTCTAACCGATATAGGCAGTTATAAATTTAAATGGATAGTTGTAAATACATATATGGATAGTAGCTAAAATATATGATTGCTTTGTTTATTCGTAAAATATGATGTTAAAATTATTTATTTTAATTCAATGTAGATATTTAAAAAAAAAAATTACATTTTTTTATATGAAAAAATGTAAGACTCAATTTTAGTTCAAAATAATAAAACAAAAGGCAAATAATAAGTTTATTTTAATGGTGTCATCTATGAAGCTTCAGATAAAAATAAAATTATTTATAGTGATGATAGTGGTGAAGAAGGGTTAGGCTTTAGAAAAAAAAAAAATGAATGCGAAATAATTTTTTATACACGGAGATACATAGTACAAATATATAGTAATATTGTATATTAAATTAAAAAAAAAAAAAAAAAATATTATATTAAATTATAAGTGTAAATAATTATAACTTATTAATTACTGGTTGCATTTACTATACGTTAATGAATATTATTTTTTTTTTTTTTAAACCACATGCATAAAAATAATATTTTGGGTAGTTTTAAAAAAATTCTTAGCACAAGCTTTGCTTGAAAATAAATAAATATAATCCAGATTCCTCCTCCTCCATACTTGAATAAATAGCTTATAATTTAAGATAATGAAAACAGTAAATATATAATATTATTGCATACCTACTTGTAAAATTGTGTCGTATAGTCTCGCACTATAATATTGTAAATTTCCATTTATTTTTATTTTTTTTTTTTTTTTTTGGAAATAGAGTAACTGTTAAGCTATAAAAGTAACCTGACCTAGAACTGAGAGTTTAAAATTTTTAACAGACTAAATACAATAATCTACATTATGATACCTAATGAAAAACATGAATATTAGATATTTCACATTTAAGTACACCAAGACTTACTTAAGTACGTGAACAACTGTATAAACCATAATAATAATATGGATGAAACATAAAACTCAACATAATGATATAAGCTATTATTATATATGCGTTCCAGAAACGAGTTACGCTTTTGTAATATTCCTACCTAATATTATACGTATTATTGTTTTTTACACGGTTAACACCGGTGTTTCGTATATGTGCTACGAAAATGTGAAATTCCATTTGTCGAGACGAATATCGTAATAAATAATACGTTTTGACTTTCAAAAAACAAAACGTTTTGTCAAATAATCATCGACGAATCTTAAATTACGGTAATAAAGTAATTCGATAAAATTGAAATCGTTTTCATTTTATTACTTATAATCTGAACGAAACATAGGTTTTCGCGACGAAAGAAATATTAACTTTTTGGTGTCATTTTGTAATATAATATTTTATCTTCGTGAGGCGATCAATATTGATTTGCCTAATAAACAAAAATCAATTAAAATTTTACGAGAACATTATTCATCAAAACAACATAACTTTAATAACGCAATTAGCGAAATAATAATATTATGCTAGATATTTAACGTACGAAATATAATATGCATATAGGTAGTACATTACAGCGGTTTTTTTCTTATTTTACAGTTTAGTTAATTTCCTCATAAACAACTAAAAACAACATTAAAGTTTATGTTTCAGAAATTATATGACTATAATTAAATACACCAGTGCGTTTTAGCAAAATACATCGTTAAAAAATCGATTATTTTCATATAGAATATTATAATCTACGATAAAATATTTTCTGACTTTAAATTTTGAGGGAAAAGTTAATTAGAGTTGTGAAATATGCGTTTAAATAAATTCTTAAATTTAGAGCATAGCCTTTGAAAAGTAAAAACGAAATTAACCTAGTGTAGTTGTATTACTATATTATGACTGCGTATTAATTGATATAAATTTTCGACTTTATATAACAATTTGAAAATCATATTCGTATTATAATAAATATTATCAACGATTTGATAATGGTATTGCTTAATAAATCATTATAACGACCCATATGTTTTAAAAAGTTAATGCTATGAGAATAAGTACATTTCTTTGTATTCATCAAAATGTTATTTACAAAAACAAACAATTGAAACTATAATTTATGTAATATATTTGTGTTGTGCGAGAAATAGTTTTTTATGTACTGCTAAACACATGATTATTATTTAATTAATAGCCGTTAGATCGAAAAAATTGTTGAAATCAGATGGTCGATGATTAAATTATTAATATAAAAGTCATTAACCACTATAAATTATATGAAAATGAATTGTTAAATAATTTAAAAAAATCAACGATGATTCGCATAGAAAGCATTAAATTATTTATCGCTGTTAAATTTTAAAATTATTATGTAAATCGTATGTACATTTTATTAAATTGTAATGTTAGAATTTATAGAAAATAATATAATATAATATGAAATAAATAAAGACGAAAGGAATAAAATATAGTTATAACGAAAGGTTAGGTATTTATTTTTCATTTTGACTTAATATAATAATTGTATACGTTGTGTGTTTTACAACTTGAGAATTTTAAATACAAATGTATTAAATTTAGTCGCTGTAAATTAAAATATACGATATGACGTATTATAATACTGAATATTAAATACAATTATAAATTATAATACGTGGTATTTCTTTAACATAACTATTAGAAAAGCGCAGATGATTGATTTCGTAATAATACAATTATTCGTATAATAAACATAATAAATATTTGTGTTTTTGAATTATTAATAACAATAATAAGAACGATGTTATTGTTATAAACTTCAAAAAAAAAAAACAGTAGCTTCCTTTATATATTATCGTAACTGCACAAATGTGTATTTCATATACGATTTTTGAAATTATTTTATTAATCCGACGTATGATTTTTATTTTCACGTCATTCTTCGAAGTTATCTGTACATTATATCTCAACACACGTACACGGCGATTATAGCGAGTTCGATTATATATTGTTACCCATATTATCGCAGGAATCCATACGAAAACTTCGGGAAAGTAGTTGGAAACGCCTGCCAGTACGTATTGTATTTTATAAATAGGTACACGTATAACATTTTTTTCGGAAATAGGAAATCAGGAAACGTGGAAAACGTATTAAGTATACGCTCGAATAGTGTCGGATAAAAACGAAAGCATACGTAATTAAAACAAGAGAAAACAAGGCGTGGAAATTAATTTCAGTTGTTTTTTTTTTTACACGTGAAATGTCGACAAAGGTCGGCCGACACAGTGTAACGAATGAGTGCTCGCGTAAAGAATATGCAGGCATATATTAGGAGATTAAGGGATGGTGGTGTATTTCTTTTCCGTCTGAATCGTGGACGGTGGAGAGAATGCGAACCGTTGGTTCAAGAATAAGTCGAAACCAACCCCACACCGTTCCTAACGTTACCATTACCGCGGTGACAAATGTGATACCAGTTGCTACCGACCGGGTGGAGAAAAACACCGGTGGCAGGTGCACTGTGGGTTGGATGGAGGATATCGAGGGATTTTTTTTCTCCCTCCCCCCATGGCGAACATCGCAAGACACGGTGAGTGTAAGAAAAACGAGCACAGGTTTTAAGCCGCCCAGAGGAGATGTCAGTAATAAATAATAATAACCGGTATTCGGCCCAATGATATTCAACTTTTCCTCTTTCTATAGTATGATAGCAGCGGTGAGAACATAGTGAAAAAAATATATATTTGAATATAAGACTAAATTTATATCGAGACGATATGGAAATCGCAATTGTTTAAAACTCAAATGATACATGATAATGAACAATAGATATTTAATTTTTGTCTCTACACAATTATTGAAAATTCAATAACACATAATGGTATAAACGTGTTTATTAGATACCTACACTTTTCACTGAAAACTAATTATACTTATTTTAATTTAATTAATATTATTGTATTTTTTAATTTTTAAGTGAAACGTATGAAGTTGCAATTGGTATTTGGCAAGTATATAGCTACAACTTTGATAACATATTACAGTTTTCAATTAATTTTAACAAAAACAATTGCAACTTCATTTATGAGCTATTTATGACTATTATACACTACATTTGAAAATATGAGCAATCACAGTTCAAAAATTGTTTTGAGAGACAGGGATAGTAATGATTCAATAAAATATAAAAGTTTAATATTATGTAAAGCAGCTAAATGTGCAGTAAACTAAGTTAAACATAATATTATAAAAAATAATATAATGTGTTGTATGAAAGGATAGGGACAAAATAAGTAAAGATGCAAACAAGCTCTGGAAAGTTATTTTAAAATATGTTGTGCATAACAAATGAGATAAAACAGTTCTAAATATGAGAAGAAAGTAAAAAAAAAATATCTTTAAGGATTATCAAATAAAGCATTTTCAGGGGAAACAATACTTAATAGGGTAAATATTAAGCAGGGGTATATTAATAAGAGAAAAATAAGAGTAAAAATAAAAGCAAAGAGTATGAAGTATATTTAGAAGAATACAAAGTATAAATGTTTATTAGACTGGTTGGAGTAAGTTAAAAGTGTAAAACCTTACGTATGTTTAAATATAGTATAGCAGGTAAATTTTTTTTAGTGTTATTAATATATTAAAGAGGAAACATATACAGTGACTTATAAATATGAAAAATATAGTGATATTAAATTTACGAGTCATTATAGTATGAAGAATTGAGAAAAGTTTAGAAAAATAGATCAATATGCGTGATATATTTCTATAATATTCGTTTTGGATTTATATTCGGTTAACAAAGAAGAGAATATTATCTAGGGAAAGTAGAGTCATTTCTATTTTTCGAGAAAAATTGCATGTAACAAATTAAATTTCAAAAATACGATTAAAAAAACAAATGATTGTCTTAATACGAGAATATTAAGAAGAACGAGAGAATATTGATAAGAAAAAACAAATAATGGTTAGGTATATTAAAAGATGAGTATCTAATAGATGAGGTGGCTATAATAGACTATATAAACAATAATTAATTATTTTATTAAAACTATTTCATCACGCATAGTATTTGCATGTTCTTATTGAAATAACTTTAGTTTGTTTGATGTGCGTATCAAATAAACTCTTATTGGGAATATCAAAGGAATATTACATACTATTTTGTCTTTTGTTGAATCGTTCATTATTTTATGGATTTCTGCGTCCCATCATGTTTATCGTTTGCAATTTTGTGTGTTTCACAAGCGGTAATATTTTAGTTGCGTTCTTCATTTCTTTACATTACTTACTGATACTTTAAATAAATGTTTCATTAAAACGAATACATGAACATGTTTAACACATAACTCGAGCAGCGGCGGTTTTGGTTATGAAATATAAAGTTTGAAGTATGTATTGTAAAGATGAGCGAGAGTTTTGGTTCGAAAACGAAATTTAATTTCGAACAATATTTCCCAGCATACGCTTTAGTGTCTTACGACACGTAAATAATTAATATTCTGGTGCGCTTAGGATGCACACCTTCGAATAAATAGTTATTCGAATAAAGTGTTTGTTCATTAACGTAAACTCTTTCAAGACCGTTCGGAGACCCGCATTTTGTCGTCATTTACGGTTGGCATAACTGATTGAATTCGTCCACACAACTTTCTGCGAGCAAGTGAATTTTGTTTAACAAATTTTCGTCTTAACAGTTGTACCTAGTGTTCAGACACTGTTATTGTATCCAACGATTTGCATTTCACAAACTAGAAAATTCGTATTTATATTTTTGCGACATTTTACAACAACAAAAACAACATCTACACGCAACCGTTAAATATAAAATAAACCTTTTTAATATTGAATGATGTTTTACTGTACCTGTATCGTGTTTTAGACGTCCAGTTTAAATTAAATTTAACTACACGTTTCCGTAATTTGCTCGTTTACATCATTTTTTATTACAAATAATTACCTTTTAAATATCATACATTAATCATAAATCACATTTTACGGAGTACTTTATGATCATTTTAATTAATAATACATTTAAATAATTAAGCGAAAGTGAATTTTATATTTTAATCTGAACACTGAACATTTTTTTTTTACAGTAATATCAGAACAGATAAATAGACAAAAGTTGTAACTAACTACTTATAACCAACTATCAAACTCACTTGCTCCAACTATATTTCCTGTAACAAGAATCGAATACTATTGTTAAACAAATTTAAAAATATTTAAAAAATATAAAATTTATTTTTATTATGTAATCGTATATTGCATATATATTTAATACAATTAAACTATTTTAAAAAAAAAATAGGTAAATTATATAAAGGTCAGGCTGATACATATTATCTAATATCTATTTAGGTTTCTAAACCATAATTCAATATAATTATTAATTATATGAAAATAAATATTTCAAATACAAACTGTCGTTTTATACATTTAAAAACTAGCATCGCAAATTAGTGATGACTAATTTTTATGGACTTGAAATAATTAATATTTTAAATATTCTATATTAATGTATTTTTGTCTGGCGTCTAAATAATCATACACCTTATTAATAAATATCTGCAAAACTTGATGTTGAATAAGGCTAAAATCTGATAAATAACTTATCTCGTGATTACTACATATTAAAGTATGATAATCGAAAAAGTTATTTAAGTTTTATGTGCTATTATGCAAATCGATAATAAATAACATTCATTGTTGAAGAACAGAATAAGTTTATTCTATTGTAAATTGTGATTTTATTTCGTAATTATGATTTATTTATTAGACAAAATGCTGAGTTTACCTACGAAATTTAACAATATTTTCGCTGACTTATTATTGACATTATCTACACGATAAATATTAAAATGAACAGTTTGACATAATTTCTGTTTGTATCGAATGCAATCGTTTTATTTCTCTATATATTATATTATGTTTAATAAAAAAAATATTAAAATAATCAATATTAGATTTGTGTATTTTGTTTTTAAATAAATAACCATTTATTAGTATGTAACCTAATTATACTCTAATAACTATATAAAAAACGAGCATTACAAGAATATGTATATAATTATTTGAAACAATTCTTGCCAAAAGTTTTGCTTAAAAACGTTTTTTATATAGTGATTAGAGTATAATTAAGTTAAATACTGATTTTTAGAACTAAATCTATTCAAACTGCAACCTTTTTTTTTTTTTTTTTTTTTATAAAAATAGAATTGTATTTATGTTTTTATATTTATTTAAATTAATATTTTTATAAAGACATTCGTTCAATTCAATTTAAACTGTAAGATTGGTTTTATTCTTTTGTTCTTTTTTGGATTTGCACAGAAAAGTTAATATTTCCAGAGGCGTTTTTTTTAGTAATACTCCCTTTTGTACCTTTAAAGATAATACATAAATATACCTAACCTTGATAAACTATCATATAGCTTCCCTACGTTAATCTGGGACGTTAAACAATTTGTTAATACGGCGCGTTGTATAGACAATTTCACTACTTAACTGCGTTGGTTCTTTATCATAAATATTATATTTTAATAAATAATAACTAAAAAATACGTCAACGGAATAATTAATATTATTGCACCTGAGACATTTATATTTTATATCAAACGATTTATATTATTCACGTATTATACAGATATTGTAAATAATATAATTTAATTAAAAACAAATGAATTTGTTAATATAATGGTTAGGTTAAGTTTGGTCTCTTTAGATGAGATATATTTAAAAATATATTTTTTTATTTTACCGATATCGATTAAAAAATAATATTTATATCGAATTTAAATAATAAAATACAATTTTGAAAAACAATATTAATATTTATTTATAAAATAAATTCAACGTATATAATATACAATTACATGATATACAGTTATTTATTTAGTGACTATGCTTAAGATATTTTTTAGTGGTAATATCACTTAAAGTTAATACTATAGTTAAAATAGACAGAATATATTGCTGTTATTATGGTAATTTTTAAAGCACAATTTTTCAATGACATCACGATAATTATGACGATAAAAAATATTCATCGACTTCATATTACATTGTCCTTGGTAAACGCTAATAAATTATTTTAATTATACAAAACAAAATAATATGAATAGAAATAGAATTAACATTATTATCACGTTAAACATTATTATTGTTTTATTTATATATGTTTCTAAAAATGACATTTATAATATAATTTATCATTTAAATCGATGCGAGGTTTTATAAAAAATTATCTCGTAATACCTTCCTTGGTATAAAGATTTTAGAATTTTATTTGACATTTTGGGCTGTATGCACAATAAATATTTTTAATCTTACTTAATTCTCATGTATTAACTCATGTATAAAGCGCAATTATTTTATTTATTTTACCATAAAATCGAATCAAAACAAATTATCGAATTTTCATGTCGAAATAAATTGGTCAATAAATAAATTTACATCGAAATATACATCGACGTAGATATTTCAAAGTTTTGCGATTTTCTGATAGAAAAAAACCGATTACGATTCAGGCGCGCCGGTCTGACCTTCGTCAATTCGCCTACATTCTAAACCCTAGATGCTGGTTATGCAGTACACACGATAACCAAAACTATCTAATAAATAACTGTTTGTTAAAGAAACGTGGTCATTTGACTCGTTTCCTGCAACCTAGAGTACTTCACCTATAATAATAGAAGTGTGTTTATTGTAATTCCATACCGTTCGATCCGATCGGCAAATTTACAGCAATTGCCGATATTCCCGAAGGAATCTGTACGGTTTGTAATGCTATAGACAACTGTGACCGGGTAACCGAATGTTTGACTGCATACGGTCGTAACCACTACAGTAACCCGGGCAGAATAAATACAAAACCATGACCGTGTGTACGTTGACAGAATTTCTTTCAAATAAAACACAGTATGCAACGATGAATTGGTACAATATGAACCTCAAAAATATAATTTTTCCGTTGCATTTTGGCAGTATATTAATTGGTATTTACGATAAACGTTTTAGTTAGAATTTTTAAAAAAATTAAATAAATGCAGGATTTTTAAGTATTTCTATAATATCTTTATAAAGTATAAAGCATTCGTTTTTTAAATTATACGGTGAAAATTCGTTACATATTTTATGAAAATACGCTCTTTTATATAAACGTTAAAATATATTGAGTAAATCGATTGAAATTTTTTTTTAGATCTCTTAAATGTTATTTAAATGTTTTATAGTAATATGTATTTTTTAAAAAATGTAGAAGTTTTGTGCATGAATATAATTCAATTCATCTGGCCATTCCAATTTGTGTAATATAATATTATCTGATAAAGAATAGTTGACACTTTATTAAGTTATACCTAATATAAAATCATGACCATTTATAATTAATTGTATAAAAGTGTTAATAACACTAAGTAACGATTATATTATAGTCCGATACGACTGAATTTCGCTTCCGAATGTGATGATTTATCATTGCTTTCAAATGGTAATTTAAATACAATACAATATCGTCTGACCACAATTGTCTAATCTCTCCGATGACCAATGAGATGAAAAAAGAATGTCCATAAACAGTATCCAGCCCGATTTTTTATTTTACAAAACAAAACAAATTATTTTGTAAGATTGTAAAACACTAATATTTTTATAATATTTTATTGTGAAATACTCTTAAATGTCTATAATATGTTTAATAATTACTACAACGCTTAAAATTGTCAAACAATATTCTCAGGCGTGAAATAAACGATAAAATTATTGTTGAGACACGTAATGGATGAAACGTGAGAGTGGGAAATACAACCATTTTACTTCGTATCGGATTCCGACTCTTAACTCGTTAACGCATATTTTCACGACCACTATAAATATTTTGAATTTTTTTGGTAATTTTTGTGTCACACTCGTGTTTAAGCTCAATTTATATGAACTATGCCATTCATTTGTATGGTATAGAGTTTTATACGCGCAAAAACCGTGGTCAATGTGGGATAATATTTGGTTAGGTAAATGTTGTTAATTAATAATGATGGACATGACTTGTAAGCTCAAAAGCAAAAGATATTCTTAAAATTTAACTCCTCTCTAAATAAAAATGTACATTATTTCAGTATGTATAACAACTTTATTTACTCAAGAGAAATACACATATAATATGCCTACTTATCAAAATCATTCAGAGTGGAAAAATGTATTTACATTTATTTTTTGACATTCTAATTAAAATATAAATTTGGTTATTTTCAATTAAAATTTAAAACTCATTATTTTTATATTGTTGATTCACTTATTATAAATATTGTATTTTCTATTTTTATATCCTTATGAACTATATATTTCACACATTTTGTTTTAAATTTATTAACAAATAAACGTAACTTGAGTTATGCCAGTTATATTTTTAAAGTTATTAAGTTTAGACAAAATTTAAATATTTATTAACTTTGACACTTTCTCAAAATAATAAATAATGTGCTATAATTTTTAATTTCTAACCAAAGCAATGCGTTCTACAATGATCTCTGTTTTTTTTTTTTTTTTGTATGTTACATATGAAGAATTTTTTTCGAACAGTAATGATAGCCGATTACAACAAAAATGGTATTCATTCAGTAGGTAGATAATTTTGTCAAATTGGTGTTTTATTATTAATATTATCAATATTATTTTGCTAATGAATCTGGAAAAAACACTTAAAATGGAAAAATGCGTGAAATCTTCATTTTTAACGAACATGAATTTCGTTTATTATAAAATAACTAAATTTTATGTTGTATTTTATTTGATAAATAAAGAACATTTTTAAAAATAAACATAACCATTTATATTGAATACCTGACTGAATTTCGCTCACTATCGTTTTTTTCGAAAAAATATTATTCCATACAAATCTTAATAATATAACATAATAACATTTCACGACTGATTTCTCCAAGAACCAAAGGGATAAAAGAGCGATGCTCAAAATCGTTTATACGGCATTTTTATATTATAAATATCGTACATATTTTTGATTGTTTAAAAATATAACAATTGATTTTGACTTAAATAGGCATTTAAAATACAAAATGAAATATTATAAATTGTATTAAATACAAAATTCATAGGGACAGTAAGTAGAATATGCGATGTCTATTGTTTTATTTATTTACTATCCAGTTGGTTTCTAAATTTCTACACAGTTATTCAGACAATATAAAAATGTATTGACAGTTTTTTAAGAACTTTTATTTATCGATATAAGTTATACTTTATTCAACTTTCATAAATCTATAAATTAAGGTTTATTTATATTTATTTTAACTTTATTAGAAAATATAAAAAAAACACGTTATTCTGAGTTAAAATAAAATTAACCTTTCTAATAATATATTTATTGTGCAAACAAATGGAATTTTTTTAAATAGTTCAGCTTCTTTAAAATAAAAGAACGTACAATTAACATGAATAAACGTAGATACTTTATAAATATGTATTTACTGCAATATATAATATATTTTATTCGTTTTAATGAACACATGTAAAGTTTTTGTAATTTTAGTAATTGGTTTACTGATCGGTATTCGATAATTTTTTTATTATGAAACTGTTCATAAATGAGAATTGTGTTTTATATGATATGATATCATTAAATATTCTCGTTTTATAAATGTTTAAATTTAAATTTACTATTAAGATTATTTATACTTGTCGTGGTATACTATACATAAAATTATTGTTCTTTGAGATAGTTCGTTGCCTAAGAGACGGTAAGAAATGTTTTAATCTTGTTGAGTTGATATGTGCTCATAATTTATATATATATATATATATATATATATACCTAATACAAGATATATATTCTAGTTAAACATGTTCTTCCATTTAATACCTTGCGAAAATTATTCTACTTTGTGTTTGTCTAAATTACATTAAACTCATTGCGATGAAAAGTCGTACCGACATCATATATTATGGAAACGAGTTTACGTTTAGCGCCGTAATATATAAAAATAAAAAACAAAATTAACTAACTTTTATTAGTGATTGTTTTATTTAAAAATAAAAGCATTGCATTATATAATACTGATTTATGTGTGACAAGTGTATTAGAGTTCCTTGATTATTTTTTACTTTAAATAATTATCAAACATTTTACAATTATTATACAAATAACAATTATAATATTCTATTTGTACATTTTGTCAATAATTGATGATCTATTGTAAATCAACAATAGAATTGTTTATTGTTCAGTTAAACAACATTAAATAAAACAAAATTCACCATACTTAAGACCTTTAAAATTCATAAAAATTATATTAGATTAAATTAAAATAAATTAATTGTTAGAAAATAATTTTAAAATGTAAAATATAAAAATTGTATTTATTTTTATACTTGAATTTATATTTAAAATTATTTAAAAAATATCAATATAATTGATTTTTCATATAGTACATAAAGTGTATAGAATATATTTTATTATATTCCTTATTGGTACTATGACTCGTATAATTAAGTTATTACATATTCTATATTGACTATAATTAATAATTTATTAAACAATAAAAGGAATATTTTAAAGGAAGCAATTAAATTGATTTATTAATCATTAAACTTTTTTTTTTAATTACGTATATATAAATCAAAGTTTGATACTAAATTTACCGACATAAATATTATATATTGATTTGTTTGAGATCAATTTAAATTTAAACAACCTATGATACGTTTAGTACATAGAAGGTGAATTAAATAAAAATATAAATAAAAATACTCACAATTTGTTAGTTTACTAACTTTTTGGTTGAATCAATAATTATCATTTTTAGACACGGAAGTGACGAAAAGTGAAGTGTTCTACCCCCGATCTAGTTTAAGCTTAAGACACCTTACATCATCGACTCACCGTTGTATCCATCCGTCGGTACATGGGAATATAGTTAAATTAATTACTATGAAAATCGATAATTTATATAGAAAACAGAAAATATAAGTTCAAATACGGATTTAAATTTAATATTTTATTATAGTAGTTAATATTATTGAATTATAGTTTAGTAATTTAAAATTCGTTTAGAAATCAGAAATTCAGATCGTTTGTGCAGTAATTTAAATTTGTTTTTTGTTACATTAAATAATTATGTCGTATGGAACCAATAAACAGTAGTACCACTTTTTTTAGGTGAACAAATATTGCACAAAAAACAATATTCTATTAAAAACATGAACGCTATATTATGAATTTATGACGAGTATAAACTTTAAAAAATCTCTTTTTTTCCACTATTTTGGTGATAGAAAAAAATAATATTTTTAAAATAAGAAAATTAAATAAGTGACCATATTTCATAAACAACAGACAATGATAATGATACTGATAGGATATCAATTATTTATGAGTTAGGTATAAAAATATACTTATGTATTAATATTGAATTGGTGAACATTATTTTTTTTTTTCTTTACTAAATTGTACATTTAAAAATAGTTTATATATACATTTTATATTGTTCCTTCAGGTTATACATCGCAGTATACAAATTAACATAATTAATTAACGAAAAAAAGTGTTTTTTAATGTATAAAAAATGATTAGTTTTATTACTTTTTTGTAATTAAAAAGACAAATAATTATTTAACTATATGTTCTGTAAAACATGTGTGCGTTTTGGAATTTACTTTTTTTTTAATAAAATGTTATGTTTTTTTTTTTAATATTTCATTATAGGAACATCATTGAAGTTATATTATAATTAGTTTTATTCTACTTTTGTCGAATGAAAAAAACAACTTTTTTGTCATCGGTTGAATATTCGATAGGATTTATAAGGTAAGAGAATTTGATAAAAGAAAGATAACGTACATTCAGAAAGATAAGCGTGTGTGGGTGTTTATTCACAAAAAAAAAAATGGTGTTCGGACGTCATTCATCATTTTCATTTTCACCGTAATGTGCATTTACACACACAAACAATATTCGTGTTTACAAAATGTATACGCACATACCGCAATGGATTAAAATAGATGAAGATAGATTAAAGACCTTTTTTACGTGAATCCAAAGACGAATTTAGTACGTCCATTCGAAATTTATCTAGATTAAAAGGATACATAATATAAAACGAAGTACGTGTATTGTACAGGAGAGCTCTGAAAGATCCGACAAATTATCTAGGAATTTGGATCAGTAGTCAATATTTAATAAAATAGGTACATATATTCACGTTTGTGTTTTAGAAAAAAAAAAACGTAGTGGTTAAATCTTTTATTAAAGTTTAGTAGTTTATAAACGCTTAAATGTTATATATATATATATATATATTTATGAAGTTTGAAGTTTATGATAATACGATAATTATGTATAGCACTATTAAACTGCGTCCATAATCGTATTCGATCGATTATCGTACCCGATATCCGTTTATTCTAAACGTTTTTTTTTTTTTTTTTAGTCTAGAGAAGAAAGGCGACAGAGGAGAAAAATATGCACATTTTTATAATTTATATAAAAATCTTAGTAAGGTACATATTTTAAAAAAATTGATTGATACATATTAAATAGTTTTTTTCTTAGTTTCAACTGAGTTTTACGTTATTCAGATCGTTTAGGAACACAATAGTGTATGTAGTTAGCAGTAGATACGACCCTATTCTATTGGATATTGTATATAATGGTGACTATATATAATGCGGTTGCATGACCCAACGGACGCAGATATTATTATCCAAGACGGTTTAATTCCGATTGCGGGTTTGAGCTCATTTAGAACAAAAACATAACACCGCGGGAGTGAAAAAACCACCATCTGGAGCGCTGGAATTTTAGTTTATAACGCGCGTCTCTACATGCGGTTAGAAAGCTTAACGAAGGTGGTTTTACATTTGCAGTATTCATAAGCGTGTTCGCAGCGTACGTTTTTATGTTACCCAGAACATACTCAACTTGATCGTTATAATAAACGAGAAATAATAATTTATAAATAAATAAATTCTTAGAAGAGGATAATTCGAATTTGCATCAGTGGCGCACACTCAAAAATAAATAGGGGTAGCATATTGAATGGAAAAATACCACCCACCCACCAAACCATATTCATAAACAGATCCGTGGGGGCTTTGCCCCCCCACCCCACCCACCAACCAAAATATCAGGGGTAGCAGTTGCAACCCTTGAACCCTCCAGTGTGCGCCACTGATTTGCATACGAATTCTAATTTTTCGTATTGGCTATGCCTTGGTACATTATAATTATTATCACCTATTGATTTTCAACTTTAAAATTATCATGACATCACGAAAACCGTATAGTTCAAATTTATTCGATTGTTATTAAAACTATTTATTAAATAATTATTTTGCTTACGTGTTTGATCGAAGATTAGATAAACTCAGAGATTTTAAAAAGATTCGGATGATTCTTGATAGCATAAATTTATTAAATATGTTTTTACTCGAGTGATATTTACTATTCGTTATATTTTTTATCGTGACCAACAGTAAAACAAATAATATGATTATATGTCTAAGGTTCGTGATGGCAAATTATATAGTCCTTATTTCTAAGCGAATTGCTTATTAGAAACATCAAAGTACATTTAACTTAACTCGTGTAGTTATTTGACCTTGTGTCAATATTGAAGATAACTAAAATAGCAATTAATCTATCGCATAATAATAATATCTTAAATTGTATAGTATAATATTATCATAAAGTTTTGGATTAACTTCATAGTATAGCTAGAAGGTCATTTTATGGTTCAATAATTTTGTGTAGATAATGTAAACCCACGTTTAACTACATGATATCATACACATGCAGAAACTTTTATAACCGAAAAGCAAACAAAAATATTATAATACAATTAAAATATAATGTTGAATATGTAATTTGTATTATTATTTTTTAATTGGGTATAATTATATGTATTTCAATCATTAGATGTAGCCAACCAATACTTATAATAATTTATGTTAGTTCTAAACTCTATGTACTCAATGTTAATATCAATTCATTGAAATTTAACAATTACACCTCTCAAAGATAATACAGCAAACTTAATTCATAATAGCAACATAAGCATAATAATATTTATCATTTTTTAATGTTAATAATTAAAAATATTTTATAATACATTTTTCACATGTTTTTTATTCATTAATTTACAACGTGATGCATACAATTTATATGAAGAATTATTATTTAAAAACTTATCAAACTATAGTATTGTACGAAAGACACGAATCCAGAGATTACTCATTTTTCTTATTTACTGTAAAAATATTTAAAAACTTGTTAATAAGAATCAATTTGTAGTAATAATGTTCTTGTCATAACGAATTATTAGAATATTATAATTATATCTTTTTTATTGCCTATCGTTACTATGATAGCAGCGAATAATTTACCATCTCTGTCTGTCTGCACAAAACGATAATTGTTTCGTTTATGGTGATTTTATAGCGTTTTCATGAAATTTAAAGTGAATATAATTTTTTGAGCGATTGACATACCTGGTTTGTCATTAAAATATTATTTCAGAAAACGGACACGCGAATCACTCAAAAACGTTTCTGACGTGTTTTTAATTTGGAATTAAGCTATAAACTTAACATAATAGCTATATTTTTTTTATTTTACGTCATTTTGCCGAATTGACCTTCAAATTGGTAAATTTCAAAATGATTATAATTTTTTTGGGCGATCAACATACCGGGTTTATCATTAAAATACTATGTAAAAACAACAAATAAAAGCTGTTTAAATAATTGTGAACCTAAAACGCCATTTCTTGTTTTTCATTTAATGTTTGAGGAAACGAATATGCAAATCTTTTAAAAACGTTTCCAGCAGTCCATTAATTCGTTGAATTTGAGCTCTAAGCTTGACCTAAACGCTACTGTTTTTTTTATTCTTTTTTGCCGTATGTCCAGCAGGTTGGCGGTTATGGCGAATCGCGCTGTAAATATCATCCTCTCATCTAGTAGATTTTATGACGTTTTCGCAAACAACATTTTATCATCTGACGCCCAACGTCGTGTAAAATCGACGATATCGCGTGTATTTGGATACCGTCTATTTATAAAAATGTCGTGATTAACTACACGTTTCTTGAAATACGTGCTCTTCTACGTGTGTCAAGCGAAATCAGTTAAATTATGTAAAGTGAAATATTGTATACAACTTTGTAGTGTTATAATTCGTGTCCCGAAAACCCGCGACCGTACTGTCCAAACGCCCGAAACACATATGCGAATGCATATTTTACGGTGCTCGGGACCCTAATTATTATTCATTACCGCGTTGAACATAATAACATTATACTCCTATCAGTATCTCCAAAGTTTTACCCTCCCCGCTGGCGTAGACTACGTTACAAATTATTCATTGCCCCCTCACCATTCTGTATCCGATAGGAAAAATAATACACGGTAATCGTCTGGGCGTATAAGACATTATCATTTTAAAACATGTTTTAATAAACAATTTTGATTGTAATTACTCATCAAAAACGGTTTCGGTCCATCAACTAAATAATTATTATCTATTCCTCAAGTTTTTTCGTGACCTAAAAGTTAAGTCAACGTGGCCAACCATGTTCTCGAATTAATGAGATACCATCTTTTTCAATAGTTCTTCTTTTGGCCATTATCGTTCCACATTTCAATTGTCTTGCTATTTATTCCAGTTCTCTTTAAGTCAAACAATGATCACTGGCTTCTTAACATTAATCTTAACTATCAATGACTCTTTTTTTTATTTTTGTGCTAAATGTTTTGTATTTTTAATTTTCTACGATATTTTTAGGCAACTTAAGCGAAACTATGTTTCAATGTAAAAAGAAATGTTATACTAATAAATAGTATCTTTAAAGTAGGTACAATAATATATTATTCAAAAATATTATACTTTAATAATTTCGTAAATAATAGTCATAATTATGTTTTTTCAATAAAAGAAAATTATAATTATGTATGTAAAAAAAAAAAAGATTAAAGATACTTTCGACAATGTAATACATTAGTTTATACATTTTTTTAAAAATTAAATGCATTTAAAATATGTTATATAAGAGAAATACCTCAAAATAATGATTATCCATATTATAATAAAATATGAATGACATTTCACAATGTGAATTTGACATCAAGTTTATAAAATGAACAATTTAAATATGCTGATTTGAAAAATTATGTTTGTTATTTGATGAATCGTCATTAACCTCATTGCTTATATCATCAGAAAAAATAAGTACAATATACACTTTCGGGTACGTTTTTGGTGATCACCAACAATTATAATTGACAAATGATTTTAATCGATTTCACAAATGTTATTAAAATCATCAAAACACAGTCTCCAGAACACAATAATGTCTATGTAAAGAAGAACATTTCAACTGGGTAGATTGACTATTTTTTTTTTCGTTACAAAAAGCATTTGTAAATATTTTAAAACATATGATTTCACGAAATGTTAAGACTCTAAACGCAAACTTTTAGATTAATTCGATATTTTATGCCGCTCACCACGACTCGTTAGCCCATAAATAACAACGTTAATCAATAAAAACAATACGTCCACGAGGGTTTCTTACTTTACACTCATTTTCCAGGCCAGACTTGTCCACTGACCCCAACTACTCTACAACAACTGCCTCTCTTAGAAAATCGAATCCATCAATCCAGTCGTTGTTTAAAACACGTATTAGATGTCGTGGTCCCGTGCCAAAAAATATATCGATCACGCTGAAAATATATTTCATTACACCGATACTGTCGGACATGTTCCTGAACGATAGTAAATCTTACACGACGATTGGAAACGGAGAATGTTTGTAACGTTTAAATTAGAAATTTGATTTTGTGGCTCTGCGTTTATATTCATCCTTCCATCGTGAATAGCTTATGACAACACTAAATATTATATTTATCAATTATCAAAGCGGCCACCACAATGTTCTTCCAGATATTATAATTTACATTTTTAACTTATATTAGTGAATATTACGGATGAAAACTGGAAATTTAACAAGTACACAAAACAACAATAAAAATATTTTTAACCCTTTTTATAAATCAGAGGAAAAACGTTGTTCTGTTGAACAAAGTCGACAAAAATAATAACTATGTGAATCCTTTGTCGCGGTGAATATTATACACAACGACCGTATTATACAAATAATATAAAATTTGGTAATATTATATCGGAGTTATAATTCCCTTGGGCAAATGAAAAAATAAAAATAAAATGCCATTAAAAAAAAAAATCAGAGTTGCGAGAGTTGAAAATATTATTAAATTTAATTATTTTAACATATACCAATTAAATATTTATGCGTTTTTATACCTGTTCGCGTAAAACTAAATGAGGGGAAGAACAAATGTTCGCTCTCAATCGCAGAGAATGGGTTTAATAATGAGTCAATATTTTATGTAATATCATTGTAGGCCCTTAGTATATGTACGAGTAAAATGCATACTGATGAACAATTCGTGTTTAAATAAACGACGGGAACAAAATACTCCATTACCTGTAATGTAATGTCTATTATTCTATTATTAATTACTTTTGAACCGGAATTCCGATCACACAAAACACCTAACCACTTTAATGTATTTAAATTAGTTTTACAATAAAAAAAAACAATAATTTGCTTAAATATTACTTAGATAACATCATGACTTTAAGCAGTGTGTCATTTGGGATTTAAAATAAATTAAGTATATAGCGTTTCAATTCATAAAACCTCTAAGAATTATTATGAAATATCACATAAATATAAAAAATAAAAATAAAAAAAACGTGGAATGAATCAATCTTATAGTATTTACATAAATTGCTAGAACGTTTTTCTCTTTTGTATCCCATCGCCGAAACAATAGTATTTTTTTCTCTCCATTATCAAACTCCGCTAATTATAGAGATAAGTTAAATCTAATTTTAAAAGTGATTAAGCCACAACAAGTAACATAAACAATACCGAAGAAAATACGTTATTTAAATTAAATGCACAAAGTAATATATTTATTGTCGTTAGTGTAACGTAAAATTTCACCCGTTTCGTTATAATTATTCGCAGTAGAACTACGCGTATTTACTTAACATAATTATTTAAAGTAGCGTTGTTCCTTTTTACTACGACGGTACATCGACGATTCTATTGTTCATAGCATATTGATGTAAAAAAGTGAATCAAATACATCTAGTATTCCGATAATTGAAATGGGGTATACTATGAAAACTGAATTAACATACGATTACAATACATTTCAAACTTACTTTATACCACAAATACTTCAAATACAATGAGTTTCGCCCATTATCGTCATGTTTTAATAAATTATATAAATCGCTAAAAATACTGTGTACACCAAAAACATTTAAAGATATGATTTGACATATAGGTGAACATTAAAACATATTTATCTCAGTTTAATTTAAATATTCTCGTCAGCAACTTTTTTTGATTTTATGAAGTAAACATATTATTTCTAGGGTGACAATGTTTTTGTAAAAATCATTTTATGATGTAGATCAAATAGTTTTGATATTGTGAGCATCGTGAAAAGTATGAAAAATAAAAATAAATAAACATTTTTTTAACCAAGTTTTGCAGGCAAATATTCAAACATTATTCTGTATTTATTACCGAAATATAGATCTTTTAAAAATTAAATTCAATCAAAATGTACTGTTTTAGAAATATTTAAATACTTTTATAGTAAAAAAGAACAATAATAAATTAGTTATATACTTAGTGCCTTTTAATTAATTATTTTATTCTTTTTATTGCATAAATACAGCAAATAATATGTTTTGACTTCCGATATAAAGTATTTTTTTCTTAAAATAACGGAGATGACATTTGAAAAATATAGTCAGCCATGAAATAATAAGGCAATATACAATATGAAACAATAACTAAGTAGTTAAATTTTATGACACGAATTTTTAAATATTCAAAGAAACGTTTTGTCAATTAAGTTTACTAAATACTAATATTATTACCTATAAAAAATCAACTTATTCTTTATGGAATACAAATATATTCTAGTACTTGAAAAACGTCTTTATATTATTTAGGTTGAGAATTCCTAAATATTGTATATCATATTCATATTTAATGAGTTATCAGTTTTAATGTTTTACAAAAAAAACCTCGAAAGTTTTTTAAAAAATAATGTTGGTACAATAAAAGAAAGCCTAAAATAACCAACCAAGAGTGGTTGTAAAACTGTAAAATAATTTAAATTTATTAGGCACTGTCATTCGGTACATAGCTTTATTTGATAACATATAATTAATATAGTAATTAAATGTATTATATTTATTCTGTATTCTCATTAGGAAATTATAAATGATAAGAGCGGTAATTCTACACTGGGGTTTCATTTTTCTCTCAAAATAAATAAATTGATAATTTCCAGATAGAAATCCTAAACCTAAACAGAATCCTATTTGCACTTTTTTTCTGGCTTAACAATGATTAACGACAATACACCGATTTAATACCTATTACTATATTATAACCTATTAAGTATTCAACATGTATAAACATAAAACTTAGTTTCTATATTATTTTTTTATACTTACGAATTAGGTAGGTACTAATTCGAATTAACATAAGGTGCTATTAAACAATAGGTAAATACGTTACACAATTTAACAATTGAAATGTAATATTATCTGACTACACGAAACATAATATTATTATAAAATAATTAAATAAATACAAAACATTTTTCGTTGACTTAAAATGAATGAATTCTATCATAGTATTATGAAATATTTAAATGGTTTATTTTAAGTTACAAAATTATATTCATTGTTTTGTTTCATTTAAACATATTATCTTTATAATATTTTCATACGCTTATTTTGTAAAAATCGAATATTTTGTAAGAAAGAATATTGTAATACAATAATATCTTAATTATCTTACTGGCTTAAGTTAAAATTTAAAACTAAAATATTGATATATAGAATAAAAAAATTGTATTAAATAGAATCCATTTATTCTATTATTTATATAATTGGTTGTGCCATAAAACTATATTATAGAATATTTTCATTCTAAATGTATTATAAATATTGTTAAGTACAACTTTGTCATCCTAATTTGTATATTTAATATAAAAAGGTGCAGAATCGTTTTACTAACTCATGGTGTAAAACATTACTATACATTACTTTTTAATGTTTTTCAACATCATAGAACCTTTTAATTTTAAGTATTTTCTTAAATATTTCACTTATAAATCTCATTTTTGTACGGCTAAACAAATATAAATAAGATTATTAAAAAAGTCAATTTGAAAAAAAATCGGATTTAGAACGTTTTTATTCTAAGCCAACGATTTGGTAAAATTATAAATTGTCAATTTTCTAAAATCCATAAACTAGTTAGTATAATATATTATTATTTATGTTTAATTATAATTCATTCGACGAATTGAAATAATAATAGTCATATCGTGTATTCATTTTATATATCTAGGTTATACTTATTCTAAACTTTTAAAACAATAATAAATTAAATACGATAAATATGATATAAAGATTAAGATATTATTTTAAAATTATAACGTAAACATTCATCTAAATGCATAATGTATTCTAAGCATAAAATTTAAATTAAGAAAACAATATATAAAATGATTTGGAAACTTTTAAGTGTAACATTATTTTACATATGAAACGATTTATAAATATTAAAATGCGTAAAAAGCATTTTTAAATATAAAGTAAATTGATATTATTAAGCATACTGTATAGCTTAAAAATGTAATATATATTGTTTAATGTCATAACACATATATAGACTAATCTAACCTAACAATTTAAGAATATAATATTTGAATAGTATTTTTCAAAATACACATACACGTAAATATTTGATTAATAATTAATACAATTAATCTGAAATAGTTTTTTTAATTTTAAAAATAGGTAATTATGTTTTTTTTTTTTATATATATAATAAGATAGATAGTTAAAACTAATTTTATCGTATCGTATACTTCGCTATTTCAAATAATAATATTATATGATGATGAAAATACTAAATACTTAATAGACATAGTTTTTTATGAATAATTATTATAAATAATTTATATTCATTATTTAAAGTATAATTCATTTCAGAGTTTTTAATTGAACTTCAAAGCCAATCATGAGTTATGTTGTAGTTAATTTAGTGCCTATCCAATCTATTTGTTATTTACATTATATGTATAAAAACTTGTTTTTATGATTACTTTGAAGTGGATTCCGAATTAAATTAAACTACAAAAAATTAGTTTTACATTTTAATGTTGTAAAATAATATTTTTCATGCATTTGAGAATAACTATTCATATTATTTATGTTATAATCCATTTATACATTACAATGATAATGATATTTATTCTATGATAGTATATAATACATTATTATTTATTATCTGTTACTAATTATAAAAATGATTATAATATTATTGAATATATCAAAGGTAATTTATTATAATTACGTTTTGATAATAATTATAAATGAATAGTTGATGGTAATTTTTTTGATATTTTTTGTCATGCAAAATTAAAAAAAAAAAAAAAATACTAACGGAGTTATTACCATCCGTCTTGTTATTTTTATGTATTAAAAAATTAATTATTTAATATTTTTTACTTATGAATTATTATTTTAAAAACATTGTCTGATTTTAATTTAAAATAAAATATATAAGTAAAGTATACTTTTCACATTTATGATTGATGATGAAATCACGACATAACTTGTTACATTGCCGTCTCCATTACCCTTAATTTCAATATTTTATATTATCTACGTAATAAATTTTACATTTAAGTATGTTTATGACAATAATAATTGGGTTTGGATTTTGAGATATTTAATTTCTCATGACTGTTTTTTTTCTCAATGAATGAGTTTGCTGGCTAGTAGAATGTCGTTCCCGCTAAAGTTTTGTCTGCTGTGATAATTGCTTCGTAAATAACGTAACTTTCTGAACACTGATTTTCTTAGACAATTTATAATGTCTTTATTCTAAGTTTTTATAGAGCCGTGAAAACGCGTTTGTGTAAAAATAAAATAATTTTAAGAAAAAAAATAGCTATTATAATTTTAGTAATATTACATTATAGTTTCGTTCGAGTAAAAACTTTGTTCTTATAATAATTAAATGACGTGCATATCGATGCGCGATAAATATACGAGTATGTTTATACTATAGTTTAATATTTTTTTAGAAAGTAATATTATAAATTAAATTTATAAGTCATATTACTGTAGTTGGAAAGTAAACACTTTTGTGATATTTTTCAGTTTTTCGTGGGTTTTGTGGTTTTTTTATGTTATTAAAGCATATAACCTAGCTCTTTGGTGAGTGTTGAGTTTTTAGCATTATAAATATGTATACTTCTCATGAACCATTGCATTGAAACGATAAAGATTAATAAATTAAAATATTAATATTATAGTCAATTAAATTGCAACTTTGGCTATAAAAATCACAAGAAGCACATTTGGTTAAATTTCATAAAAGTATTGTTCCACAATAATAAGAATAAAAAATAGCACACAGTAATATTCTAACTGAACGAACAACTATGGGCAATAAATTATTATTTTCTCATATATAATTTATGTGTTTAGTGATACAAAATAATGAATTCGATAAAAATATAAAATATTTTATGAAGCACTGAATATCTGAGTTGAAGTATTGAAAATAAATTGAACATAATAATATATTATTATTATCAATGATCATTCGGTCAATCACTTAAATAATAAAAAAAAGGTTGATCTGGCAAATAAAACGTATTATTCTTAGTACCTATCTAATAAAAAAAAACCCTTATTGATGAAACAGTACTTATTGTGAAAAATATTATTGCCTCTAAAACAAAAAATAATTTAATATTATAAATCAATATTAAATTCTATAGCTATTGGAATAACATGTTCAATACGTTTGTGATAAACATTTAATTTATAATTTATATTTCATTATGTCATATTTTTTATTTTGACGACATAATTGCGTACGTCAAACGTTTACATTTCAATGAAATTCAAAAAAATTAGAAATACAATTTTTATTTTTCGTGATTCTTTATTATCTTTATTATATATTATAATAAATTTTGTCCTTAATGTTTTATTTTAATTAAACAAAAATATGTTGTTTTTTTTAATGAGGGAACGTATTTTCATTATTTTTAATCCCAATTAATTACAGATATCAATGTATTTTTATTTTGTTTTTTATGATAATATAAATGAAAGAAGCCGACCATCCTTGCATGTGAAGAATGTCGTAATAATTTTGAATAGAAAACAAGTACTCTTGTATACTTGTACTGCCATTTGAAATTGTAAAACGACAATAGAATGAATTATCGTATAGAAAACTATAATTCTGATTAAATCTGATTTATTGACCAATAAATCACGATTTCTAAAAAAAAAACTTTTAATATATAAAAACAATGTTGACTTAAGATTTTCGATATATCTAGAGATAAAAAAAATTATATATGTTCAGCGAATATCGAAAAATCGTTATATTTTAATTCAATACATTTTATAATTTTGTTCAGCTGTAGAATAAAAACAAAATAATAAGAATCATAATGTTACCTATTATTATATACTACTTTTATATGTGCCCTATTTTTTTTTTTTTTTTTTGTACTAACATTAAAATTATACGAAAACGTGGGGCTCTGATGAATCCTCTTACTCCATATTTTATGTTATCTAGAATTATATGTAAAGTAATATGATGCAATATTATTTATGTTATATTAGATTATGGATAGTATGTTAATTAAATATATATATATAAATTGTATTTAATAAAAATAAATACTATTAAATAATTGTATATTCTTTGTTTAACAATATTAATAACTGAATCTTAAATTTTTTATATAAACCATATCTTGAATCATAATAATATACATTTATTATTTCTGACTACACAATTTTTGTCAGGGTTAACTAAAAAAATGAGTATTGTTTAATACAATGTTGACGTTATAATTTTGTAATGTTTTTAAAGTTTTTGATTTGATAAAACATCAACCATTAGTAAATTTGTCTACTTCTTGTGCCGCCACTTACACTTCCTAACTAGTTGTAGTCTGCTACTCTAATCCTTATCATGTTCGTCGATTTACATCGGTTATCTTCATATCACTTTCCATTCCATCTATCCATCTATCTTCTTCTCCTACTCTAAATTTACACTAGTAAATTTGTCTATGGAAAAAATATAAACCATACTACAGGTGAAATTAATATAGTTTATTAAGTAAAGTTAATACCTATTACACCGTTCATGTATATATGTGTACCTTATATGTATGTTATACAATTTTTCAATCTAAAAATTAATTTATACGAGAAAATATTTATGAGATTTCAATGAAAGAATAAACAACGTTTGGAACTCGGTAATTCATCATTCCATATCAATAGGTACATATATATGTATTCATATAAAAGTGAAATGGACTTATTGCATTTGAGAGATAATATTTCCTCTTTCAATCATCACGCGATGACGTGCCGCAAACTTAGAACATTCCTAACTGAATTGTTATTTCTCGTTATAACCAAAGGCATTTTCGTGTCTGTTTTCAGCTCCCTCGTAGGACGATTTATGCTATTTTCTTATTTTCATCCACCACACGCCATTTGTCTTATTTGACTTATCGGCGGGAACGTTTTTTTTTTTTTTATATTTTACAAAATCTTATTTAGATTTTGTTGGCCGGATAACTTATTTGTCCGTGTTCTCTTAGACGCTGATGCCTATAGCAAATCGAATAAGTTTTTGGTAGAGGGATTTAGGTCAGTAATCATTTCATAATACCTAAAGACGTCTTCTTCGAATATACAAAAAAATACTAAGAAACATTTATAGAAAAGAAAAATAATAATATACATCTACACTAAAGCGGGTCGTTTGTTATGTATGGTTTATAAACCTTAAAACTTTCTACTTTAATATCATCGATATACTCAAATGGAATGATATCAAACTACTGTTTCAATATTTGTCTAATGTTTCAAAATTATACTTACTTTATAACAGAGCATAATTTGAATGTGTCCGTAATATTATGCATATGTAAATAATGTTTTTAATTACTATGATTAAAACTATGAATTCAAACTAACAGCAAATCATAAGAAGTTAAATAAAATTATACAATATTTATATATTTTAATGTATAACTACGAATAACATAAATAACATTATGACATCTTGACATTAATATAATGTAATTTCATTAATATTGTTACCGTACAATTAATTTAAATTAGACGGAAAACATTTTTAAGTTTTCTTATTCTTTAGAAACAAAACTGAAAAATATATTTTTTATTTTAAATAGTCATACGTATAAATAGTTTTTATTAACTTTTAGTTTGTTTTTACAGACACACAGAATATACAAAGTAATTTTAGTGTTAAACGTGTTAAGTCAATTGATATTAATTATTTATAAGTTGATCATATCGAATACATTTTCGATTTTTTACACGAGACGAAAAATTCAACATGTGCTGGTATAAATCAAATATATTAAATTAATGTTATTTGCATTATAATTATTATCTTCCAGTTGAAAAATGGAAATATTATGTAAAAAATGTGTACTAGAGATTCGATATAATATCACAAACTAACCAGCAAACGTTTTAGACCTTTAATGACATTATTTTTAAGTTTAAATTTCTGCATAGAAATCTTACCAACTGCGTAATAATTAATTTCATCATGGTAGTTATTATAATATTATCGTTGAAATATCGCATATTTAATTACGATACGTATACACTAGAGACGTTTTGTTCGCTATATGATTTAACTATAACGGAAATAATTTACAATACGCGTAGCAGGTATAATAATATAATATCATTAATAATCCGACCGAGCGTGCGAGAAAAAATATGATTTTATAAAAAGACTTTGGCGGATTTTTCGAAACAACATTTTGCACTCTATTAACGCGCGCTCACGGAAATGACTCCATAATGATCAAAAAGAAGAAATCCTGCAAAATTTAAATTGATAATATACACTACCAACCGTTTATTAATTTTACTTTTCTACCGACTTTTTGTTGTTGTTGTTATTATTATTATTATTATTATTATAATTAAATATTTATTGTATACCATTACTTCACACGGGTGTTTTCCGATTTTTTATTTCTTTTCTCTCGTTCGTATTACCATGAGCTACGGAACAATACTTTGTCTCACCTACTTTGCGGTTTAACCTTTATATCGTCGACCATTTATCATTGACGCGACGGGCACGAAATGAAAACGAAAACGGTCGAAAAATAACGATGATACTCTTCCGTTCCGATTGGTATGTAAATTCATACACGTGATGTGTGTAACAGTGAAATTTATAGAAATATATTTTATGCGCATACACATATAAAGACGAGATGATATTCGGGTTCTACAACAACGGTCCATGATTCTGTTGAATGTTTTGAAGCATAAACATAGCGCGTCTGATCGAGAATTATATGGCGCAAGATGCCCAAAAAGTGTTTTTTTCTATGGCATTCCCTGCTTCTTACATTATAGTTTTTTTCAGTATGAAATATTTAATTTGAAATATTGCATCACGAAATCGTCAAATGTTGAATTTTTCTACTTTTGAACACAATTATTATTGGCTAATTATTACCAATATCCAAAACAATATTACCATTGATTTTATAATATTTTATACATTTAATATATTATACAATTTATGGATATGCCTTTATTATAATGAATAAAAAATAAATTATGAAAATACTTAATCTAAATAGTATAGTTAATAAATAGTTATTTATATTCATAAAAATATAAAATTTAAATTAATGAGATAGATTAACCATAAATAATTTCCTAAATAATTTATTTCAATATTCTAACATAAAATATCAGTAGACGCTCTTTTTAGATTTTTTCCCATTTTTTCGGATAGAATAATGGTCCGATTTCACGATTATGGTATATTTTTGGTAGCATATTAAATCTAGTTGGTACTTTATTAAGCTAACTTTACAAATTTCTCAAATGTTTTTTCTTGGGTGAACATAAACTACCAACCAATAACGGAAAAACAGCAAAATTTACAGAAATCGTAATTTTAATGATTGTAGATTTTTCATAATAACAAATGCAATTTTTAACGTAGGGACTTGAACACTTTTTGGAGCGTTCTTATATTGAGTCTATATACGTAACAAAATTAGAACGGATAGGTTGATTTTCTGACTAAATATTAAGTTTTGAGTTTTAAAATTTAATTCAAAATGTTTTATATTACCTGCAATTTTGGGTTTGAAGGTTTGAAAATTTCATTGAAGCATAATGGTATAATACTTAACTTATTTACAAAATATTTTGAAAATCGTAAGTCACAATATTTTTATCTACAAGCTTCTAAAGTTATAATCTTAAGTGGAATAAATATTTTATGTGTTTTTAAAAGTTTGAAAACTTTTTTTCATGAAATACTTTTTCGATTAAAAACAACAAATAGGAAATGCCATTGATCGAAAAAATCATCTACTTGGTACTTTAAACAGCTAATTTTTTTAATTTTTAAAAATATTTTCCTTGGGAGAAGAAAAACTACCAAAAAAATGATAGAAACCGGCAAAATTGTGTTTACAATGAATTTGATTTGAAATATTTCGGAATTACTTATACAGTTCTTAACGTAGAAACTTGTAAATCTTTTGAGTAATTTTATATGCAATTTACACACATTTTTAAATTTTGAACCGAATTAACAGTATAATACAGTGACAGATGGAATAAAAATGCGTATATTATACTATATATTATTATACTATTTTGTACCTGATGACTGAGTTTCACTCAGAATCGTATTATCAAATAGTAATTATAATAAACCACTTATTTATCCAAGGACCAAATGGACGAAGAAGAAACGTCTGGAATCGACCTTTCCGTTTTAAAATAAAATACTACCATCAAAACCATGATTTAAATGTACCAATTACCCAAAAGTTAGTATTTTGTAACCGAAAAAAGATTATGATTTCAAAGACTTATTTTTACTTTATTAAAAATTAAGTTCTCTGAAATATTATATACTATCTTCTTTACTGTACGCACTTTTGTTAAATGTAATTTTAAGTTACTGTATTCTCCTTACATTGAGACGTTAGATAAAAAAAATGAAATTAAAAACTTAATTATAATCTGAATTATAATTAACTAGTAGGCAGTAATTGAAAAAAAATATAATATAAATGATAACCAACTTTTAACATTAAAAATAATTTCCCTTCCACATAATATAATTTATATATAAACTGAAACTATGAAAAATATTTATAATATGATTATGTATATTTATCGAATGGATTATATTATACAATTTTAAATTGTTTTCTTTTGACAAGTGTGATTATTGTGAATTTTAAGTTTGAATCATTACAGGATATACTGTTGATGACATAAACATTTGTATATTAATTAAATTTAATAATACTATTATTTTGAATGATCTTGATGATTACAAAAAATGCCGATTAAAATAAATTGAACAAATTAAATTGTTTATATTGCTACAAACTCAGTACACTGCACAGTTATGAGAATCGTTGAACATGCAGTGTTGTTAAAAATACTTTTCAAATGTATTCAGAATACATTGTTAAATACTTGTGTAAATTGTATTTAAAATACATATTTAAATACATTTTTTAAAAGTATTTAAAATACTTAACAAATACTTTTTTTTACTTCAATACATTTAAATTTATATTTAAATATTTATATGTTATTCGGTAATGAAAAACTAATATGACCATGGATCGTCCATTTCACAATTTCACGTTGGGCACGTTTACGTTGTACACTTATTTGCGGGAAACAGAAAATGCGCGCGCGATGTTGGACTGGACTTATTCACTTAATATTATATAATTTAATAATATCAATACGATGATGACTATTTATAGATCGAAAATAAAAACCTGGGGAGTCCGTGTCACGTGAGCCTTGGTATACAAGAGCAGAACCGATGGGGGTTAATCATTCTGTAATCTTATAATAAGTTTACTATATAACTTACTATAATCAATTCAATATTTTAATTCTTGAAAGGTATACAGCCATAAAAGAAATAAATAATGCCAGTCGCTGGCGTCAGAAACAATCTTATTTTTAGGTGAACAATAATTGGCTGGTTGACTGTTTACTATGTAGAATATAGAGAGAATATTCCATTAATAAAATCTATTTAAATTTTTATCGCATCGTATGCCGGCTCATAAAATCCCGATCAACTGGTCGTGGCGTTATAAAATAGTAATTAATATTACAGAAACAATATCTAAAAATTAAAATACGTAAACATTGGTTATTAAAATTTGTAATAGGTACAAAACTAGAACTAAATAAAAAAAATATATAAATGTATTTAGTATTTGGAATAAAAATACTAACAAAAAGTATTTTAAAAGTATTTGAAATACTTGTATTTAAATACTTAACAAGACTATGAACATGTTATTATAGTTCATCAATTAAGGTAGTCACAGTCAATTAATCTTACTATTTCTAAGTATGTTAGATATGTTAAGTTACAAGTACATAACAAATATAACTATATTTTATGTTACTCTTGGTGTTGACATAAATATGTTTTTCAACCTATATATAATAATACCTTATATAATTTTTTGTATAACTTGGCCAAGTTGGCATTAATCTAAATATTCCTTCGGTCTGTTTAGTTGACAATTAAAGTTTCTACAATACAGTCTATAAAATTGATATTTATTAATTATTTAATAAGTTTCTCAAAACTCAAAAGTTAATTATTTTTTTTGTTCATTTTCGTGGAAGTAACCCATTAAATGAATTCACAATTATTAATAGTTGTGTAATAAATGAACCTCAATAAAATGTTAAAAAAACTACTCTCTGTAACAGTCCATAGACTGGTCATAGGGAATTTCATCTCAAAATATATATAGTTTAGACCCGTTCGCATCAAACATGTGTTTTGTCGACATGTCGAACAGTGTGTCTATAACATTTTATAAACTATAATAATACAAATAATTTTGCTCACTTGGATCGAGTTGATTCGTCATTCCTCCTCCGACAGAAGCATGGCGACTGTGTCTTCTATCTGATGCCCATAAATCCGGCACTGAAACGAGAAAAAAAATATCCATCGTACTCGTACATCATTCTAATAATAATAATAATAATAAAACAAAACGTTTGGTAAATTATTAAAATTTCATTACGCGTTTATTTGTGTATACTGACATACAGAGATTTAACGTTTTATATTTTATACTTACGTCTGATCGCGTTGTTCTTTACAGTATAATATTATGTGTATCTAACTATGGGGAAAAATAAAAACCAGAAATGAAATTTCTTTCATTTAAATGTAATATTATCACCTAGTGAATTACTGACTTTTTGCAAACTCGTAATATTTTTTTTTTATGTTTTATATTATATTAACTTACATTATTTACGCTAAATGTTTCTACAGTTTATTTCAGGATCATAATTTTTAAGCGTTATTGACTAGAACTTAAATCCGTTTTTTGCGTTATTAAAAATTTACATTCGTGTTGTTCATCAGAATTCATTTTTAATTTCAATAACAAAAAGTGACTGCACATCGATGTTTGTCCACCGGAATCCATATTTTGATAATATAACATATTACACGATTTTAAAGATTATTAATAATCATTGTGACTCAGACTTTGAAAATTTCAAAGTTTTGTCCGAGATATGATATAATATAAATTAAATGAAAATAACACAATACTATTATAATATAATATTACGTAGCATGATTCACTAAACGTCCTCATCCCTCTTTTTAGACATTTTAGAACCTGTGTGTAGGTAGTGTATAAATATCAGTAAGTATAACAGTTTTCAAAATTACATTTAAATCACTTAAATAATTAAAAACATGTTAACGAAATAACTATAATAATAATAATAATTATTATAATAACAATAATAATAATAAAAGAGATCGTTCACTTTTGAAAGAAAAAGTGTATATCAGGAGTCAAGAAGTGATTAATTATAAAATTGACATAAGAAATGAGTTAAGTAATATTATATGTCTATGAATTAAATAAAGGTACTAAAATAGTTAAAAAGTAGGTATCTAATTAGCTTTTCTAAAAAGTAATCGATTATTAAAGTTAAAAATTAATGTTACTATGTTCGTACATTTTGTAATTCATTCGGTATAAAAATTTCATTATTATTTGATTATGTCTGTAAATGTTATCAATTGAATTTCGAAAGATTTCCTATTATAACTGAAAATAATGCGAAGGATATCGTGTTGTGTTTTCTTTATTTTATCATTTCTTAAAATTATATTAAGTTATTATCGATATAGGTATGCGCAAATTATATACTATAATATTATAATCATTGGTTTCGTCAATTATATCTAACATCCATAAATTGTATAAGAAATTAGTTTCAACAATTTAAAATTAATTTGAACAAGTAATTAAATAAAAATACGAAATCGTATTTTTATATTTATTACCTAATAAACAGTAGTTAAGTCTTACAAAATTACATAATAAATTTAATAATTGATTTTACATAATATATTAATTTGTAAAACCATACGGATTAATTAATTACCTACATGTAAATAATTTCGTTGGAGTTTAGTAATTATAGACATTTTTGATTGTATAAATAAGTAACATATATTATACTATATCTCACTGCAACGCATAAATCATTATCCCTTGATAATCTGAGCCAAAATATTTTTTTTAATATTTAATTAATAAATATATTTATAATTTTTTAAATACATAAAAAAATATTTTAATAACTGTGAAATATAAAATTTGTTTGTATACAATTTTTGTTTACTATTATTTTATTATTTCAATAAAAATTTATTAAGATCATAAATTTATGTACGTTTGATTTAATGTGTACTTACATATCGATTATAACAATATTATTATATTTATTAAAATTATAAAACAAAGTTTAAATTATATTATAACACACAGTGCCGGTGAATCAGGCGATTTTTACCCCCCTAAATTTTTACCTTGGGGGTAAAAATCGCTTGAGGTCAAAATCGCCTAGTGTAATAGGCGATTTTCACCCGTCTACATTTTTACCTCTCAAATTTTTCAACATATAATGTAAAAATTGTCAGTGGTAATTTGCATGTGATTAATATAAATATATGAATGTAATTATTGATTTGGATGTTTATTTTATCTAAATATTTCCCCAACATTTTATTTTTAATTAGAAAAACATTAATATAATCCTACAACACATAATATATATTGAATCTTTACGTTTTTCTTGAACTTCTATCTAGTTCCCTAATCATTGCGGATCTAGGAAAACAGATAGTGATATTATGTTCCCGGGCATACAATTTTTGAGGCATAATTTTAAAGACCAATGAACTATAATATTATTGAATTCTATAAATTCAGCAGGCACATGTCACGCAATGTAATGTATACCCTTTTATTTACCAGTTATAATATTACCTATTATCTAATGGCTAAAATTACCCTTATAAAATCATTTTAAAAACAAATTATATTCAATGATACTACATGAGAGTCCCGCCGTCAGTCAGCCGCCGTAGACCGTAAGATAATTGATATTTTTATAATAACGTGATAAACTAATATAATCAAACCACCAGAAAAATACCAACCTAAAAATGGAACAATTCATTTAAATACACTTGAATTCTAACAAAATAACAAAATACATTGCTAATTTAGGTGATGAAAATTTAGGGGGGGGGGGGGGGGGGGTAAAAATTTTGGGGGTTAAAATCGCCTGTGACACCGGCGCTAGGTTTTGCGGGGCCCGGGGCAAATCACATTAGAATGGGCCCTAAGCCCCAATCTCAATATCTAAAATACTTATTATTTATTATATATACATTAATTTTTCAAGTCTCTATACATATAATTGTATTTCTAATTATCATAAAATATTTAAAATCAAGTTCATCAAAATCAGTTTCCCTAAATTTTGCTGTTTCTCAGTAGAGAAATATAGGTCCTTATGCCAGTGAAAAAGTTTTGAGAAATTCTAAAAACAACTTATAAAAAATACCAAGTAGATACAATTTACTTCCTTTTTTTACTAAAAGCACACCCTACTCGTGGCAATCGGATCATTATTTCTTCCCGAAAAAATGTTTTATATACAAATTAAACATCAATATAAAATGTTAAAGTTTGAAGGCATATAAAACAAAGTTGAGTAACGATTTTCGATATTTTTTACATATGGTTATTAAAGAGTATGTCATTAAACAAATCGTATCAAATTTTCATCTTAAAGAAAAAAAAATTCATTGTAAAACCAATACATTTATCGATTAGCTCAGAATCTAAAATTTGATCATTTCATTTTTATTCAAATAAACATATAACTTATATTATAGCAAATATAAAAATAGTAAATTTATTTTTGAACTGATCTACTATTTTTAAACTTAAATAAGTAATAAATCAAATAAATAGGATCATGTAATTTTTAATAATTTATTATATGTATTTTGCAATGTTTCTGAATTCTAGTTTTAAAATAATAATGTTAAAATCATAAAGTACTAAAAATATGAATATGAATAGATACATAGTATATACTGGTTACTAGTATATATATTATGATATATAAATTATAATATTTAAAATATATAAAATGATAACTGCGTTTAACTATCTTGTTATATTCTATCAATAGTCAATAATTTAATTTTTTTTGGTTTGAAAATTAGAAAATTTTAAAAAATGGTTAACTCATAAATTTGTGTCTATCTTTTAGATTGAAGTAAAGGAATGAAGCAAAGAATGTATTAGTTTTATAATTATATTTTTTTTTTATGTCTAAAGACATAAAAGAAGAAAATTGTATCTAATTAGTTGGTACTTTATTTAGTTCATTTTTCGAGTTTTTCAAACGTTTATCCTTGGGAGAAGAAATTCTACAAAAATAAGTTTTCGTTATCGTAGTATTTAATAGTTTGATCTATTTATAACTTATTTACTAGGTATTTTTTGATTTTTATTTTAACAATAATATTGTGCCAATTTAATATACAATAATACACAAATAGTACAATTATATACTCTTGATTTACGACTTTACATGATATTTTTCAATATTATTTTTTAATAATATAACGTAATATTTCTTAGCTAGCCGCGAGGCCCTGAAAGTGCGGGGCCCGGGGCACGTGCCTCCCTCGCCCTGTCCTTGCGCCGGCACTGATAACACATATAAGTAACACAATTTAGAGCATTACATACGTAGAGTATGATCAGAATTTTGTGTTAAAAAAAGGATGAATTTAACATTTAAAATATATGCAACTCCTATTACTTTTGTAACATAATTACCTATAGCTATGATAAATGATGATGATCATCCTAAATAATGATTAAACAATGTGAACACTTAATAAGTTTCATTAATTTATGTCAATAAGTATAAATATTTTATTTTTTTTGAAATTTGATTATTCTTTTAATAATTTAAACACTTATTTACATGGTATTATCAATAGATATAAAATATTAAGTATACTCATTAATTGATTATCAATTAAAACTTTAATTACCTACGTTCAAATTCGAATATAATCTAAATTTTATTAAATATATAGGTAATTATAATATGTTTTATTAACCATTAAAATATTAAAACCATAAAATTGATATTTTTTAATTTTCAATTAGTTATACATATTTCAAAAGTTTAAGTAAATAGTTAATAAGTATTTAAAGTAAATTATATTTATTAAATATATCTTAGACAGATGTTCAGTCATACTTGTTTTTTTTAAGATTTTAAAATTTCACAGTTCAATAAACACATTTTAATAAAAATATATTATTAGAATCCCTAAATACCTACTTATTGATATAATTACTGTTTAAGTCTCTAAATGTATATTATTGTTTGCTTTTATTTTTTACTTTGAATTATTTATATATCATTAAAAAAAAGGAGTTGGCATTTTATGTAATAATAATTATTACATATATAACATATATAACAATTATTGTTATGTTTAAATATCATAGACTATATAGTATTACTATAAACTAAATTTTGATAAGTTTGCTAATTGATATTTAGATTTGACAAATTTGTCATTATTTTATAAGTCAACATTTTGTGATATTTTATATCTACGCAATGCTTTTTTTTGGTACACTAGACACATCAAGATATTACGAAACAAACTAAGCGACTATTTGACTTCATTGAGACGACATTATATAACTGCATAAAATCCCCTGTCACAGACTTTAGTTCACCGAATCCCAAAACCTTATAGAGGGCTCGGGTTTTTGCATAGTCTCTTTTCCTGTGAATTTCATCACCTGGCACAGATTTATTTCTCCTTTTAGTCCTTCTAGGTTTTATGGTCTCAACGTCCCAAGTCATGTTACTGTCTTCTTATTCCCTTCACATTATCCATCCATCGTTTTTATGTATACGTCTTTTTACCCTCTATTACACATCATGTCCAACGTAGCACATCGAAATCTATTATGACGCTCGTTGCATTGTTTTTTATTCTTCATTTCCTTCCAGAACAATATGATATTACTTCATTATGTTATATTGTTTCGTTATAATAAAGTTCAGAGTGTAACATTAATGAAATAATCAATACGTCTGTTACGATTCTGTAGCGACGATTCATTATATAATAATATTATTTGGCGATATCCGATTTAGCGGTTGAAATCGATTTTCGCAATTATAAGTTTATACAATATTAAATGGGTATTACAGGTCAACATTGTATACATTAACATATATTCAGTAGTAGTGCGTGATGATCATCATTAGGTGGTTAGTTTGGTAAATTCATTTAGTTTCGGTAATATCGAATTGTATCTAAGAAAGATTAGATAATATACATTGGATTGTTTGAATTTACGAATTATTCTGTTCAGTGTGGTCGTGAAAAGTGTCATTTTAATGGCAAGCCGTTGGTACAAGTGATCGACGGTGCGTTTACGACGATTAATCGTTCGAAGATATCAGAAACATTTGTCAGACCGCCAGGCTACTTTCAGAATTGCTCTTCTCCAGACAACGCGTTGACGGACATCGAATACGGTTATTGGTTACTACTCGTAGGCTGTTCTTTGGTATTGCTGGTGAGAAACATTTTTTTTTTCTATAAAATATTGTTTTAATTTGCAATTTAAATAGAAACAGTATGAAGAAATAAAATAAATAAATACTTTGTGTACATTTTAAAAATAAAAGTAATTCACATACTTTTATATTAATGATCAACTCGTATGTTTCTGTGCAAAACTTAATATAATATCTTCAGTTTAATATAACATATAGAAATTTTAGTTTAAACTATACACAATATATACCTATAAGTGTACATAAAATATATTTATTTAAATTATTTAATTATTAGAACTGAAAGTTTACGATTACAGAAATAAATAATATTATTTGTGTAATAATATTATAATAATATAAATTTGTGTTTTTTTTTCCAACCAATTTTAATCTTATTAAGTAATTACAAGTAGGTACAAAAAAAGTTATTTTATAAAAGACTTTATACTGTATTTTATGATTTTCTGTATATTATTAATTTCGTTTTAATATGAAACACGACTTTATTAATTTAGTCAATATTTTACAATTTGTATTGATCCTTTAGTGTTTAGTAAAATAATAATTTATATACATGTAAATATGTAATTAATATACGTTGTTCAACATTTTTTTTTTTTTTAAATTATATTTTTATAGTTAACTATAATATGTTGACTATTATACAATAATTGTTATTTGTATTAACTATTGATATAATTGATGTATTATTGAAGTTGAATATTTTTCCGAAAAATAAAATAAATTAAATTAATTTATAATTAATTGTTTACGTGCAAAATCATGACAGAAACATGATATTATTAATGCTGATGAGCAGATGAAAATGTGTTTAAAAAAAAAAAGTACATTTTTATACAATTTTTTGTAGTTTACTCGATATCTATAAAGTCACGTTCACACTACACCGCGTTGTTTAAAATTGAATTGAAAGTACAAATTATGACCATGTTAACGATATATTGTTACAAGAGTATGAAGTATACGCAACGCGACACAACACATCGAAGTGTGAACGCACCCTTAGCGGTTTCATGCAGGCACTATAGGCACGTTCCTATAGCGGAATTTTTGAGGTGTGGTAAATTTATATATTAATTTTGTATATAGAATCTATTTAACGCGCAGCCTCAATTATAATTTATTTTTTTATTAATATTTAATTCGGACATATTTCACAAGACTACGCGCTAAATATTTATATATAAATTCCTCTGACCCTAAGACCCAAGACAAAGTTATACATTTTTCACTTATTTTACGGTTATTGAATAAATTAGTGTTATCCTTATCACATTTATTATAATAAAAATAATACGTCTTATAATTAAGTAATTAAATAATCATATTGACCATCAAAATAAAAATGAAAAAAAACCAATATTCATGATGGTTACTAATTTGATTAAAATCCACGTTACAGTTATCTATCAAAATTACCATGTATAAAACGTGTCGAGCAAATCCAACAGCGGTAAACGTTGAAAACAGGGCAACTCAGTGTGTCCGGTTACTAAATGGTTAGTAAACGGTTAGAGTAAACGTTAGCAAATATTGTCAACGTTGATTCCTGGTGTTTGCTCTGTTTTATTACCACAAATACAGAATAAAAACATTAATTGCTATAAAAATACAAATATAAAAATCATAATAATCACTTATCATTATTTTTTATAACTCTAACACGGTTATTTTAACTATAAACTTCAACCGCTCTTGAATTTCTATCAATTGAACGTTTTAAACGCTAGCAATTATGTTTACTACGTTTACTATGCTATCGAAATTGCTCGTCTATTTTTATTAATATCATATGAACAGGGAGAATTATTATAGAAATAAATATCCTAAACTATGTTTTAATTTCACGTTTATATCTTATATCATGATTTATACTAAGTTATACCATTGATTAATTATACATTAATTTATAATTGCGCTTAAACTGTGAGTTATACCCAGTATTACACCAGTGGCGTAAGTATCAGAAACGTATGTATGGAGTGGTCAACCTGAATAAAACCCCATCATAACTAAGAAAATAGATAAATAAAAGAATAATGTATTTAAACATAAATTTAATTATGTTTACATGAGATATAATTAAAATTAAATAGTCAAGTACGAAAATTGATTAAGTAAATATACAAAATATTATTATTTTCGTTAGAGAAATATCAAATAAACATTATTAATTAATAATTATATAAAAATACGGAGTAAGGGATTAGACTCGGTCACCTAAGTATCCCAATGCCCGTGGCTTATACTTAAGTTTACGTCCTATTATCGAAACATTGACACACTGTAAGTTTATATAAACAATTATAATTATAATACAATTATTATCTGAAAATGATATTATTCTTGTAATAGTAATCATAGTTACTTTATATTATGTTATAATATTAAATATGTTTTATTTCATTTAAAATGTTTATGTTTTTATACATTTTTTTTTTTTATCTTATAACGTGTTTTATAAAATATATAATTATTTTTAATAAGTAAAAATTTTAAACGAAATTGTGTTGTTAGAAAAATTAAGGATAAATTTAAAATAACGTTTATTAGAAGCTGGTCCAATATATAACACGGTTATATTATATATGAGTATAGGACTAAGGAATAGGATTTCTGAATTCAAACCTGAAGCCATCATGCTAATGTTTGTTGAACTACCTATATAAAATCGATACGGATGAAATTATAAATATGGTAGCGTATAATTCAAATATATTAACTAAGTTGGCTTTTGTTTAGTTTAAAATTAAAAGTGTTTATTTGTAATATTTGAGTTTATTTTTATTATTAATATTATAAAATATACTTCTGAAATGAGTTAAAAAAATTCACCCTGGTGTTTGTTTCCCGGACTAAATTTATCAATTTCCCAATCCATCCCTGATTATAGTTTTCTACGTCAAGTATTGCAGGATTTCTTCATAGACAAATAGCAATTGTAACATATTATCAGTTGGTTTATGGTTACAGAAAATATTGTTTAAACAATTGTTAAAACACTAACGTAGGTAAGAATAAACCGAGAAGTTGATTTCACTAATGAATCATGTTGATGTTAACAATTAATAATTCAATAAAACAGTTAAATGAAATATAAAATAATAAAATACTAATATTTATTATCTCGAATGGCGATTAGTTTATTTATAGATTAATAATATATTTATTAGTTTAGCTTAGGCTATGGTTTCATAATAAAATCGCGTTTGAAATAATATTGTTTGATTTATGTGTTTTGGTGATTGGAATCACAGTATTATATATTTGATTGTGAACCATTGAATCATTAGTATATCATAAAGGTCAAATAATGTATGTTTGACATCTAAATAATTGTCGAAAACATATTGCAGTGACAATTATAAAATCGTTAGTTATTAATCACTCAAACACCCTGATCGAGGCAAATATTATTGACTATTGTGTATTCAATTCGACAATTGTTTTCCAACATTATAATGTTTTCGTGATAAGTTATTTCTGAACAGATGAAGACGTGAAATATAATATACTATCTACACGTTATTACCAAAAATTAATTATAGTTAACTACCTCGTGATAATATGCGTCATTTGGTTTTCGTCGTCGGACAATAAATTGTAAATTTTGTTTCAACCATTTGCACCAATATGTGACACACTATAATGTTTAAATATTATTATTTATTAATGAAAATCGCATTGGTAATATTGAACAGTTTTGTTCGTATCATTATACGCACATTTCGTTCCAATATGAATACTTATATTGTTTACTATAATGGGATATTAATTATTATTGTAAAGAAGAAAAATAAAACGCGTTTTAACGTTGAACAAAATGTATTATCCTGTAGAAAAAATAATAATTATATATAACGCAAAAGTGATATTTCTAATAAAATTTTAATTTATACGAACCGATGACTTTATTACTACGACCGTAGATAAATTATCATATATAGGATTGTCTAGTATATTATATTATAATATCATGCACAAGTTTGCTCATTGGTGAGTTTGTGAGATATATTATAATAATATGCGTAATATATAATTTGTTTTTCTACTTCGTGAAAATGGTTTATGTTCGGTGAAATAACGTTCTACGTCGTGAAACGTAATGAATTATAATGGGAATCGTTTTTCTTATTTTACAATGTTCACCGCAACACAATCGATAGTGCATATTAAACATTACACGTAATAGGAATATTTTGATACTAAAGGTACACGTTTGTGTTATAACACAATGCCGTATAAACTCATTTGTAATTCACAAAATGTTTTACTTTTTTAGCAAAACAAATTTTGCACATACGTTGGATTCAAATCGATAAGAAAATATACTATAATATTCCACTAAATGATATAAATACAGTGAAAACTCTACTTAACAAATTCGACGAGATTCTTTAAAATTTCGTTAGTAAAAAAAAATAACATTTTCTTTCCCACTTAAAAATGTCTTTATGACTATACAAAATGTATAAAAGAAATAAAGTACACGATAACAATAATATTGTAAAGTAATAAAGTGTTCTATTTTCTTCGTCGTCAAACAATTGTGTTATATTCTGTTGAACTACTTCGTCTGACAAAATAATGCCCGCAGTTATTTAAAAAATTAAATATGACATATTTTTTCGGTGTGTTGAAATCTAAGAATAGAATCGAAAACAAATATAATTTCGTTTGTTTTAGGAAGCGACATAAAAACATCTATAATATAGTCTTCTTTTTCGATATCTTCCACGTCTTCATCCTCAATATCTGCATTTTTTTTTTTCATACTGATTACAAAATTATTTTCATCTCTTCTTTGATGTAAAAAAAAAATGTTTTCATAAAAATGTTTCTAGTGGTATAAGATTATGATACGTTAACACGATCGTATGTATACTCTTGTATTGTTATACGTGTGTGTTTTATAAATAACTACAATATAATATAAGACTATTAATTTGTTAAAATAATATTAACGTTTATTAATATAAATTTCACGATTCCACATAAAAATCGTAATGTACATAATTTCGTTAAATATAAATCTCACTGTAATTGTATTATTATATTTTATGTAAACTATTGACCGAATTCATAATCAACCGTTGGGAATACGTTCTAAAAGAAATCGGAACTAAAGAATTTACTAGGGTATTAATCTTCTTGAGATATTCTTAACTAGAACTGAAATGACAGCCTTCACGAATTGTTAAAATGAACAATCGGGCTTGAAATGGGCGAAGAAATGATCTATCGCTGATGTTTTGTTCAAACGTACTTATTGGATTTATCCCTTATACACCGTTTGGATACTTTAACAATACGATGTTCATCATTCCTTTTTCAAATTGATAACAATCGTCTACGAAAACGTTCATTTATTCTAAATATAAAATATTCGTAAACGATTACAATAGCAGTAAAGAAATGATCAAATGTATTTCATCCAAATAATGATTTCTCACGATGTTTAATAACATTACATAATATGTTTTAAATAAAGGTTTACAAATAATACAAATTTTAAGATTACATGACGATTGATAGTAAATTTTAGATATTCGGAAATTTCTATATGATTAATGTGTGTTTATTATTGCTATAATATTATTTTATAATAAAGTGAAAAAGATCCCATAAAAAACATATACAATAATTAAATTAAGTTTAAATTGTAAAGTTAGATATAAAAAAATCTTAAATTTTACATATCATATTATTATCATAGTTATGTTAACATTAACTTTTAGAAAATTGTTTTATGTAAATATCAATTACCTACTTGGAAAATAATTGTCTGAGAATAATCTTACAAATAATTATTTTAAACAATTATTCCTGAATAATTAATTAAGTTCTTCATTTACACTTTACATACGCAATTGTTTTAAGTTGACTTTGAATTCTAATGTTACGTTTACGTATAGGCACATTATAATTATAAACTATGATTCAGTCTGATTTTTATGGAAATTATAAATAAAAAGAGGAATTGTGGAAAACTGAAGTGAATAATCAATGTGGTATAGTGAAATATAATAATTAATTATAACAGTTAAAAATAAGCATTAATTGAAATTTCGAGGCATAATACAAAACAAATTGTGACTTATTATTTTCAAGTTCTCAGGAATTAAAAAATAGCTTAAACTATAATTCATACAATTTCCAAATATGTCCAATTTCTTTTTTATTTAGAATTAAAATAAATCATAATTGTTTTAAACAGTTTTATCACAGTATGAAAATACCCATAACTAATCACATAAAAAAATGAAAATGCCTTTAGCTATTTTTTTTTTTAATTAAAGTCATAAAATAATAAAGAAAACAATAAATCTCATCAAAATGAATTTCGTTGATTTTTGTTATATTTTTTTAATTTTTCAAGTTATTTTTTCTATCGTTTGAAAAACAATTGATATTTGTTATTTAAAAACCAGAGTTTAAAACTTATATAATTATTTTGAAAATAGACTAAAATACTTTAAAAAAAAAATTCATAAAACAAACTTAATCTTCATTTAAAGTGATCGGAACTATTATTTTTTAAACAATAAACATGTTATTGTAAATCATTCGATTCACTCATAATCTAAAATCTATTTATTTTTTTTTAATCCATATGATGTTACATGTTTTATACATTTTGCTGCCATATTTTATGGGAATGATGTATATTTAGTAACTCTCGTTACAATAATTTATAGATACGAATATATTATTCGAAAGAAATATTTTGAAAAGTTGAATATCCAATTTATAATTTTACTTTTTGAAACCCACAAACTTTTTCGACTTTTCTCGAGCCTTGGCGGTTGTGGTATTGTAAATATCTTTACATAATAATTGAATGATCAAGGGTGTGGTACATTGAATCGTTTCCAATACACTTTTCATCATTTTATATAGTTATTGAGCTCCACACCATGTAAATTGATTTTATATGTTTATTTATTTCCGAATATATAAATAAATCATACAAATTATGAATTTATGTAAAAGTTTTTGGATTATATTACATTGAAATAACCATTTTAAAACGATATAAACATAGAATTTCGTGATAAATTGTATTTGATGTTTCGTTTTAAAATAAAATGATTACATAATCAGTAAGTTAACAAAATTATATATTTGAAAAGTGAAAAACGTGTTTTTGAAATTGATTTTGGCCATCGTGTCTAATTTTAATACATGTTCACGTACTATTGTTTTATTTTTTAAAATTAGATAAATTTATTGTACTAAAATTAATAGATAAAGTAATAGATTATTATTTACATCTTTAAATAAGTTATTTTTTTTGTATAAAAAAATGTATTACAATTATATTGTATAAAAATAAATACAAAATTCTTACAAATTGTGTTTTAATATTATAAAAATCTGAAAAACAAATTTTATCCTAATTAACTATAATACAGCATAAATTTAAATATATAAATATATAATATTGGTAGGTACCTTTTTAAAATAATTATTATATTACTTAACCATTATTATTTATAACAGTATAAGTTTGTTTTATTTGACATTTTCTTTACTGTCATCATATTATTAAACGCACAAAAATATTTTGTGATCTAAAACAAATGTATGTATTTGAATAATAATCTACAGTTGGTGTACCTTGAATATATCTTATTATATATTCAATCATCGTATTAAAATGTAATTATATCCAAAAGTTTTTCTAGAAAATAATATTGAAATATTATATTAAAATTAAATTTGCATATTTACTCAAAATTTAAAAAAAATATCAGAACAGAATTTCTGAAAAATAATGTTTTATTCATTAAACCTATATTATATAATTATTTTATATTACTTAGTATAAGTATGTATTAGAATAACAATATTATTAATTTTAATTACATTTTTCTCTTTGTTTCTATAAAATCTTGAACAAAATACAAATACGTACATATAACTCTTAAATTGTTTAAATAATATTATAATATTAATGCTATAAAATTGTCATTTCATAACATTTAATATAATTTAAAGCTTTTGAAGTATGATACACATAATAAATATTATTTTTATTACAGAACTCCGAAAAAAGTGTATTTTAAAGTCATATATGCTAATAACGTTAAAACGGTTTTATTTGTTCTTAATTTTCACATCGTTAACACTAAAGATTAAATATTTATTAAAGTCTTGATCTATCACTTTATAGTCATATCGGTTTAAACCATTCGATTTTACAAAAATAGTTATATAAATGTATTAAAATATTATTATATTGGTGATTTTTATTTTTAAACGTTGACAATATTATTCGAAGAATAGAATTAAAAGGTCGATCTTCAAACTTTGTAAATTTATATAGTGACATAAATACTTTAATATATTTTTTAGATCCTCTTGACTCAAAGGTATAGTTTTTTGATACCCAGTCATTTATTGTTGTAATATTCTGTTATCAGAGTATCAGTTTATACCACGATAGATAGTACTTTTCGCGAACACTCAGTAAAGTTTAATGGTTGCTCACAATAGATGAGTGGCCTCGGTACAACTATATATCACTGTTGCCACAACCATTTTGTGACAGTCGAGGTGGCTATGTCAACCACGAAGTAACATCCAAACAAAGTACTTCGTACCCCAAATTTTGGGTTTATAGTCTAAATCAGATAGTCAAAAATTCATAATGTATTTACCTTTAGCACAATGTCCTTCTATCCCAAAGGAGACTGGCATTTATTCCAAAAATGTATTTTCTAAAAACAATTTATGAGAGAAGTATTATTGTTTCAAGGTTGATACGTAATATTCTAATATTGTGACTATATCGTTTAACTACTTTTAAAATTAAAAATAATAATAATAATTTTATGCTCATACAATTTAAGTTTGTCGATAGAAATTGAATTAATTAATCCGTTGCAGTTGAAATTGTTTAAGTGTGTACTATAATATTATTATTACTGATTACACGTTTTATGGAACGTCATTTATAATCAAATTTCTAGTATTCAACAAAAATAATACAACATAAAAAAATTACTAAGAAATATATAATTGTATTATCCGCTTCCGATAATTTCTGAATAATAATTTACATCAAGTAAAAAGTAATTGAAGGGGTAGTAAAAATCAACCAACCACACTTGATAAATCGGATTATTTGGAATAGAGACGCATTTATTTATAAATATAATCTTATAACGAAATGTAAATTAAATAATTGTGCTTTTAAATAACGAAACAAACACAATTTAAATTAATATTATAGTGAAAATTAATTTTATTTTCTGGAAACGACAAATAATAGTATATAAAATGATGAAAAATTATTAATATGTTTTATATAGCTTACAATTTAATTTTATTAAACTCTGATTACGGTTAAATGTAGAACTGTATAATACATTATTGGCATAGAACTAAATAATAATAATAATAATCGCCAGTAGACGAACAGAAGAACATTTTAATATTTCTGTCTTCATGCCATAATAAATGCATTCATCAGCCAATAAGTATAATACATGTTATTTACAAAACGATATTATCGGTTCTATAAAGCGAAAATAACGGCATTATTATTTTTTAATCTTTTTGCATTATTTAATATCACGTCTCTCAAAATCATAACTTGACACAAAGTCTTAAATAAGTAGATACGTTTTAGTCAATGATGTGCTTATAAATTTGTATTTTTTCATTCGTATAATTATAAATTTCAATACATACAATAAAGTTCAGTTGATAATATTATTTAAATATATTATAAAAATTACAAACTATGACTGAATATTTATAAAAATAAATAAAATCAATTTGTGATCATTATATTGAAAATCATGCAAATTTAGTTTAATTCATTAAATTAAGTTTAATAATTTAAATAGGTATCACGATTTGAACAATAATTTGTTGGCAATTAAATAAAATCCGAAAAATACTCACAAATCATAATAAAGATTAAAATTAGTAAAATAGTAAACTTTCAAATAGTAGTTATTTAATTTATTGAATAGTTAGTTTATGTTTCAAAGCAATATATTTATTATAACTAAGAATAATAATAGTTTTAGTGCAATTTTTAGTGTTTGACTAAATAAAAAATTTATTGTTATAATATTTGTACATTATAATGTAGAAAATGAAGAAAAATTAAAATGTTTACCTAGGTAAATTTTGTTCCTTAACGTTGTCAGTGTAATGATGACGCGTTTATATTTTATTTAATTATAAAATCGATTTTTCAAAATATTTTTACATAATTTTCTTTTTTTTATGTTCCAAATTTCATAATGAGGAGTATTTATTATTAATTAAAATGAATTATTTTATGGCTTTTAATAATATAATATATCATAACATTGTTTTCTAACACCTATAAACTTGTTTTTAGTATTTTTATTTTGAATTTAAGTAAGTGTACAGAAAAAAATGTTTAAATAAAATATATATCTATAGAATTTGGATAAATCTAAATTAAAAATTGTATAAAATATTTATAAAGTTATTAAGGATGGCAAATACGGTTGAGCATCCTGTTTATATTACTAATTTTTGGTAAACTAATATTGATATCTACAACATTCATTGAATATTCAGTTAGTCGTTATTACCATAGATAACAAAGATCGGATGATATCAATCGTCTTATTATATTTCTATAACATTTTTTAGCATGAGGTTGAACATGATATTAAGCAAACAATTTAAGACAAATAATTATGTAATAACAATCTATTATGATAACCATTTTAAATCAACTATAATTTATGTAATTTTTTTTTTTTTTTTTTTGAATACGCGATATCAAACGATGTTACGATTTTTAAAACGATAATACCTATGATTTTGAATCGTCTCGTAATCTCAATGAATTTAAACATTTTATTAAAAAACACACGTGCGAATTTTTCTCCGTGAAATAAAAGAGTCCATTTATTTCCTCGTTGTCTACGGTATTTAGCTATATTTTCATTTATTAATTTGCTTTCGTTATATTTTATTGTATACCGACGACTGATATATTATTATTATTAAACGAACGAATACGTTTCGCTTGTGTTCTGTAATTTCGTGTAAACTGCCAGATGGTCACCTATCCGAGAGAAAAAAAATAATATGACAAAGACTAAATACGTACTAAGGGACGACAAATGTATAATAATATGTGCTTACCGGTGGTTAAACACCGTATCCTTTAATTTACATTAGTTTCGTAGAGGAAAAAAAAAGAATATAAACGAAAACGAAAAAGAAACAAACAACAATAAAAAGTTCTCTTCGGACATAAAACACGGACGTACCGTTACTCGGCGAAAATGTTTAATATTTTACACCTGGTGTTGGAATTTTACTACTCAAAACGGACAGTAGTTGTTTACAACCGTTTGTTTTTAACGCCTGGCATAAAAAGACGAGAATCACTTTGGGAATTTTACGCTTACGATTTATTATTGTAATATCGATTTTACGGTTTAATCCATCACAATATATTATAAAGAGCTTAATTATTTTTATTTTCAATCACGCTTCTTCGAATATAGTCTTATATATATATAATATTGTAAATAATAATAGTTTCATGTTCATGTGATTTTTGAGAAATTGTATTGTTTATTCGAATTTTACGTATATAATGTGTGTATTAAACAGTTTAGATTTTATATGTTAATTATAATATAAGATGAGTGAATTATTTCATCAGTAATCAGAATATCATAAGAATTTAACTAGTTTCAATATGCGAAATAGAGAAAAATAATATAATATATTTTTAATTTATTTTGTCGTTTTCATTGAACATTTTATTAAAACAGTAACGTTTGCAAATTTCTCAACGGAAAATACCATCTTATAAATATTTTAAATCATAAAAGCTAATATTATTTATTTATGAACATATTTGAGAAACAGTTAAATTTTTACGTTGATCAGGGATTTCATTTATAATGATCAGAAGCATTTTTATACCTCTATAAAACAATGGAATGAAGAATTTAAAGGTCAGATAATTTAAAATTTTTCTCAAAAATCATCTGTATTTATCTACTAGATATCCGGTAATGCCCGACGGTAAAAATATAGTAACTGTTGTTAAAACTAAAATCTAACGTATAATGTTGAATTTGAAATTATTTTTACAAAATATAATAATATAACAAGGTAGTAAAATATAATAACCTTAATAATATTATAAAGAATTCGATAAAAGTTGAGTGGAGAATTTATATTAATATGAGTTGAGTTGATAATCTTAGAAATAATCGTCATCAATCGTCATTATTAATATAATTAAATAATATATAGGCACAACTGTCGTGTAGGTACATACAATTTATATTTTGTTCATTAATATTAAATTTGTTATAATATCTAATAATATAATATTATATAATATAATATCTAGTCATATAAAGGTATTCTATTGTGGGTCCCTAAACACTAAACAAAAATTAATGAAAAAATGTTATAGGTAATATATTGAATTAATAAGAAATTCTATTAAAGACTTATTATTTATTGTTTTCTTTCGATATCGAACGGGATATACGATTACGGGGAACCCTTACCTAAACGCTAACCATATTACGATAACCATAAACCTAGTAAAGAGACACGCTAGTTATATAATAATAATAATAATATAATATCATCACAATATTATAATATTGTATTATAGGTACCATTTATACCTTTATACAACTCGGTCGTAACAAATGTATTAACTTGTCTATTACAATAATTATCGGTACTCGAACAATAACGGTATTGCGTTTGATCGTTAATTCATTTTTATTTATAAATATATATATAATAATATTATGGGAAAAGGTACAACACTAAGGCTGGTAAATTCAAATCCTCTCATTGTGTACCATTATTGTGTGGAAACTCACCACGTCGGTTATTACTGCTATTTCCAGTTTCCCGGATAACTGCTATTGGGACGGTTTGCTCTTATGAAATATTCATGAAGGTTTAAATCGAAAATAGTAAGACCGCTATGACACCGCCGCCGCCGCCGCCATCCGAACGAAATGTGATCGACGAAATGGGGTATTTTATTTTTGCTTTAATTATTATTGTTTGAGCCAACCCAGGGCAAAAGCGTTTTAACTAATCGATTTTTATTTGTTTTTATCTAAAAACCGTTTAAATATAACTTGTGTTTTCAACTGTTTTGCGAAAAGACAACACAAAAAACGATTAAATTATATAAATATATAATAATATTTTATTATATTGCTATCCAATCGTTTGTGTTTTATTTTAACAACTTATTGATGTAGTTTTAATGTAATTTGTTCTTTATTTTTTTTTTTTTTTTTTAAATTAGCTTTTAATATTTCAAACAAAATCTATACGTTTATAAATAGTTCGATTAAGATAATAGTATACATTTTATGTTATAAAAATTCAATGGTGTGCCTACGTTATAGACGCATATGTTGCTTTAATTTTGTCCATCTAACACTTAATTTATTGTTAAACTACAGAAACGCAGAATTCAAATTGTGATGTCCAAGTTGAACTTGGAGTATGAACATCTATTACGAAATTTAAAGATAAATATATTTTTGAGATTATGTCATAAACGTTTTTGTAAAATAGCATTTTCTAGCAAAAAAGTATCATAGTATATTATTTATTTTAATTTTTTTTAATACGCTGTAAATTCTTTGTAAGACGATGGTTTTCGCAAAAATGATATGACATTCTCTCCAAAATATGTTGCTCTTTAAATTTAGTAATAAATTTGTTTACTCCACAGTTAAACTTAAACGTTACAATTTGAGTTTTGCATCACTGTGATTTTAGTATATTCCCGGTATAACACAGAGACAACATTATTGCAATATATTAGGGTAGTTATACCCTCTTAAGGATATTAAAAATTTCTTATTAAAAATCTTAGTAATTATATTATATTTATTGAAATGATTTATTCTTATTGTGTACGTATATTATTATCATAATTCAAAAATAATTTCGTTGACGAAATATCATTAAAAATGTATTTTTTTGTGTTCGATTAAATTTTAGCACGAAAATATGTTCCATGCAGTCAATACGAGTAAATATTATTCCTTATTATTTATTTCCGCATTACCAGATAAATACGACTAGATAATATTTATAAAAGAACACACATTAGTTGATTGTTGTGAACTTCTTAGAACTATACATATTTCTTTATGTCACGTTGCTTTCTTCCAAATAAAATGTGTTTCATCAGAATAACCTGCATCGATACGTATACAATTTATAGAGAAAGTATATTTTCTATTACTTATTTTTAATATGAATAAACGAAAAACATTTACTATGTGTTATATATTGAAACATATTTATATATTTGCAAAATCAAAATTGTAAAATTCTTACAAAAATGATTTGAATCATTAACATTTACTCACTAACTGTTAACCATTACATTCTACATGAAACATTTTTGCAAAGTTAATTGAAATATTAATGATGCATAACATTCATCGGAAAAGGGTCTGACAAGTATATCGGGGTCTATGTATATAATAAAATACACAATACCTTTGAGCTATTGCTAACTCGTAAAGATATATTTTATTATTATTTTTTTTTTCCAATTAAAATGTATTTTAATATATTTTATTTAAAAAATACCTACTTACGTAAAATTTAAATTTAACAATCTAGTTTAATGAGATTTTCGTTTTATATAGTAATAAAAATAAAAAAATTCAACTCTAAAATTGACATTTAGATAATATTATTTAGTTAGTAGGCTGACAAAAAAAAACTTGGTTCATCAAATTGTATACAAATTTATGAACAGACATACCGAGGAAAAAATAACGTTAACCAAATCCAACATATTATAGAAAAAAAAATATAAATACTTTTACTTATAATTTGTGTTTTACAATATATTAATATTATTATGATATTATATTTATTTCATTGAATAATAGTAAAGAATATAGTAAATATCTATTGGAAGACATTGCACATCAAGATCAGTAGCCTACGTAGGAATAAGGTAAGAATTGTTTCGAGTCCAACCATTGTTACTAACCCTTGTCAAATTCCACATTATTTGAATTTCATTCTGAATTACATTAAAAAACGAAATGAAAGACGAAATATTTAGCTTTTGCAAATATTTTTACTTTTCTCCTATGTTCGTAGCACACGACAAAATAACCGTTTTCAATCACTGCCTTTGCAATACTATTACTGAGGTACCAAAGAAATATTTTCTAGAGCATTGAACCAATATGAGAAAAGAAATGTGTTATAAACTCAATATTTCTATATATTTGTACTTCCTATTGGTTTCTTGATTTTCAATCACAGAATGTATTATTGGAATATTACAGGTAAAAAATAAACTATGATAGTATACATTTCCTAATTTTGATGATCAAACGTAACAAAAGTATCATCCATTTAATACGATATCAAAGGAGCTATCAGTTGACGATGAGTTTTCAACCATAACGGAATAATTTAAACAAATTTAGATAGGTATATATCATGGCTAAATATATAGGTATGACAGAAACTTTGTGATACACAGGTGTCATGACAACCACTGGCAGTGAAATTATTATACAGTCAATTATTATAATTAACAAATAACAGTAATAATTGTTCACTTATGTGAATATTGAATAAGATATGTCACATGATTTAAGCAGGTGTTAATAATCTACTCTGTGCATCACTGCTAGCTAAGATTTTCTTTCATGTAATAGCATGGAATAAATAGTACATTCACAATTTATAACAACATTTTACACAGTTGCAGTTAATGTCATACCTATATATTTCGCTATGGTATATATTGTGTAAATAATTGTAATATATCACACATTAAAATACATTTAGTAATGTATAAATTTAAAACCATATAAATTATACGTGTTTATAACGATTTACCTATTATTTTATTTGTATATTTATCTATACGAGAAAAATATCTACATAATACAAGATATATCTCGTAAAATTAATTTTATAAGAATATGTGGTTACATATTACAGGTAGCTAATTAGTAAATTATTGTACCTTCAAAACATATTATGCATATTAAGATATTAAAAATTTAATTACAATCAGGTTATTTAATTACAATCCATTAAACTAAACTTGTTAATTGAAGTCATAATCAATATAATTTGCTAATAGTTTAAATAAAAGAAATAAGATTTACTACATAGTAAGTGTTCATAAAACAATTGTAAAATATTCTCTAATAAGTATATATTTTAATATTTTATTTTATTGTATTATATTATTCATATATTAAAGTAGTGAAATGTCAAAAAAGGTAGAATCTTGTAGACTAACTTAAGTTTTGTAAAAGATATAAATTTTAAGTAAATAATAGACAAACTAGAAATTTTTTATTTGTGTTGGGCTACTTCATAGAACGCTTTATTTCTTAAAGATTTATAGATAATAAAATATATATGTTTTGTAAACATTGTTTAGATTTAAATATTTTGTTTGTTTTACTTTTTGATTTTACTATAGGTGTTATCGTTATTGCTCGATAAAGCTATAAATTAAATTGTAAATTTGAAATTTTTCCAGTGACAATGTAATCATATACAATGCAAGTTTAAATCTCGCGAAACCTATAAATTCTTACGATAGTTGTAGTCTTGTAGCATACTAATAATCATAAATTGTAAACATATTGGTCGTATAACTGCCGGAACGGTCGTAAAACGACTGGTATTTTTTATTCTTTTGGTTTTTCGTTTATTTCCCGTTCGTTTTAATTTTATTGCCATCGGTCTCATTAATGTTAGCACCGTCCCCGAAATATTTATTTGTGTGCAACTTCAATAGTGTAAATGTCCTCCTGGTCCGAAATCAACATTTAATCGGCCAGATTAAGGCGTTAACAAGCGGACTAATTACTTTTTTTAAGCTATAAAAAAAATAATACGAGAATGAAAATTGTAAGGTAACGAGAGAACAATGTCGTACACCTAATATTTACTTGGAGAGGAACACAAATCTTAATAATCCCATCGCTATAATTTTAGGCTCGTTTTGAATATCCAAAACCTATTATATTAAATGTATGCAAATTTAAAAAATGTTTAAACAAAAACCGATTTCCAAGTATTCACAGTTTATATACGTCAAAATTAGGTTAACTCATAATAACTTTATTTCCTGAATCAATTATATTCACTATTGAACATTTATTTTTTAAACGTATGTGTCCCCAGCCCAACAATTAATTTAGAAAAGGCTATAGTAAATTTTATGTTAAACAATAATCATTAAAAATTTTAAACTAATCAACACTTAAAATTATTAGAAAATCGAAAATAACTTCAGAATGTTTAATTAAAGTATAGTGTAAAATAAGTGCTAGAAAATAACTGTCATGTGGGATGATCGACACTCTGACCATCATGCAAAAGATGGAGTGGAGGATAACAAAAATTTATGAAATAATATCACAATACGAAATAAAATAGATGAATAAATAATAATGAAAAAAAAAAAATCTTAAACGATTACACTGGTTACACGGCGGTATACATTTTTACGTTACGAAATTGTTACCATGATATAGGTATATTGTGTTCTGTTATCTCATCCTCGGGCGTCCCCGGGCAATTTATTTGCTGCATTCCCTGCGTCGTTTCGCCTCACGGCTAACCATGCGTTTTACCATTACCGTTCCTCGAACGGGACGTAAATTCTCTCTGTTTTTCAAAGATAAATTACACGACTTGACGTTTTTTTTCTCCTCGGGTAATGATTTTTTCTCTTCTTTAATAGGTATATATAACTTGTAATACCGTTTAGAAAAAAACAACTCGTTTCGTTTGACACAAAATCTCAAAACTGCCGTCCAAAGAAATATTTTGAGCAAGAGTCGTTATTGTAATCCGCACATTTATCGATTTAAAATGATCATAAAAACACGTATGAGACAACCAAGTGTGAGATGATCGTTAGTTTCAAATAATTATCGCTTGAACGTGTTTTAGAATTACTTTTCTGTTTCATTATATTATACGAGCATACGATAAGATTTTTAAATTTGTTTAATTAATAACAGTATAATATACTTTGTAATAACAATATAGAAAGTAAAAATAGTAGGTTTTTGTTTACCGAAAAATCGTTATTGTTTCCGTGCGAGTTTCGTAATTATGTTTAAGCATATTTAAGGGTTTAATTAATGTTTTTAAGATATTTAAATATATCCGTACTTACATGCACATCAGATTTACGCGTATTTTGATTATGAACCAGCGATGTCACGATCAAACGTCATAGCGTCATAATAATATTTATCTCAACCGACTAAATATAATTTGTAAATGTTTTAAGAAATATTTTAAAAATTGTTCGTCTCGCAATTTTTCTTTAAGGTCGATAACAATAACATGCAAACTATAATTATTAGATTTTATCGAAAATACTAATATTTAATACACTGTAATGCGTATATCGATTCATAATTCATTTTTTTTCTTTTAAAACTTACATATTTTAAAACGCCAATTTAGCGTAATGATACCTTCTGGTATTGAATTGTATATTGACTAGATATTTTTATTTTCCAAAATACCATATTTGAGTACTTGATTATCTCAAAAAGATTATAGTGGTTAAGTAATACAAATTTTAAGTTATTGATCAAAGAACATATTCATAAATTTGATAATCACTCAATAAATAAATATTACATTATTAGATTCTGAGCGGAGCGAGAAATGTATTGTTACTACAAAGTTGTTGTTTTTTTTTTTTTTATGTAAACATTTTTTCGGATAGAAATAATTGTTCAATTACCACAATGGGTATGATTTCGATAGCAAATCGTATCCTCTCGGTACTTTAATAAGCGTATTTTTCGAATTTCTCCTAAGTTTTTCCCTAGGAGAAGAAAAACTACCAAAAAATGGCAAAAAATTGGCAAAATTACGATTTTCGTTATTTTTTTTTATTTCGTAATAACTAATTGAGTTATGATCATAGGGACTTGAAAATATTTTTTGAATACTAACGTTGTTAATATACAAGTGTGGTAAAATTTTTGAAGGAATTGGTTGATATTTTGGCCAAAAATAAAGCTTTGAATTTTTTTCCAAAAAAAATAATATTGCCTATAATTTTAGATTTATCGATTTAAAAATTATACAGAAGCCTAATAATATACTACTTAATCTTTTTGCAAAATATTTTGAAAATCGTGACTGATGATTTTTATCATAAAATGATAATTCCTTGAATATTGATCATAGAGATTTGAAATTTATTTTGCATATTTACATATGTTATTTACATTCGTGTAAATTTTGGAATGGATTATCAGTATAATATATTGCAATATATTGAGATTCGCACAGAATCGTATTTGAGTATTTTCTAATGCAATATCATTGCACTCAAATCTTAATAATTGCTCTTTCTTCATTAGTTTCTCAGAGGACTGAAGGGATGAAGAAAGAACATCCACAATCGGTCTTTTCCACTTTTTTATATTTAATTTTGAAATATGTTTTTTTTTTCATAGTTTAATCATTGATTTATTAATATGCAATTATAACTATAACTTTACTGTCAATATTTACACAAAAATATTAAGTCAATTTGTTTAAGACCTTGTAAAAAATATTAACTCTTCGAAGTATATTAATGATTAGCATTTTTAATTAAAAATCAATAACTCTTAATATGATAAATTATGTATTCGTAATAAAACTCATTTTTCTTCGATTTCCTTCGATCTCTAGTTCCTTCAAATACTTATAAACGATTTGTTTGATGCATTTTCCCTTAATTCTTATGCAGTTTACCATTTTTTTCCCCTCATGAAAGTGACAATATTATCTAACGTGTTTCTTTTCATTACGCCTGCTTTGAATACAATAATTATAACTTTGAATGCTCTTCTGTGTAAATTATTATATAAATTTAGTCTTTGGTTTCATTATTTATAATTTTATTCATACATTATCCAAGTTTGAGAATTTGATAAGTTTTCAAACATAAACAATATTTAAATATTCCAATCATTATGTCATCGTGAAATCATTAATTCATCACACATATATGACTGTAATAATAAACTACACAACAATTTCTCTATTCTAACAAACTAAACCATGGTGAAAAACTATAACATATTTTGCCAATTCAATCTCTTTAAAATGCTTAACTTTCTTATTTTTGACTTGTCTGAGCTATTCTGCCACATCCCAAGTGACTCTAGAGTCTAGATGATGTTTAAAACATAAATAGTTAGGTTAACCTCATGAGATCTAGATTACTAGTGCCACACTTTGCTCGTAATAGTTAAACAATAATGAATAATATCGTATAACAAATATGTCTTTAATACTTATTCTTCTTTAATCGTTTAAAGTTTAAAAAATATTTACATATTTTGCAATTATATATTAAAATAATAAAAAAAATACGATGTTCAGTAATTATTTATATATTAAATATAAAAACCTTCTAATCAAGACATTCGGAAATATGAAATTATATTTAAAAATAGTCTATTAATGACACATAAATAATAATATACCAATAATATTCGGCCATGAATCTGTGTTCGCTATTTTGTTGTGTATTTTCTATTGGTAAAATGCAATTCCAACCACATCGCTACTAATGCACAATATGTCAAAGACAGTTACCAAAATAGACCCAGATCACATCCATGTACGAAAAGCGTGTTTAAAATTATTAACAAGTTATGAAAAATCAATTTTTTTTTTTTTTATCTAATTAAATTTTTAAGCTTACAAACTGATTGGTGGTCTAATCGACTGCGAATCGACAGACACATATAATATTAATATTATCAGTTATTATAAGAAACAAACAATAATAATAATATTTTAAGGAATATAATATATTTATTGTAATTCGATGGGAAGACATTGATTGAATTCTTTACGAAATACGAATAATAATAATAATAAAGAGTAATACTCGATCCCTCACGTTCAATCATTTATCGACAAGTCTACGACGTTATCCGAAATAAAATAATAATATAACGACACACAAAAAAAAAAAAAAAAAACATTAAAAAAACCGTATTGAATTTCAAAAAGTTTCCGTGACCCGCACTAAGTTGGTGGGCTAACCTATAATACCTTTCGTATACCATATCGATTACATAAACGAGTTATTGTGCAGTCCGGACGACTGTCAAACGGAATTTCCCATTACCTGTCACTGGGAAATCCCACTGATGACCGTTATCAGAAACCGACTCGGCTGCGGGTTTTCCCGATCCCCGGGGAAACAGACTAAACGATTATGCCGCCAACGGGCGCGTTTGTTTCCGTTGTACTCGTCGTCGTAGTTTTCACTCGCGCGAACCCGTTTTTCATTCGAGTTATCGTTTCCACTGATTTTTTAATTTTTAAAAAAAAGTTGTTTTATTCATTTTCCACTTACAATGTATAAACAACATTTTGCATTCGCGTTTTAACGTCTATTCAATATATACATATTTTTTTATACATGTGTAAATTTAATGCCACACTCATCGTTTTTGTCGTTGGCGCGACCATGACTAAATATTATTTAGGTACGACCGTGGCTAAATATATAGGTATGTCAGCAACTTTGTAAAATTTTGTTATATATTGCGCATGTATGTAACTATTCCATGATATTTCATGAAAGAAAATCTCACCTGGCAGTGATCCATAGAGTAGACTATTATCACCTGCTTAAATCATGTGATACTCTTAAGATCTCTTCTTTGTACTTAGAACTCTACTTCTAAAGATCGTCTACGAGTTATTATACAGTAGGGTCTCGATAATCCGAACGAGATTGGGGAAAGGGGTCGTTCGGATTACCGATTTGTTCGGATTACCTATGACTTAATAAAAACAACAATTTTATTGTAATTTAAGTTATGAAATTTATTTTTATCTGTATTAATCATTGAATAATGTATAATTATAAATGTGTACAATATGCAAATTATATATGTATGTGTATATGAACCTTATTTAAAATATTGATTTAATTTTTTTTGTACACTGGCTCCTATTTATAATCGACAAATTTTATTATTGGGAAATACCGGCGATGCGATAATTTTCAAGCTCGTTCGGATTACCGCGTCTTTCGGATTAGCCTGTGTTCGGATTATCGAGACCCTACTGTAGTTCTTATTAAAAAGTGAAGTGCCTGCGGCGCTCCTTGTAAATGTTAGATAGAACTAATCTCAAACAATATAGAAATATCATTGATTAAACATACATGTATATTTAATCAATGGAAATAGCCAATAGATACAACAATAATAATGATTAATATAATTTAAAATGTAATGATTTATAACATAGATGGCATTTTAACATGAATTTTTCACGTATTTGATAAGAACTATAAAAAGACGTATTTGTATAACTCGATCTGCAACCATTCTATCTACAACCGTGTTTAATATTCATGTGTGACCACGATTTAAGATACTATGGTTGTCCATCAACTTATGACAAAACCGATAAAATGTGGACACAGAAATCAATCCTCTAAAACAATTGGCTTCCAAACTACTAACGATCTTATGAATTAAAATGAGAATTACTGCATTAACTTATTTAACAAAATAATGAAAAAAGAAATTAATATTATAATTACCTATATTATTATTTATTACGCAATAATCAATTCATTGACATAATTATTATTATACTAACATTTATTTTAAATTTAACCTATTTGTTATTTATTTTTCTAACCTTCAGAAACACGTTTTGAATCGTGTCAGATAGCAAAACCGCCAAATTATATTTTATTATCATTAAAATAAAATACAAATAATTAAATTGATAGAAAATTAGTCTGCATGGAACGCTGCATATATAAATCCGTGGATTCAATTCGGTGGCCAATTTTTAATAAGCCCATTAGCAACCATAGTATCGTGTGTTTGACCAATTATTACTATTATTTGTAAGTGATAATAATTGATGATAAATTCACTGTCAATGGCTGCCTTGACACCTGCGTATCATAAAGTTGCTTTTATATCTATATATTTAGTCATGGGCGCGACTAGCACTCAAAAAAAAATATGATACCACGGCAGTGTCGAATCCAGTGAAGCAACCCCCCATCATCATCAATTCAAACATTAAATGATATATATAGATATTTTGTAACATGTTATACAACCCTGTTGATCCCATAGTATAACAAGTATACAATTTATCTCCACCCTGCCACACTGGTTATCATAAACTTGAACTGTTCTGGTACAATACAAAAAAATATTTAACAATTTTTAAAAGGAGTGGTTCTTTTAAATCTTTTATGATGCCGAATACCCCGTGCCCTTATCGTTTAATAATATAAAAAAATAAATTGTAATAAAATAAAAATAAGCATGTTCTGTATCTGTATACATTATAATACAAAATCTGAGACAGGTGGCAAAATAATATTATCAATAGCAATTTTGTTTTTTTTTTTGGTCATGAGGGGTTTAAACCCTTTTAACCCCTCCCCCATAAAAATGCCACTGGTACCACATAATAACCAATAGAGACAACGTTAGTGGGAAAATAAAACTCCTAAGACATTTTGGAGATAACAGTGTAGCCAGGAATCAAACATAATTCAAAGTTATCATTTTCTGCTGAACCTAAATTCGTAGACTTTTCGGTTATCATAGATAATTATTTTTTTTACAACTATATTTCTGGAAAAAAAATTCACAATTTTTAATTATTGTTATTAATTAATCCCACTATTTTTAACCCCTTAAGGACCCAAGTAGTTCTTAAAAAGTGTCTTTTATGATTATTCTCTAATTTTATATTACTCTTAAACATATCATTGTTCATGTTCATTAGAAAACTTACCAACAAATGAAGGAAAAACCGCGTAATTCAAGGAAACTGTAATTTCAACGAATTTTGATTTTAAATATTTTAGAATTAATTAAATGTTGAATGTAGGGGCTACAAAATTTTTTTGAGTATTCTCATAGATAGTCTAGATATGTGGTAAAATTGCTCAGAATCGTATTTTCGAATGTATTATCATTGCATTCAAATCTTAATATTATAGTAAGTCACTAATTTCTTCGAGGACCCAAGGGGAAAAAAAGAATGTCCAGAATAAATTTCCCGACTTTTTAAATTTGGTATAACATGTCTAACCAATATATGTTCAACTTACATGCTACAATTTAAGATCTACACGGATGTGATTTTGCAATATTTTGGATAGATGGAAATATTATCTATAGATACAGTAAAATTGTGTTCTCTTAATTCAATGACAGAAATTAATATTAAACAAATATATTTTAACAAAATGTCGTTAAGTAATAATGAAACGACTTTCTTTTTCCCATTGAAAAATAAAATTAGGGTCACACGTTTAAAATGATAAAATTCAGTTTTCATGGGAGCGATTAAATAATATATATATATATTATGTGCAATAGTGTACAAATTAATAATTAAAAAAATAATATTATAGATTTCTAATAAAATATAATTTTACAGATTATCAATGAAAAGTATATAATTCCTTCATTTAAATGGATATATGAAATATTGTAAATGCAGCGTTAAAATGTTTATATACGTTCATACGGTTCATTTCTCTCGTGTTTATTTTAACTGTGTAATTTTGGTAATTGACAGTATATAAATCGGCACGGGTCAAGTTATTTCGTATTACGGAAAACAATGAACTAATTGATTAACAAACTTTTACTTTATAATATTAGTTGATTTCCACACTTGTATATCTAATATAACTGATTTTAAGATGGGACGATAACAGTATACGTATAAATTTCAAATTTAAACAAATTTCTGAGGTAATAAAAAAAAGTTGTAAATAACCGACTTTATTAATTAATAATTACATTTTAGAGTTGAACCTATTTATTATATTAATATATTAAACACATTAATCAACGAGTCTATTAACACATATCTATATAATTATAGAAACATTTTTACTCGGATAATAAATCGTAGTAAATATTGATTGATAACGTTTTTATAATTTATACCAATGTCGATTTTTGACTCTAATAGTTTTTAATCAGAGGCATCGTTTAAATTTTTTTTTAATACTCATATTATTTATAGTCCATAAAACAAGTTCATTATTTAAGTGGGTTTCTATAAAATTTCAATAAACAAACTATTATTTGTAAAATAATAAAAAATAAGACAATTATAATAAATAATTTTTCACCACCTTTTATGAGAAATTATTTTTAACTCTTATAAACTTATATATTTTCCACTACATAGACAATTAAATTAACTAAATAATTAATCCCATTAACCACAATATATTAATATGGGTGGTAATATATTATACTAAAATTAATTATAATAAATATATTATGAATGTTACTGTTTATATTACTGTGTATAGTTATCATAAATTAGAATACATATAACAAATTATATCAATTAATGTAGAATATAACTAAATATAAATAATAGGAATACTATAAGGCATAACAAATGTTATACTTTTTATAATGTTAAAAAGCAATTATGGAAGATAATAGCGATGTGTCTTCATGCTTGCAAATATATTTATAGTTTCTCCTTAATCAATATTATTCGCATCATTCGTTTTTATATTAATAACATTAATATTAGATAGATAATAATATATTATTATAAATTAGTGATATCGTGATAATATGTACATAGTTTCCATTGTTGTTTATTCGATACGCTATCAAAATTACAGAATATTCTTTAAACCAATACACCTAACCGAAGAGTTGTACAAAAATATTATCTTTAGATGACTTTTAGATAAGCTGAAGTAATATGTTTTTGCCTTGAAAATATATTAATATAAGTACCTATTATAATTTAAAATCCGTATCGAATATTTTTTAAATTTAACTGACATGTATATAATATAGTACAAATTTAAACTGCCAAGAAAAATCCGAGATGATATCGATTCTTAGTATAGAATTTTATAATATAAAAGTAGGTAAACAATGAAAAATATAAGCAATTAATATAATTTACGTATTAATGTTTCTATTTAATAATAATATAATCGGTAAGTCAATATAATCGTATTAATTTCTAAATGTAATTTCTGTAATATTCGTCTGTGTCGATTAGAAGTTATATGTATACCTACATATTTCATAACATATGAAATATAGGCACATATAGCCGTAGGTATTGCCGTATTGGTAAATTATTTTCGAATAAAATTTAAATATTATTTTATAAAAAACGCATTTAAACCCATTTTTAATTTATAATTTTCTTTGTTTGTATGATGAAAAACTCATAAAATAACCCGTTATGTTAGGGTTAGGTTAAAAAAAGGCTATTTACTAAAAAAAAATTGTTTCCAGAACTTTTTTTGTCAACTGACGTCATCATAATTATAACAATACAATATCACATAACTAAGTAACATTTTTCTACAAAATTAAAATATATTATGAATAAAAATAAATACAAGATAGATTGTAGATTAAATATAAATTATTCATTATTATTTATTGTTACTATTACTTACGTAAACTATCAGTGGTTTTATGTGTTAGAATATCATAATTTTTTAGTTACAATTAAAATATAATTATTGTTAAAGAACGCATTTTGTTTTATTTGTTGAATAGCGTGTAATACATATTTTCCTTATTTTTATGTTAGTGCTTAAATTATTGCTAAATTAATACTTTATGAACAAGTATAAACTACTTTATACTATTTAAGTCCTCTCAAACCTTTTTATCGTGTGATAATAAATAAATACAATAATTTTATACTAATACTTTCTGTAGGTAGTATATTCGTAGGTATGTTTTTTATATAAATAATTTCAAAATTCTTTCTTGAATATGGTGATTATGGCATTATCATGTATAATATCTGAGTGTACATTATAGAACTGCTGACAAACAATATTCAATCGTAAAATATTCAATAAACTGTGGATCACTGTGAGCTACAACGCATATAAAATAAATTCCATTTAATCTATATTATTTTGCCGGAGGTATACATGTTTTATATAAATGTTTTATACATTATTTTTATTATTATTATTATTATTATTATTATGTAGTTCTCTTGTGCACAACTGAATTATTTAAATCTCACTATTACAGCTAGCATTATAGTTTAATCATACAAAAAACACACAAAAATAATTGTGATACATTATGGCGTATCAAATATTTTTTTTTCTCATATATAGAATGTCATAAATATAAAAAAAGTGTATACTATCTATTGATCTTTTGTTATGGAATATATTTATTTCAGTTATTATTAACTGTTACTGATAAACAGGGTGTACGAGTCAATATATTTTTACCTAATTCGCGATTGCCTTGTACTCGTTAGTATAGTCACATATTTTACTTTAGTTCACTTAAATTTAAACGATTTTAATATAATTAAATTTAAATTCAAAGTTCTTATTTACTATATCACGTGAATACAAATGGTTGTTGATATTGAAAACAATAATTGGTTTTGGAAGAGAACACCGACGCATCACTTATCTCTATACTTATGTTGTTTTTATAGTCACTACAGAATATCCTATGAATGAAAAGAATTGAAATAATTACAGATCTGAAAACAAATTACCAATCGAAACACCCTATATATAATCTATTAAAATTATACTAATAGCATTGTTTTTAAAACGTACGATAAGCTGTGTTATAAAAACAATAGACAGCATTGGTATTGGAGGAGTTAACATTATATAATACATTTTATCCAATACTGAATTTCTCTTTCATATGGCTTATGTGTATAATATTATAAAATAATCGCGAATATCCATTTATACTTATAGAGTATTCTTTTTTTTTCCAATCAGATGTTATTTATAACCATATTAACCGTATTACCGGAAAACTTAATCATTTATTCAAATATAAACTTCATATTCTAGTTGACCAAAAAACATCTTCGACCCATTGATATGTGATTGTACAAACTACAGTTAACATGACATTATAAGGGATAATATTTATAGCATAATGCAAAACTACTATCATATTTCAATAGGTATAACCGATTTATTAAGTTTTAACCGAATGGTTGTGTTAATTTTAGAAAGTAAATTTATATGTGTGAAATAATATTCTAGGTAAATATATAATTTTAAACTGATAAGTTGGACATTTTAATAAAATAATTATTTGTAAAAAAAAAAAAAAAAAATGTAAAATTACCCTTTATGTGCAAAACAAAATTCCTAAGTAAATTAAAAATATACTGTAACATTTATACATATAAGTATATCGATACACAGAGTAGCATATTTAAATTTCTAAAAGGTACTAAAATGGTAAGGTACCTTTTTTGTGTGAAACAATATACAACATTTTTAAAAATACGACTTTTTAGAATATCGTTTTTGAGTCCATATAAATATTAAAGGCAGTAGAAGAAAAATAATTATACAAAAAATATTCGACCTTGGATAATTTTAGGTGTATTTCTCACATGTATATTAAAAACAAATCCTCGGTATGATTATATATTATAAATTCAAGGCATATAAAAAATACATAATTATTGTAATCATAAATAAATTTGTTTTATTGATTGATTCCACAATTGCAATATTTTAGCCAAGAAAATATAAACGTTCTGAAAAATTACATTTATTTTGAAATACTTCATACGAAGATACAGGTCGTATTTGAAAAAAAAACCTATTCAAACTGTGTTTCCATAGAGAACAATAACACATTAATAAATCAATAACACTGTACAAATAAGTACGTATGCTCCAAATACATAGATAGTTTTACCATACTGAGGATAAAAGTCAAAATAATAGTCTTAACAAGGATTTCAATTTTTTATCAAATTAAATCATCCTAGTTCGAAATTAATCGTCTGAGGGAGACGTCATGAACTAATATAAAAAGGATTATTTTTTATTAAAAAATAAACAAAGCTTTAACTCCATATCTATCATTCTATTTACCTCAGTAAGACAATAATATTATACCTTGACAGTAAAAATTCAAACCGAAATAATTAACAGATAAAATTAAAAACAAATTAATTTTCTTAAATCATTTCTTCTATCTAATTCAATTTCATGGTATGTCTTATTTAGGGTAGAAAAAAATATCGATTAAAACATCAATATTGCTGTAGTTTATTTATTGTTTAATGTTCACAACCGTCCCAAATACGAGGTTTAAAAACATAAATGATCCTACGATCATCGAATCTCGACGTTTAAAAATAATCGTAGTTAAACGTTTCGGTGTATCGATACATCGACCGTAAACGTTATAACGATTTTGATCACCTCTAAGTCCGACACGAGGTGATGGTGACCAAACAAAATTATAAAATAGGTGTGCTGTTCCTACTGCGTAAATTAATTAACAAAATAGTAAATTAAGATGAACAATTTTTATCGTTATTATTATTATTATTATTTTTAAAACATCGTATCTAATGGATCACCATTCAACAGTGAACATGATGAATGTTTATAACGTCTTTGCCTAGTCATTATACGGTCACCACGACCTAACCGTCTAACCATGGTTTACGTAGAACTGGCAAGACACGTCGGCGGGGTAAGATTGAAGTACGTTAGAAGCAGCCGGTCTTAATTGAGTCACGTGACACGACATCGGTCAATGATGGATAGTGTACCGTGTTTCGTGACTAAAACATATTTATACGTAGGTACATTCACGAGATGGTTACTCGTTGTATTTGTGATATTATTATATTCATCATCGTAAAAATTATAAATAACATAATATTATTATATCGAAATAATAAATTATATTTACGTTAATAAAATTATGAATTTTAGGGCCGCGTTAAATGGTGGTGTTGTTTTAATAATATATTTTATTAATTTTTGTTTTTTTTTCAATTAACTAATCTGACCTATTAGTCACCGGGTGACAGTCTATCAACAAACTCGATAAGATATGTTAATGGTTACAATATTATACGAATGAACACAAGCAATAAAATATTGCATTTAAAGCAATACCTAGTTACCACGACCGTTATGAATGGTTACTGAATGAATGGTACAGAAATCAAATTTTCGATATTTCAAACGTTTCAGATTTGGTCATTAGATAATTGAAAATAAGATTATATCAATGGATGGTATAAAACAAAAATGTAATGCATGTTGCATGTCCCTATAGTCGTTATAGTTATATCCGATAATAACATCAAAATAAATAAAATCGATTACGCTAAAAACGCCAAAACGGGTGTGTCGTCAGTTACATGATTAAATCGTTTTTTCATAGTTTTTAAGTAGTTTTTCATACGCCTTAGAAAACTAATAAAAATATCGTAAAATAATAAATCTAAAATAAAACGTGTCCTCCATAATATTTAGAATTATCGATCGATTATAATTTATTAGATATACCTACTTCCGTATAATTCATACGATTTTTACAAAATTCCAAAAGCAGTATTAATTTTGAAATAACTAATAATAATTAGAAACAACTAAAATAACCATTTATGAAAGTATGTAATAATTTTAAAGTATAAGGGAATGATTAGAAATTTAAAACTATACATCAAATATAATATGAGAGTAATAAATGTTAAAATTTTAACTAACACATGGCTTTGTTACATGATACATAGTTATAAATTTTATTTATAAAAATATATCAAAATGGATAATAAATAATTGTGATTTATATAAAATGTAATTGGTACTTGAAATAACAATCATTTTATACATCATACTATTGATTTTATAATATAAAATGCGAAATCGATATTATGATGCTAATTGAAAATAACGAATTTTGTGTTTAAATACTATACATTTTTTAAAACGATTTATAAACTTTTAGTGTGTTCTATGAGAAATGTTTTATTTATTAAAAAAAAAAAGAAAAAAAAGAGGTCTGAGATAAAACTTTATAGATTAATGTAACATTTTAGATTATACGCAATATAATGATAATTTTATGATTTTTTTAGATCAATAGATATAGGTATATGCTTAATATGCTTTGATATAGTGATAAATAATTTGTGTAAGTCGTTTACGATAGACGGGACATATTATTACTAAATTATTTAATTATTTAAAAATATTTATGTATTATTGTATTTTGAAATAGGTATGATTGCTTATGAACTAAATCATCTATAATTCTATAATAGGTATAATTTAAAATTATTCAAATTTTGAGTTAAATTTTTTTTTTATATGTAATTTGATTTATTTAACGGGCAAAGCTTTTTTTTAAAAATAATGTGTATTAATAGTAATTTTAATGGTTTACATGAAATACAATTTTTAACCGAATGTTTTTTAGTGGCACATTATAGACCAAATAATATAATTTTTCTTAAAGATAACATACACTTAAACGATTTTTTTTATGAAAATATATTATTTTTCAATTATCTTAATTAATTATTGATAACATGGAATAAAATATAAACTGAAATACTAATTTATAATCGAAGAAACTTTTAAATTATATTAGATAAGTACAAACAAAAAAAATGTATAGGTTACTACAAATCAATATTTTTATAAGTACTCTGTGTATAAAATATTTATAAATGAAATTGTATGAGAAAAAGTTAGTTAATTATGTTAAAATATTCAAAACTAATTATAAGTTAAAAAAAAAAAATCATTTTCGTGAGCTATAATCGAGTTATAAGTTACTTGTGTAAATATATAGGTATATTATATATTTGAACAAAAGTATAATAACATTGAATAGCCTGTGAAAATGATTAATAATCTGCAAATTAATATGAATATTTTTATTGTTATTTATCATTGTTTTATGGCATTGGATAAAATAATAATTAATAACTTATCTACTAATCATTTATCGATTTATGGAAAATCAATATGATTTATTTTGGAACGTTTAAAAAAAAAACATATAAATTATTATAATTAAAATTTAACACGTTTAATAATTATCGTGATCTACGAATAAAGCAATAGGGTAAATAAAAAAAAAAATATTAATCATTTTAGACAGGGTTAGAACTATTAAATATCATACGCGAGAATAAAAATATATATTTCCCCATTTATTATCGATCCTTCTGTAACGCACAGAAAATTATATCTGTGAAAATATATAGGTATCTAATGTTTCCATCGTTTCCAATATGACGAAATAAAATAGATAGGTCCTTAGCTGTGAGGTTAGTTGACCTCAGGTTAGTTGTTCGGCCGAAAAAGTTTTTGAAGTTTATATAACGTAACTACTTCTACGTACAATGTGAGTTTATATAATGTTTCTAAGGTATTATTTAATTCTTCAGTCTGTAACCTTCCTGGACCTATGATATAAATATGATATAAAACTGTGACCTTAATGTTTCATAAAAAAAAATAATTCGTATTTTTTCTCTAATGGAATTTCATAAAGACCACACAATGACTTACTAATATATACTACATTTACATCAAACTATAAACTAACAATACATCGATCAATTCCATTTTCTCCGAGCAAACTTAACTTGGCTAAACTTATTAAAATTTTGATTTTAAAACGTTGTCACGAATAGGTACTTAAAATATAATTTTCAATGAAGGCTTAATATTATCCACGAGCCAGTAACTGGTAAATTTCACAAAACTAATAATAATTCAATATTATTTTGTAGGATATTATTTAGATATTAAAATTTAATAGAACACTATAATAAAATCGATAAAAAAATAATTTTGATTCAAATATTTCACCATTATATACAATGGCGTATACAATATATCAAATAATTAATTCTTACTATTAAGTGTGTGCACTATTGTGGTAGATCGTTTAGATTATCATTGGTATTTGCCATTTGGTATTATACGGAAACTTTTTAACTATTTTTTTGTTTCAATCAAAAAAAGAGTTTCGTCATTAATAATAAAAATCAAATGTGTATATTATTCGAACTCAATCGGTTATCACTGATATTATTTACAGCAAATGTGTTTCGTGTAATAATATTATTTCATATGAAATATAATAAGCAATATATTATTTTGAAAATTTACGGTTACTTGGAAAAATAAAATCTCCCATATAAATTGAAACCGTCGAATTTATGGTGACAATACTATAACGATGAATGGTATCAATTAAAAGTGTAAAGTAAAAATGTTCCTTACTGCGATACAGTAGAAAAAGCAATTATACTGGATTTATAACGTGAACACATTTTACTTTTGTGCACAAAAACCCAATCCCCTTATCGATAACACGATGCAACGTAGTATTCGATAGCGTACAGATAATATATATCGCATACCTCACGGAAATTCGAAGCCCAAATGATGTAGGATTGTAAACTAATTTGATTTTAGTGGTACATTTTCGAAATTCTTTAAAACACAAATTTTGCAATATTTGAGATTTCGAGAATCACCGATAATATTGTATTATTATTACTTATGTTATTTAAAAACGTACTCTTCCAAAAATTTGTAATGAATTAGGAAAATAAAATGTGTACTCGATTGAATCTATATAGGTATTTGCATTATACTATTTAATGTTACATAACATTTCATTTAAACATATGCATTTATTTTGCAGATTTTATGAAATTATTGAAAAATTATATTAGATACATTAAATTAAAAAAAAAAAATAATGTGATTATTACCTCTAATCTTTAGATAAAAAGGACGTAACAAAATATTTATAATGTATTCATTTACTAAAAATTATTTTTGCATAAATTCACATAACTTTTTATAGTTTATTGCAATGAACTACAGAAAGACAATATTGTATATTTATATAATAATTTTTAACCTTCACATTATATTTATTGTTAAATTATTAATTAACTTACCTATAATTTACAAGAAATTTTATATTTAATTATAGAAAGATTTAACTTAAACTGGTATTAACTGTTTATTAAGGGAAAAAAAAATTTTCTGTTGTATATAAATATACAAGGTATCCAAGGTCTATATATTTATAATTGCATTATCTCATCGCTTAATTTAAATTGTTGAATGAAGTTATTTTTAAAATTATTATTTAGATAATAGGAAATATATTTTTATTTTTTAAGTTATGTTTAATTTGAAATAAGCCAGTTTAAAGAGTATACATTTATATAGTATTTTAATGTATCGACCTTTTTAATTAATCAAGATATCGATTTGTAGAAATTGTATTCATTTATTGAAACGTATATTTAATGTGTGTTTTGCAATTATTTCATCTATCATATCATTGAATACAAAATTATTTTTATTATATCATTATTATCAGTTATCAGTATTTTTTGAGTGACGATTAGCGAACTTGTAGCTATAATAACTAATAATGTATCATTTTATATCAAAATAACAATGCCATTAAAAAATACAATTTTACATTCTATGGTATAATAAATTTAATAATTACAAAAAATGACGTCAGAAATATAATTGAGCCAATAAATAAAAATCCTAAAAATCTTGATTAAATTAAGAGGTTTTGATACATCAACATTTTTATAAAAATGTAATTTTTAAACAGTATAATCTTCAAATTTCTTAAAAATTTAAAAAACAAAATTTTTTTTTTTAATATACGTTTAAAATTTTAAAAAAAGAGAGGTCATATTATAGCCCATTTTCCAAATAATATTTCTAAAAAAACCGTATTCAAACATTTTAAATTTATGCGGAGATAGTATTACTTGTAGATCTGAGACATTCTGTATATACATATAAATATAATATATCTTTCCTACATTAAATTTTTTATTTTGCTTCTTTTGACATACAGAATAACACACTGGGAGTGCAACAGAATTCGATCATAAATAAATAATAAAATTTTTTTGATGCAGAAAACTAATTCAAGTTTATTAACATAAAATTGAACTAATATCCAACTTTTGGTATGAATAATATATTAAATTATTGTTTAAACAACACAATATATTTTATCAAGAATAAAATATAAATTTTTGATTCATTATTTTTTTTTTAGCAAACGAGCATTTATTCAAAAAAATCTGATAATGTGTAACAGTGACAATTTTAAATTATTATTGACATCGGTGGTGTGTAATTTATAAATAATAATTGCGAAACAGACAAACAGTTTTTAATAACGATTGCTTATAATAGTATACTGCTATATATATATTAATTTTTGTGTAATTTTCCATAAAATTGATTCCGTATACTTTTGTATTAATTTTTAAAATTATTATAAAAAAATATATAGTTTTAGGTGATCAATGAACAAATTTTTACCTTATATGAAATGTATTAAAAACTAATAATATTATTATTATTCGTTAAGTATAAAAAAAAAATCTATCTAATAATGATAAATAATTACTTTAAATTACTTTTCCTCGTTATATTTTAATTAAAAATAAAATTTGTATGTTTTTTTAATACACTTTGTAGATATAATTAGGAGATGAGGACTTTATATCGCGTGACAACCACAAACATAATATAATATAGCGTAATTATTTTGTAATAAAGTTTTTAATGAAAATTATAAAAAAATACCAAACATTTGTATATATATTTGTATCGTATTATATATAAAAAAAATAATAATTATAAAAACTTACCATTAATAAGTAGTGCGACTAAAAAAAGGTTCGGTACCATTTTCCTGAAATATAGGAAAGTCATACGCCAATGACTATGACGTCGAATTGATCGAATTACTAGTGATAAACATTGTGATCCCGTATCAACCTGTAACATAACAAAATAATGTGTTCCGTAAGTGAACGATGATTGTTTTGGAATTAATTTTAAATTTTAATGCAAACGAAGCATAAAATAATATCTAAAAATATAGCAATGACATGCGGTAACCAAAAATCTTGATGGATCACAAGATTATTCTCATATTAAATGTTGTATTCAAATGATCTCGATCATCCGTAAAAATGCCATGGGCCTGCGAGATGTACAATGGTACTATTTAATTTTAAATCGGGCATAAAACAAAAACGCGATCGCTGTTGTTTCTATTTTTCTCGTTTGTTAAATATAAATGGGTTGACATAAAAATAAATTACTGCAGTGTCTCTCACCTACCTATATAGTGATGCGATATATTATGTACACGATATTATGTTCGTCTTAAAAGTTACTTCCCATCTGTCGACTAAGAGTAAGATAAACTAACATAAACCAAACCGAAATGGTAGTTCTAAAAGAGAAACTTTGCAAGAAGGTTTGATGTTTTTTTTATATATATATATATATTATAATATAATATATAACAAAGAAGTTTCTATTTCATCAGAAGTGTCATAATAAAAATAATAAACAATTATTGGGAAATGGAAACTAATATTAGTTCTAGATTTATAAAAAAAAAAAAATGATAGTAAATCATTCTACATGTTGTGTTGTATAAATAATTTACAATACAACATGTAGAATGATCAGAATTTTCAATTCCATTTTATAAGCTAAAATTTGTAGAGATATATTGAATTACAATTAAATATGTATTTATATTTTAAATAATTATATTTCGTATCGTAAATTAAAATGAAAAAAATAATTGTACTAATTACTTAAATAACGATTAATCAATAATGTTTTTAATTGCAGTTGCAAAAAAAAATTATTTCGATAAAAAATCATTTATCGAGAGGAATTAATAAAAAATTTCATTTTAATGAACCTACACATGTTTATACAGATAATTAAAAAATAAAAATACATTTATCATTGACGTTAATGAATGCATTAACGTCAATTAGAACGTAATAGTTTGATAATTCGATGTTAGTCGTTTATGATTAAAATATATTAAACACATTAGTAATAGCGGTCTCTGAGCTTACGTGAGTTATAAATTTATAATATTATTGATTGATTTTGAAATGTTGTAGGTGGTGAAACTTACCTATAATGTTTATTATTGTACACGTAGTATGTACAAGAAATAAACATAAAATATTACATTTTATACGATGTCATACGATTAAAATTTATTTCAAAAACAATTCAAATTCAAATGTTATTTTGGAATTATCGAAAAAAAAAAATACGAATAATAATAAATTAGTCAATGTGACGTTATAGTCTTATTTTTGTTACTAACCGAAACGTAATGTAAATTAAATATTTTATTGCACGAAGTTGATCAATTTGTAATGTACGTATCTCACCCCATTAATATAATTAAGCAAAAATAAATACCTATATTTTTTAATGACACTCTCATTTAGTTTTTCGTCCAAAAAAACGTATATCGCTTAAATTATACGTTAATGTTATTCTATGTTATAAAATACTACTGAATTAATAAAACAACACAAAATAATATAATATTTGCAATAATATCGAAACAATTACTAGAACATAAATAACATAATATTATACTTCTTAATGTATTTGAATTTTTTTAAACTGAAGTTTTTACTTCACTTTTATTATGAGTAAGTTATAGCTTTTATAAAGAAATACATTGTTAAAGATGCATTTATTTTTGCAAAAAAAACATTTATATAATTTAAATTTGAAAAATGCAATGAAATAAAAATATAGTTACATAAGAATAAAATATGGATTTGCTTCTATTTATTTAGATAAAGTACTTTCAATTAAAACTTAGAATATTGGGTACTTATATCTTTTTGTAGATACATTGATAATGAACTTTATACATCGACTAATATTATGGAAGTATATTATATATAAATTGAATCATTTTAACTATAATTCTCTACGTTAATGTTTGAATTATTAAGCTTACGTCAAATCCCATATACTCGTATAATATATATATATATATATATTATTGATGTTTTGAATTTCATGCTATCTGTAATTCTTTGAAAAACTATATTTCACTCTAAAATAAATTTATTATAACTGTCATTTCAAGAAAACTACATAAACTTATATTCCTAAAATTATTTGCAGTCATTTGCTATATTTTTTTTAATTACAATAAATTGAAAGAAATTTATAATATTATTCAAAAGATAGCAAACAATTATATTTAAGGAGAAGAAGCAAATAAAAATTTACTTCATTGTCACCAAAACTATACAGAATTCATATTTTTTACAAAATCAAAGAGCGAATTATTAGTATTTTATACCTTAAATGATAACGTCCTAGAATATACTAAATAATGGTAAAAAAAAAATTTTATTTTATTTTATCCATAATGTTGTGGTTGGTATTTGGTAGTTTAAAATATTAAATTATCCGGAGAAATATAAGAAACAATAGCAAAACCTAACTGAGAGCGAATACACCTTACCACTCTCATACACTTGTAAAGTTTCAGTAGTTTATAAAAGCTTTTGAGCCCTTTTTAATACATTCTACGAAAGTTTAATGAACACTCGTTAACTGTATTTTATAAATTCTGTGAACGGACAAAACCGAACTTGAATTCCAAATATGTTCACACTTAAACTAGGTTTTCAAACATTTCGAAACTGGACTATTTGGGATATTGCCTGAAATTAAAGTCAAACCAAAATATGTTTAACCGTTCACGAAAAAAAAAATATAGAACTATTTGGGGAATTATCTAACATTCAATTTTATTGATTAATACAAATTGCAAAATATAAAAAGGTTTATAGTTATAAGTTAGAATTAAATATTAAATTTATGTTTGTAAATAATAAGGCATTGAGAACAAAATATGCCCAAATGCTATGTCAAAATTAGTAGGTTTGTGAAATTTCAATAAAGTAAACGAAATTGTTGCATTTTGACTTACAAAGTTGTTCCAATAGTGTTTAAGTAGATGCTATATACTGCTATTTATATTTTGTTTTTATCTATCTCTATCTATTAAACGAAAAATATAGCGAAAATCATAGACACATAGAATTTAAAATGTTGCATTTGAGATTAAATACAAAATACCAAATTTAGGCCATATTGATTTTGATGATAATGATCTTAGAATAACAAACTTTGAGTTACATTGAATATTTAAATATCTTGATATTATCATTGTGATGAACTTTATCAGATAAAAAAAAATTATAAATGTAGTTAATAAAAATGTAAAGAGTTTATATAGTTTACATAATTTTTACTATGTTTACTTAATTTTAATAAATCTAAATTTGTATAATTGGAGCTTTAGAATTTATGTGATACAATAAAATAAAAATCATTTTGAGATTACTATATAGTTTTTAAATATTGAACAATAATCAATTTTCTAGCAATCTGTATACAAAAACTTTTTGTCTTTAACCGATTCTTATTTTACATAAAGTTAAGATTGTCTTATTAATTGTTTCATTCTAGGACTGCATTTTATTTCAAATGATTTTGTTCATAGAGCTTTAAAATTTGTTTTTCTAAAAGTTTAAAATTTTCTGGCAGTTTAGAAGACTTTTAAATTGTTTATAATATAATTTTATCATTTCCCGATATCATTATCGGATGTTTGTATTTTCCGATTTTTCTACCTTGTTTGTAAATTATATTATGATTATTCTTTGAAATCGAATGGTGTATTTTTTTATTTCAAACTTAGATACATAACCAAATGTCAAGTTGAGTTAAGGTAAAAAGCACATGTGAAGGCCAAGCACGTAAGTTATGCTCAACAGTATCATGTGGGGACCTTAAAAGGAATAATAAACTAATTTATTAAATTACGACATATAACGACAACGTAAATAACAAAACAGAATGGTCCTATTCGTATTACCACTAAAGAAGACATGAATGAGATGATCTTTAAGAGGTTTCATCTAAAATAAGTAACTAATGTTTGAGACATGAATATGAAACGAACGACGTCAAGTGAACATATTATTTTTCACTATGGTATTAAACTATAAAATGTAACACTACTCCAATATATTTATGTAAAATTCCTATTTATAAAAAAATTGTTGTATCAGAAATTATATTTTTTTTTCAAATTATTTGTGTTAAAATAATTAAAAACGTTAATTAAATATTGTATTTTCATTTATATTGTAAATTTTAACATTTCTAAAAAAAATTTAATTCTTCATACGATCTCAATGGTTTTTGATAAAATTAAAATCTTAAATGTAATCTTATAAACGATTTATGCAGATTTTAATAATATTTATATATTATAATAATTAGAATTTATCGACAGTTACGTCAAAACTACTAAAAAAAAATGATAATATTAGGTATTATATATTATATTAGTTTAATAAATAAAATAGTTTAATAATATAAATTTCACCGATTTTCACATAATATTATTTTTATTTATCATTGATTTCTATAAGAATTTATAGAATGGATAAAATAGTACCACAAGGCACTAGTACCCATAAGGCCTTTTGTTGTACCTTAATATTATTAAGATACAAAATTAAATGTTTGTAAATATAATATCTTCGTATACTTGAAATTCCAAATATATAGTTTTCTTAACAATTATATATTATATTAAAGCATGATTTGATTTAGTGATAAATAAATGTAATCCAATCTTAACAATATGATGTATCTAATTTTTGCATTTAAAAAAATCGCAATTTTAGTGATTCTTTTAAGGAATTTTTTTTAAATTCATAAACTAAATTAGTCTTAGGGTAAATTGATTATTTATACCTGTTTGATTAAAGCGAATGCACTTTAAATAATTTCTAAAAATTCAATTGAATTCTATATCGTACAAATAAAAGATAAAAAAATACTATATATATATTCTAACGTTTGCAAATAGTATATTATCATTTATTACTGATATAATAATAGTATATCTGTATATTTTGTAAAATCAATATTTTAGAATAATTTAAATCAGAATAATAAAGAGAATAAAATATTAATATCAAATCAATATTTTCATAATATAATTATAAATTTTATCGCTATAATAAATCAATAACAAACAATTTAAAAATTAGATCCGATAAATATTAATAGTAAATTGATAATATTGTTAACCATTGTTCTTTAAAATATACAAACATTTATAAAAATAAACGCGTATTCTGTGAATATTGTACTCTTTTATCCTTTAATTATTAAAAAAATATGTTCTCTACGCATTATTATAAAATATTACTGAAATTACAAAAGTTTCCCGAATATTTATGAAATTATTTCTATATTATAATCATGGTTTCACGATTTATTATATTATCATTTTTAAATATATTTTATATTATAAAAAAAAGGATAAGAAATGTTTTAAATTTTTCATAATCTTAAAATATTATACACTCCCAACTAGATGGGGTTGGTCGGCTTAGCCCTACATCATCATAGATCTGGATCATCTTAATCCCTTGTCCATTCATACAAGTAATCTTAATATCACTCTCTATTATTCCATCTATCTATCTTTTTCAGTATTCCTCTCCCCCCTCTTACAATCTGTAATAATTTTCACTACAACTCTCATCGCCTCTGATTAATATTTTCTATTAAAATGTATAAACAATTTCAGCCTATTCTCTTTCATTTTCCCCAAAACCTATACACCTCCTTCACATTGCCTTATATAATAATTTCTTATTCTATCCTCTCTCATTACTCCACATATTCGTCATCTTAGCAAATTTCATCTCCTTTACAATTGCCTCACTATACTGTCTTACACAATTACAATATATACCCTTTAATCTCATCGGCTTCCTCTTGTTACACGAAACAGAGATAACAATGATCTCACGGTGTAAATATTAATTATTTACAGTGTTGTACAAAGATAACCCAAAATTTATCTAGATTAGATAAATAGATGACACTTAATTTTTTTATCTAGATAAATAAAACAGATAATTAATATTTAATATTGTAGATCCAACTTTCGTACTCGGCATAAACCATAATTGTTATTATCATGATTAGTTTGTAAATATTATTGTTATTAATTATAAACTATCTGATGCTCCAGTTAAAACTACGATAAAAATAGTGTATACAGAGCGCGGTTTAAAATAATTTTGTATCAAAATTTTTTAAATCATTGATTGAATAATTATCTAGATAATTATTTTCAGATAGCCTATTTATTTATCTAGATAACGCACAACACTGAATTTATTTATCAAATATTCATTAAACCATAATATTGCATTATGTAAATATTATAATGTGTATTTAATTTGTACGTCTACGTGAGTAACAATCGTTGGGTTTGAAATTTGTGTTAATTATATTTTTCTTAAAAAAAACAAAAAAATTAAAAAATACAGGAAAGTACAAATTTATCCTTGAGTGTGTCTTAAAATCCGTTTATATAATAGTTTTTTGTTTGCACATAATTCTTTCGGTTCACGAGGTGATGATGTATGTTGCTCATATTTTGACACAATCGTGGTACGTGTTGTGGTTTCGCGAGAGCCCTATCCCGAATCCCGGGTTTCCCGACGCGTGGCTAACAATTATTCATAACCCGCTGGTGGTGGAGCGGGAGACCGAAGGAGAGGTTTCGGTACGGGTAGGGAGGGTACCGATATTGCTCGGATATTATTTATCGTCGACCGTTCTCCGGAACAGCGCGCGCCACACACCCGGTTCACCCGGTCCGTTTCATTTGATTCCCGGCCAAATCGGCATCGGTCGATCCACCCTCCGAAATAATAATAATAACAACAATTTCTAATTCCTATATCATATATATATATATATATGTACGTATCACATGTTATATTATAAACACGACAAAATAAAATAATAAAATAATGATAAAAAAAAAAAAACACGAGAAAAAAAATAAAATAAAAATCGAAAAAAATCCCGAGCAGCAGTCCTCTTTTTCCTTCCGTCCGGACTCGTTGGAAACATCCGTTCGCCGAGGCGGCTAGTCGTTATCAAAATTTTATTGCAGCGCCGTATCGTCTGTTCTTATTGTTATTTCCTTTTTCATGTAGTCGTATAGACGCACCCCTACGTGGGTAGGGGAAGGGTAAACGAAACGACGTGAAGGGGAAACGAAACCATCGGCGTTTCCTCTGCGCATCGACACGACACAATATAACTGTGTCGAAAAATAAAAACCCGTACCCGTTTTAGCATACGAGTTTTTGAAGTAGTCGAAATAAAATAATAATTTATATATAACTTACAGTTGTATGCGAAAGAGTTTCAGACAATACATATAATATTACGTAGTCTACGATGGCTGATAGAACGCAAAGTCTACTGAGATTCGTAACGTGCACTTTATTTGATCAAATTCCGTTTGTTATATTATGGATGGTGGCCCTCACAAAGTCCCCGCCGACAAACGCGTTTGTTGCTACTCAGTGTCAGTTTCGTCTGTCATCGTAATATTATTAATAATAATAATAACAATTATTAAAATTATTATTAAATACATACCTCTTATCACACTTGATATGGTTATACGCAATAATTATAATTGAATTGCGTCGCCGCCCGAATACATTTCTAAAATGTAAATAATAATTTTCCCGAAGTAAAAATGTTTCCTCTGGCGATTACGATATCCCAAAAATTAAATATTTTTGACGCACATTTTAAGTGAATTTAAAAAATTAATCAAATTACTTTTAATAAATAATATGTGCCTACATGTACGTTTTATTATAATGCAATACATTTATCGTAAAATACGATAGAAATAATAATAATGCTTATTATTTGCATTAGGCAAATATAGAATGGTCGTATATGCCTACTTTAAATTTAAATAATGGACACGAGTAATGTTATGCGAGACCAATTAAAATAATTTTTTAAACTATTTAGGATAATATTGTGTACCTACATTATTTGAAATTAACTATGTTAAATTTGTGAAAAAATGGAACAACGAAAACTGTTTGTTTAAAATAATTATAATTTTATAAAAAATAATTATGTAGTATCATTGAATAGTTTAGACATTAACTTATTTAAATCTGTTGGTAATAAATTAATATTGTGCAAAACAATTTTATAATTTCAAAAGATTTTAAATATAAAAAAAAAATTATGGTTATAATAAAACGAATCAATGAAGATTTTTATTTTGTTAAAAATTTAGTTAATAATAACTTTGTTAACTCACACCATAGATCGGTTATGACTCTGTGAGTTTTATAATATGTTATTATAAACGATGAGACTTTTATTTTCGACAATAATAAAAAATAGTATCTGGAGTACTCAGTCGATAATAATATGAGATATTTTATTTTCGATTATTATTTAAAGTTTACTATAATGAAACAAATTTTTATCTTGAAAATGCTGACAATTCATTTTATTTCTTAAGTATTACTCATCTAATGGTTCAACCTTTCCAGAATTATTAATAAATAGTTTTTCTTTTCAACATTTCATGAGTTTCCAGAAGTAACAATAATAATATGGCGTTATTAATAACTATAAATATTTTTTCGATAGATTTTATAAAATACAAATTTTAATATTATGTTATATTATTGTTATCATAAAGCAGTTTATATATATTTTATCCAATAATTTGGAAGACACATACCATTAGTTAGGTCGTCGAAAAATAAAGATGTATTCTGGTTCCGTATAGTACATCGTCTGCTCAATAAAAATTATATTTCCACGGGCATGCACACCCCATGATCAGAATTATTTCAAATTAGGTTACTTCTAATGGAAGCACCTTATTAGTGTTAACTTATTTGCCTATATCGTGATAAAAATAATAGTTCGTTTCAAAGTTTTTCATATTATTATTCGAATGAGTTAAGTATATTGATTACTGTGTACAATTAAACTAACTAAAATTCGTAACAATAATTAAATATAATGAATCAGAAAACGAATATTTATCATTTACTACCTAATAATTGTTATTAGTACTATGAGACTATTAGTTTATTATTTGATTTGAAATTCGCAGGGCATTATTATCTAGACACTTGTTTAAATAATAAAATAAGACTACATTTATAATAAAATTTGTAACTTGCGTAATATATACACGTCACACGTAGAATAAACTTTATTATAGCGTTTACTAACAGCGTAAACGTAGTATAAAAAGTACATTTTTTTCTAATATCAATTGTTTTCAAACTTTATACGTTGAAAAGAACCGAACACGAATAGTATCCAATAAATAAATATTAAACTGTATCTTAAGGAATGTAATTCAAAGTATAAATTATTTTATCGACCGATAAAAACATAATGGTATGTTATGTATATACGATCGATTATATTCAATGAAAATAACTACATCGTTTAAACTTTTATGTTTAAAATTTTAAATTAAATGTATACGTTAAATCAAGATACCAAGAAAAATTCAGAATTGTTTTCAAATTTTATTTAACTACAGAGTATTCTAGATGTGTTTAATAATTTTAATATAACCTTTATTATATTATTAGTTTTAAATGTCTAGCTAAAAAAATATATAACAAATTACTTTTTATATCCTTAATTATATCATTTTGCATTCCACGATATAATTATTATAAGTTATTATTATTAAGTAATTATTATAACTATTATATTATAAGTTATACGTATATGTAGTTATATAGCTGTATGTGTAGCCATTATATATGTATATTGTATAGTCATATTTTTAAATTTGTATTACAATAGAAATATGATTTATCTAATAAATGAAAATAATTCCTAATAATAGATATCTTGATTAAACTAATAGATCCACACAATTTTCTTTAAAATATCTTTAAATTTCATATAACTTAAAAAATAAACGTTTATAATTATAATTATTATTTTTTTACTATTCATTTGAAACAAAAAATAATAATATTATAATCCACTGCAAAAATAATTATTTTAAAAAAGTCACATTCAAAAATGTTAATTTTTTCGAAGATATTGCAATTAATAAATAGATCAGGGACGTCCTCTATATCATATCAGATAACAAAATATATGTTAACGTATTCTGTCGTATTTCCCCCTGAGCGAAAAATTTTCGTTTTAAAAACGTAGAAACTACGTATACTGTATGAATTTGGTTAAAATTGGGAATAACTATTTAAAATGTATGAAAAATTAATATTTGTGTAAACATACCCAATTACCTATATAAAGTTATTACTCTACGAATGATGGAATGTAGAATACAATGTTGTGGAATTTATCAATATTAAATCAATTTCATACGTTACCAGATAATGGACTGACAAAATTTAATTTTATTATAATTTTTCATAGAACATAGAATGATTATTATCTGAGAAAATACAAGTGAACAACAAATACAATGAACCGTGATTTGAATGCTCAATCGTATAAATATAATTTTTCCTAAATACTATAAAAGTTATATTTATTTTATTTTAAAATATTTGTCGATGTATACAATTTATAATATTAAACATTTAAATAATGTTTTTTTTTTTTTAAGTAATATTCGTTTTAGAAATTTAGAAATTTTCATTTTTTTATTTTAAAATCTTTAAAAGGTATTAATAAAGTATTCCTGACTGTATATTTATTTATAAGATTAAGTAACTACTACATTATAGACCATTTGTTCAAACCAAGACTTTAATAATATTATTGTATTCCAAATTATAATTAACTAATTTAATGGAATTAAAAGGAATTAAGCAAATCAATACGATATATGAATATTATTATGTTATTATTTTCCAAAAACAGAGACTTTGTATATAATTTAAATTATACAAATCTCTATTAAATTAACACATAAAAAAATTAAACTCCAATGAAATCATAATAATAATAAGCATACAATTCTAAAGTTCCAATCTAATCTATTCACTATAAATTATCTATTTCAAAACATTCAAATCGTTTTTTATTGGAAAAAATATATATTGTATCTTAGTTCCTTAGAAATTTCTAGAGATTTCTAGATCCCGTCACACATCACAGTTGAAAGGATCTGCTAATACTGCAACGAAGTAACCCTATAGCAATACGACACTACCATAAATAAGTCCTAAATATTAAAAAAAATATATCGTTAAATGAGTCAATTGTATGGAGAACCAAATTAAAATACCAACAATTATCCAGTTATTAATGTTAACTTTTAAATAAAATTTAGTCTCAACGGACTATGTTTAAATCATTAAAGAATTCACGTCGTTCATGTGATTATAATAGAATGTATTAAACCTAACTTAACCTAATCAAATATAATCAAATCTAATACATTTTATCATAAAACTTACTAGTTGGTTGGTCATACAAACATGGGAATAACAACATCCAGCAATGAATTTTGTACTTTTTTAATATTGGAAACCTAAATAATATTTATCGTAAAACGAAACAAATTTATTTTATCTGTAACAATTTTTTCAGAGCTGTAACATTAATTTCTGTTGAAGTCTTAAATCATAAATCGTTTAAACTTGGGCTATATTCTGATTAGAAGAATAATGATTTTTATTTTTCTTCTTATTATTTCATAATGGACAGATCCATTGTACAAAATTCTTATAACCATGGTTTATAATTATTAGTAATGTCTCTAACAATATTTTCATAGTGGAATGTGTAACATTACTGATTAATAACATGTTTTAATAAAAATAAAATATATTATGATCACTAAATTGTACTCAATAATTTTCAGAATTTGATCAAAGTTTCATTTTATAATTTTCTATGAATTTAAATCACAGAGTCGTGTATTTCATTTATTTTATGAATGTTGTGTTTAATTAAACGAAATAACAATATCGTATTAGATACATGTTATATTTTCCCTCGTGTATTAAACTGAAGTAATATGCTATAATATAGCCTATATAATATTATAATATTCCAGTTCTTGATGTTTATTAATAATATTAAGAACGTAAATATTGCATAAGCTACTTTTTGTTATAGTAGTCATAGTTACGTATTATTTATTTAAACATGATTTATTTTTAAATAACGCATAATATATGAAACAATGTTATCTTAATACTCTTAATAAGAAAATGTTAACAAAATATTGTCTTCTTTAAATAAAATATATATCATTTTTATAATTGGATATAAATTTATCACTAAGATAATTTCAGATATTTTATCATTACAATAATATAAGCTAAAAGCTTAAATTTTGTTTGAAATATCAACTGCAAACTAGAATCTATAATAGCAAACAATTGTTTAAAATCGTATATACAATAAAATATTACAACAGTATATTCAAATTTTCATAAATCATTCATAATTTTTTATTTAAACTATTTATTGCTATATTTTAATAATAAATACTTTTAACATTATGTATATATAATTATTTTGAAAATATACTTTAATTTGTTTTTATTTGATTATAATATATAAATAGTAACATTAGACCTAAAAATTTATTTTTATTTTTCTATGACATATAAAAAAACACAATATTTTACTCATTGTCGCAACAACAAAAGTAATTCCAAACATCGGGGCCCCAGATGAAATTGAGTCCCTCAACCCTATGTTCAAGGTTTTCTACTACGTAATGAAAATAAAATGATGTTTATGATTATTGTTTAATGTTTTATGTTGTTTGTTGGCCTAATTTTAATATATTTAATAAATACAATTTGTATTAGATTCTGAGCGAAGCAATGTAATGTTATTTTGCAATGTTTTATGTTTTTTGTTTTTTTTATGCCTTAGGAAACATTTTTAGGAAGAAATAATTGTCAGGTTACTACGAATGCCCATGATTTCGGTCGAGATTCGCATCTAATTATAGGTGCTTTATACTAAGCTCGTTTTTATAATTTCTCAATAATTCTTCATAAGCATAATGTAGAGACTTGAATTTTTTTTTAGTATTCTCAAAAATAGTTATACGTGGTAAAATTTCGGAATGGTTTGATTGATTTTCTGTCTAAATATAGTGTTTTGAAGTTTATCCAAAAATTTAATTTTTATCTCAAAAATGTTTAATATTATTTGTAATTTTATGTTAAACAGTTTGAAAATTGTACAGAAGCATAATCATACGCGACTTAACATATTTACAGTATGTGTATAAATATTTTTTTTTTTTTTATTGAAAGCTAGAAATGAGCGTGTTCTATCGCATATTTCTGAATATATATAGCAAATATTTTGAAAATTGGTAGCCACATTTTTTATTCAAACTTAACGTTTCACATTGGTGTTTGATTTTTATGTTTTTAAAAGTCTCAAGACATTTTATCGAAGAAAAATAATGATTCGATTACCACGAGTAGAGGAAAAAGTTTCTCATTAGGAAGAAAAACTACCAAAGAACTAGTTGATAAACTGTGAAATACACAGAAACTATGATTTTGATGAATTTGATTTAAAATATTTTATGATAATTAATGCAATTTTAAATGTAGGGAGTTGAAAAATGTTTTAAATATTCTTATATGTAGTCTATATACGTGTTAAAATTTTGGAATAGATTTGATGTATAATATATTGCATATCTAACACTGCATTGAAATCATAATTATAATAAACTTCTAATTGCTCCGAGGACCGATGGAACGAAATATGAACGTCCTGAATCAATTTCCGTGGTTTTTATTGTATAATGTCATTTTTACAACTCCTAAGGGTCAACATAACTGATCTACTTCGTTATACTTTTTTTTTTTTAAATCCAATTAAAAAGTGGTCATTATTTTGATATTCCACAGTATTCATATAAATTCTAATAAATGAACAAGTTTTTTTCTTCAATAAAATATTTCTGCTGTAATAACAGTGTTTTTAATAATTTATTGAACGTAATATATTTATAAAAATTATTTTAAATTATGTAATGACAACCGTGAAATATGTACACACATTTCCATTAAAATAATCGTGTATAATTCAATTTATTATTATTATAAGAAACTGTATTTTACATTTATTTTATTCTTTTGTCGTCAAAATTCGCAATATATTTGGTGAGGAAAAATATATAAAAAATATACTTAAAATGCGGATTCTGGGTTCAATTCTGTCAAAATAATAAATAGCGGTTCTCTGGTTTTTATCGACTTTCATATAAAAATAAATTGTATTATAATATAATGTTTTTATAAGTAATGTTACGTATCACCGTCTACATATAGGTATGATATACCTTGTTTAACGTGTGAGGTAGTTGAATTTTTGAAATATTATAATTTTACATACTAGCTATATTGTTGCAAACATTAGTATGAAGCTTTACCGAGAAAATAAACCTTTTCATTGATTATTTATGATTTCTTATCGTAAATTAGTTATCATTCCTAACATCTACCTAAAATGCACCATGATGATATAATAATATGAATTGCGTACTCCGGTATAATGAAAATTTTGTCCAAGGTCGAGTAACAGTGAATTAATTTTTTTTCTAATACTACAAATATTATTTCGAATCATAATATGTTTTTTATGAAGTCAAGTTAATAATATACATTTATAGGAAAAAAAAATTGTTTTTTTATTTTATTTTATTTCTAACAATTACAGTTTTATAACAATTTGACTTCGTCAATATATCAAATAGGTCCCTACTTAAAAATACAATAAAAACTTAAGATAAAATAAAATAAAATTTATTTTTATATTAAATTTATATAATCAATTCATTTTTAAAGGTTAATATATTAAACATAGTTAAATAAGTTAAGTTAAGTTAATAATTTTTGAAAAGCTCAAAAATACTTAGGGGATGTAAAATTTTGGCTAATACCACTAAAAAAACTCAAATAATTAGTTTTTATTCGTAAGTGTTAGAATTATATTATAAAATGTAAACCTTTAAAACCAATATAGGTAATCGATTAATTCACTATCGTTTTCACATACGAAAGTATCGGCTGTATTAAATATTTCAACGGTAATTTTAAGTTGGCTATCAACTAATTATTGTTATTTATATCTGTGTCTATGACTTGTCATTGATAAAAATCACGTGATCTTCTAATTCAGGGTAGGGTAACCTCTACACACACTATCCGATCGATCTGACCCAAAATCGACGAGAAATATGTGTTCGGATGATTACAATTTACAATCGTTCGATATTAATATCAAACATGGCGTAAAATAATAACAAAAAAAAAGAAAAAAGGAAATAACAAATGAGTACATCGCATTTTCAAACGAACGTTTGTTATTGTGAAGTATTACGTCACGATGATGATAATAATAATTATAATATACATGGCGTTTTGTTTCCATCGTTGTAATGGTAGACGCGCGTGTTCGTGTTAGGACATTAATTTGCATAATTAATTTGTCACATAGGTTTGTTTAGTTTGGGACGAATTAAATGAAATATGCTAATTTCCGTTCGGGCCGCTAGTCATTTTAACATAAAAAATAAAAACAACACGTCATTAGGTTATATTTTAGGCAATTTCAAATAATTATCATATCTACCATAAAGTCATTTTCAACATTATATTCTTAGAAAAGCACACACCTCAAGTATTAATAAATCATATCGAACAATTTTTATTTGATTAAAAAGATAATAAATATAGAAGTTTTTAGGAAAATAATATGATTAGATAGAACCAAAAATGTGCAAATAACTAATAGTTCTTCAGCTCGTTAAATTAAATACTGTGTAGATTTAAAATAAATTAACTTAATGTCTAAATAAAACCACTTATAGGTAATATACATTTAAAAAAAAAAAAGGAATTACTTTTAAAAAAATATGAAATAATCATTGTGCCGCTATGGACTTGTTCTGCAGGTTACTCGTTTGTATTGCGAATACATTATAGTCATTATAATATCTTATAACGAAACATCGTTATGGTTAAAAATAAATAGTATTACATCCTGTTCTGTATCTACCTGAAAGTATGTGTCGTCTTAAAATTTTAAGGAGTTAGCTAGTTATGCAGTATATTCAGTAAAATTAGAACCACGACCCACATGCCCACAGCGAAGCTTGTATCTCAGATATTATTTACTCATGTTTTCTCAAACTAATTTAACGCTAAAAATAATTTATAAACCTAACCTAAAAATATCTACCAGCAAATTGCACACCGTATTTATTTTTGTAACTTGAGAACGGGCAGAAATATCTAAAAAATATCGAAATGCACATTATTATATAATCTGCGACTTTTAAAAAGCGTATTAAAACTTTTTAATAACTGTTAACGCAGAACGTCAAATATTACATAAAAATACAGAACTTGGTGCGCGATGATCGCGTCTCCAATTTCGCGGGGCGTACTGATAGATTCTGTGTTGGTATTTAAACAGTGACAGGGAATTTATAGTAACAATAGCAATAACTATTATACAACATTTTCGCAAATAATAACAAATAAAAATGCGAAATGCGACGGCAGTTAAATGCCAAACACAAGTTGCGCCGACGGTTATAGCTATCTTATTGTACTTATAGGTATTATTTTCCGTGCCGACGTTAGACAAAAGCGATGATAATATTTTCCTACTGGACCGTGTTATTACGGCCGCGTTGCTTACTACCGGCGACGTTAAATTAACCGAATTATTATATATTTTTTTTTTTTTTTTAAAACAAATTTTATTTACGTACAGTTTCAGTGAAACTCAAAACTTTATTTTTATTTCGCACGAAAATCAATAAGCATAAACTACTGTAACCGGCACTTATAAACGCTCCAAGACGTTTAGACGCTATAACATTGTATCGTGGATTTACGTAGTTTGTTCATTGCAAATGTTGCAATAATAATATCATAACCACGTGCCGCGTAAAACTGGAGAGAAAATATATAAACTCTGTTACAGCAAACAATTTAGCGTTGTATCGTGTCCGCGTGTCGTCGCTGAACTACCACGAATGACGAATCTACGATTTTTTCACATCTACCACGATTTTATTAAAATATTATGAAAAATGCGATGAGATACAATTGTAAAAAATAATTTGCTGACAATATTATTACAATGTGAGTAAAAAATTATTAAACTTAACAAATTAACAAATTAGAATATTCTATAAATGTTAAACCTACAACTTTCTCAAAACGATTATAACAGTGGACGAATAATGAGCACAGAACATTTTGTGAATGTTTGAATGAAGTCGTAGAACTTTAGACAGAATATTCTTTAAACATAAATATTAATTTTAAAATATGATTTTAAAGTATTCAGAATATTAATTTGTTTTCTGGGAATATGCAGCGCTGTTAGTAAAAGAAAGCTAGAACGACATTACCGTTCATACTATAGACCGATGTACATTATTGCATTTATTGATTAATACGTTATATATTCTATACAATAAATTGATAACCATAATTAAATAACCTAGAGTTCTAGACGGTAAAACTTTTACGTGATACATTATTATATTATCCTTAAGTACAAAAATAGTACAGAGAAACGTTTTTGTAATGTAAAAATGTTATCAAAGATGCGTAGTTAGACAGTTACAATTAATAATAGTAGATTACTTTACTTTAATTTTTATCTTCTCTATTAATCATTATATTATACTATAAGTTATAATATATGTATTTAAACTTTTAAACATAATAAATACTGAGTATAACTACTAGTAAGTAGTAATATTAGTTTCTTGTTTTTTATTTACATTTGTAATACTACGCTCCTAGTTGTAATATAAAATATAAATGTAGAATGTAACTCAATATTCGTTACTAGGTAATAGTATTGTTTGATAAATTGTACTAAATTTGAACACTTTTTACAGTGAAACCCCAATCTATAACCAACCATACAGGACCAAGACATTTTATTAGATGGTTAAAGAGTATTTAGAATATTTTAAAAGAGAACAATTAATACTTCGAAGTTTAGATAATTAAAATTAGAGGTTATCTACATATATCAAAGTTTAAAAATATTATTGTCTCATAGTTGCATCATAGTATGATATTGTGATTTTAATTACCTCGCGTACCGTTCCTTATCTATAGTAATTCATCATATACTTTTCGAACCTAATTACTTTTCGTTATTTTTAATTTTAGATTCTGAGCGAAGCGAAGAATGTATTGGTTTTACAAAGATGTTTTTTTTTTTTTTTTTTTTGATGTATGAAAACATTTTAACATTTTTTCAGATAGAAATAATGGTCCGATTACCACAAGTAGGGTATGTTTTCGGTAGCAAATCATGTCTAGTTGGTACTTTATTTAGCTCATTTTTCGAATGTCTCAAAAGTATTTCCTTGGGAGGGAAAATACTACCAAAAAATGGCGGAAAATTGGCAAAATTACGGTTTCTGTTATTTTAAATTTTTTAATTTAGTGATAACTAATTGTGTTTTGATCGTAGGGACTTGAACATTTTTTTGAGTATTAACATAGGTAGTATACAAGTGAGGTAAAATTTTGGAATTAATTATTGGTAAAATGTGTTGTAATATATTGAGTTTCGCTCAGAATCGTATTTCTAATGCAATATCATTATATTCAAATCTTAATTATAATTAACCACTAATTTCTCCGAGGACCGAAGGGACGAAGGAGGAACGCCTAAAATCGACAATTCCCACTTTTTTTAAGTTTGTGACTTGACAAGTTTGAATGCTATTTTGTAAAATATGTATTTTTAATTTTTTTAATTTTTCCATAATAATGTTGACAAATATTGTAGAACAACAATGTAATTTTTAAACATTATAATAATTGTTATGGCAGCCAAAATGGTCCACTTGTGGAGTCAATTCGTCACTTGTATTAATTTATTACCTACTCAATTATATTGAATAACAAGGGTAGGACTAATAAATCAATTTTATTTGAATTAGTAAGTATTTCTAATATATTATGCATGTCTATTATTTAAAATTCTTATAAATTTAGAATCATATGTAAGTATTTAAATACCTAATTTAATTTAATTATACCATTTCGATGCCATATTTCCGTCTCTCAACGTAAACTCAATTTCCTATTTACCACTTTTTTAAAAAAAAAAAAAAATCGGTAAAATATATACATTTGTTAGTATTATTTATTTAAAAATTGTTTATAGTAAGGTTCTAATCTTTTAAACTACAATTTATCTTTAACTATGACTTAAAATTGCATAATATGTATAATAATAATTTGATTCTTCCTTCGTGAGGAATGAAAAAATGCTATAATATATTTAAATTATATGTATACAATTTATTATAAATAGGTTCTTATATTTTTATTTACTTATAGCCGATTTAAACAAATATTAGTTCTTTAATACTTATTTGGCTTGAACATTTTAATAAGTCGTATCAACAAGTAATATAGTTTTTCAATATTTATTTAAGTGTTTAATTTTAAGATTCTGAGCGAAGCGAATAGTGTATTGTATCTACAAAGATGTTTTTTTTTCTATGTATGAAAACAATTTTTTGGATAGAAATAATTGCCCGATTATCACAAGTTAGGTATGCTTTCGGTAGAAAATCTTGTCCTTTTTGATACTTTATAAAGTAAATTTTTCGAATTTCACCAAAGTTTATCCCTAAGAGATAAAACTACCAAAAAATGGCAAAAAATTGGCAAAAATACGATTTTCATCATTTTTTTATCGTGATAACTAATTGAATTTTAATTATAGGGACTTGAAATTTTGTATGAGTACTAACATTTATAATATACAAGTGCGGTAAAATTTTGGAAGCAATACGTTGATTTTTTGGCTAAATATAGAGTTTTGAATTTTTTTCCATACCAAATTTCATCTAATTGGTAGTTTATTTAGCTCATTTTTTGAATTTCCCAAAAGTTTTTCCTTGAAAAGCGGAAAATTGGTAAAATTACGGTTTTGGTTATTTTTAATTTTTGTTTTGATCATAAGAACTTGAAAATTTTTCATAAAAATATTTTAATAAAAACATTTTTTTTAAGTAATAATATAGGTAATATTTACGTTTAGTAAAATTTTGAAACGGATTGTTTTTTTTATTTTTTTTTTGCTTAAATATAGAGCTTTTCCAAAAATGTTTAATATTACCTGCAGTTTTTGGTTTAAAGGAATGCAATTTTTATAGAAGTATACTCATATACTATTTAATCTATTTACAAAATATTTTGAAAATGACAATTTTATCATGAAATGATAATTCCTTAAATATTGATCATAGGGATTTGAAATTTATTTTGCATATTTGCATATGAAATTTACATTCGTGGTAAATTTTGGAATGGATTATCAGTATAATATATTGTAATTTATTAAGATTTGCTCAGAACCGTATTTTCTAATGCAATGTCATTGCATTCAAATCTTAATAATTATAATAAACCACTAATTTCTCCGAGGACTAAAGGGACGAAGGAGGAATATTCACAATCATCTTTTCCAACTTTTTTGATATTTAAAATTAATTTAATAATTTAAAAAATTTAAAATCAATAATTCCATTTTAGATTTGTAATACAAGTTATTTCTGAATACAAGTTATTTTCTTGTTGAATATGCTTACCTGCTGGACAATGAGAAATGCAGTTGCATAGGTATCAAAAAACGATAAGTGTGTTGTTATAACACACTAGTGTTTGTAGTATAAGTGATAAGTGTGCAGTTATTGCTTATTCCATTATGTCACAGTCAATTTACATTCCCAAATCGTGTTGTTCATATATTTGCATTTTGTAATCGTTTCCGTGATCTTCCCTACGGCGTTTGAAATTTGCTTCATTAATCAGTATCTTTAAAAATTATTTAAAGTAATAACTCTTTAAATGTATTATTTGGATAATTGGCTATAATGTAACCTCTAGAATTTTTTTAGTTTTAAACGTCTTTTAAAACAATTATTTTTATTTTTAAGTAATACGAATTTTGAAGATAGCCATATTAAAGAGTAATATTTAATTTTAGAGATTCGTGGCATCCATATAATCAATATCAAAAAGGCTTTTAAGTGATAAAATAAATTGTATATCTGCAAAAAGACATAGATAACAAGGGTCGATTAATAGTTAAAGGACACGCGTTCAATCACTTTACTTAGGTGTCACCACTTATATAATTGATTAAACAAATTTTACATTGCATGTTTTAATACTTTAATTAATTACAATAAAGACGTGGCATATTTCATTTTTTAATTAAATTAAATTTATTCTCAATAATTGGCCTATTGATAAAATTGGAAGTATAGACACATCAAAATTTTCATATATATGTACTCTTTAATTTGGTCATCTTTTAATTTCCAAAAATTTCAAAAATAAAAGTAATATATTTAATTATTTTATATGACTTATTTTTTAAAAACATAATAAAGAAAATATTATAGCATGATTTTCAATTTCTTAATTTTCAACTAACAAACACAGAATACTAAAATTATAAGTTTTCACTGAAATATTGCATTTATTAGTAAATAATAGATCTGGGACAATCTGATTATTTAATATACATTTAGTATGCATACACTTTTTCGGCTAGAAATAATGATTCGATCACAACAAGCATGATTTGCATTTAATAACTAATTGCATCTACTTGGTACTTGAATAAACTTATTTTTCGAATTTCTCAAAAGTTTTTCCTTGGGATAAGAATAACCAAAAAACGGTTAATAAACGGAAAAATTTACGGAAACCTATTTTTGTAACTTTGACGAACTAGTATTTAGTTATTTTATGATAACTAATTTTTTGAATGCAATATCGTTGTCTCAGTTATATTATATCAAATTTTAATTATAATATACCTTTAATTTATCTGATTACCGATGGGAACGCCCGGAATCAACTTCCCCGCTTGTTTAATTTTTGTGTGACGTTTTTTTTTTTTTTTTTTAAAAATAGTAATAAAAGTAATTATAGTCAGTTGCTTACTTATAATAATTTAAAAATATAATATTCTAAAATTTAAATTTTTGCTGTATATTGCAATTAATAAATAGATCTGGGATACTCCAAAATTTTTGGAGTTTATTTAAAAAACAGCTTCAGATGATCGCCAGAAATTCTTAGTATATGTATATATATCAATAAAACATTTAATAAAAAAAAAATTGATTGGACTTTTTAGCTATTTCCTAAAATATCATCTTTATTTGCTGACCTATTTTTATTAAATAAAGAAATATAGTAATATAATAATTTAAATGTTTAGCATATTTATTATTTATAAAAGTAGTTAAAATTAAATAATTCAGTAGGATCGTAGTAGAATTAAAGCTCTATTTATTAGAATAGAATTTGAATTAAAGAGACAATTTAAAACTGCAATTGATTATATTATTGTATTACTTATAAAATATTTATTACAATTTTCTGATTGTAATTTGATTTTTTTATTATTTGAAAATATTGTATTTGGTGTATTTTCTTACTTTAAGACCGTATTGTGAATGTGTTGCAATTGTATACGAATCAAATAAATACAATAATGAATAAATAATATTTTATGGAACAACGTCGGTATAGTTTCATCAATTGTATAACCATAAATCATTATCATAAATCACTTAACTGTATAAATAAATTATTATTTTTATTCATATATTTTTTTTTTCAAATACAAGTTTAAAAAACTTAGATTAGTATTATTTAATTACAATATACGTTTGTAATTCTTATAAATTATGCACATGTAAGTAGGTTTGTATAAAAATATTGAACATATAAATATATATATTCTTATTAAATATTACAATTATAAATAGTAATACTGTTGCACTTATATATTTTCCATAAATGATTTTATTAAAATATATGGTACGCGATATTTCCAACCTAGCGAATGCAAGTAATTTTAACCAATATTTGTACATAAGTCCCAGAACTTTGCACGTGCCATCATATTCCCTTACTAACCAAATCAGCGATATGACATGTACGAGTAAATTTCATTCAGCTTCCACGAGCTTGTCAAAAATATTTGTGTCAATCATGTCATTTTCTCCTCTATTGAACAATATAATTGAAGCGTCTCACTGAATTTGTACCACTTTGTTATAACTCGAATTTTCGGAAAAGCAATAATATTCTGCATTTAAATTATTTTACAAAAGTATACTTAAGCAAAATATTATTTTTTATTGTAATACAATATTAGTATAAACAATATCCTAACGAGTTATTAAACATCAGAGTGGAATAGTTTTAAACACGTATTTATTATTAGTTTTCTTGAATAACTTTCTTCAATTATTCTTTTCAAACGTGTTCGATTAATATATATTTCTAAAATAAATTTCCTCGGGACATTTATTTTATAAACGTATTTTTTTTAAAAAGTTTTTTTATGAAATTTTTTTTATAAAAGAAATAACAAAATAATTTATAATTGCATATTATAGTAATAATGATAAATTAATACCTAATATTTCTTAACTTATTCAGTTTTATTATTTTAACTAATTTATGGTGACAAATTATTATTGTATTTGCGCTAGATTAGGTATATATAGCTCAACTAAATTGATTATTATAATTCTCAGTTTAGATTAAAATTATAAAAAATAAACTATCACATGATATCCAAGTGCATAATACGTTTGCCTTAAACAAAACATCGATATTTAATTAAATTGTTTTTAAAACTTAGATTCTTATTCCATTCGGTTAAGTATATAACTTTATACAGTTTAATCCAAGATAATTATTATATATTTTTTTAGTGTCATGAAAAGAGTTAAATTAAAAAATCAAAAGAAACTAAATTACCAACTAAACTGTTATTTTATCGTCATCTTTTATCTAAATGGAACATGTTAATAATACCTGAAAACCAAACATGATATCTATAAAATACAGATCTAAAAGAATAAAATGTCTTATCTTAAAAACATTGTATTGATTATAAGATAAGGTTAGTTATTATGAAAATAAACTATCAAACATTTGTTATTTATAAGTACCACTAAAAAACTTTTGGTTTGTAATTGATTTTCTTTTTAGTTTAATTTATTTTTCTTATGTTTTCTAGATTTAAATTTAATTTTCTTTTGTTTGCAAAAATTAAAATATCCATTTTGTAGATACATAATATTATATATGAATTAATTAAAAACAATTAGTGAATTTTATTCATATAAAATTTAAATTTTTATGGTTTATTTAAAAACTATTGAAGTTCATAAAAATACATTTTTTATAATATATACTTCATTATTTAAATAACATTTAAAATACCTAGTACAGTAGTACCCGATCACTATTTGAAATATTTGCGACTGGATTTATTAGTACTAAATAATAATTTTTATGATAAAAGTGAATAATATTCATATTTTGTATAAATAAACCATTTTTTTACTATCTATTTCACGAAAATACAAAAAAAAAATTGTTTTTTCTATAAATATTTAGCCTGTAAAATAAAAATATTTATGCCAACACTAAAACGTCGAGACAAAAAAATATTTAAAAGCGATATTTAAATTATTTTTGCTAAAAGTATCCAAATATTAAGTAATTATTTTTAGCACATCTTTCAAAATTTAATTTTCATTATCATATTTAAATCGTTATGATATAATAATCATTATAACGTTCACTCTGTTTACTTTTAATTAATGTTCATTATTTCATATTTGCATATGAATGATTTATTATTAGTGTTTCAAATCGAGATTTCCGGGAAAATCGTATTTTCAAATTATCGAAACGGTATTATTGTATATTATTATTGTATATTATTATTTATATTATTAATATTATTGTTATTATTATTATTATTATATTATTATTATTATTATTATGGTTACAGGAAAATTGAACATACGATTTAAGATTATTACTTTAATTTATAAACGTTACCTACACATCTCGTTTTACAAAGCGGATACATGAATTGAATTAAGCAATAGTTACTATATACATAATTATTATATTTATGAGGAAAATTTAAATAGGTCTTACGTATAATAAACAAAGACCATTAAAATTCATGTTGGTGTATTTACATTATTTACTTAACGGATATAAACGGTAACACAATATAATAGTATATAATATAATATAATTTTAAACTATTCGATTTCGAGTACAAAGGTGGCTTTGATAAACAGAAATTCGATGCACGTCACAAACTCATTAATCGAAGTATAAATATCAACAAACAATTGGAAATTTACATTTTTTTGTTGAAAATTATCAGTGTACCAAAATATCAGTAAATAAAGAGACCTTCGTGGAAGATACTGTCAGCGTATTATTTTGATCGATCATAAATTTTATTGGATATAATCATTTTTCAAACGTGGCAACAAAAAATGTGGTTTTCCTAGAAAAATATAAAATTACATAAATCCAAAAGATAATTTAAAAAAACGTTACAGCAACAGATATTAATTGACAATATATTTTATCATATTTTAAATGATAATTTATATTAATTAATTTTATGATTTCTAAATCATAAGCTCAACAATTTTGTTTCGTAAAAAATTTATTTTGATGTTAATTTTAATTTTCTCAAAGAATAAAAAATTTAAAAAACTAAAATCAAACGATTTAGCAATAATCAAACAATAATACAAATTAAAAAAACCTAAATAATATTATCTAAATTAAAAATGTCATTGTGTTTTATATTTTAATTGTTCCAAATATAGGAAGATCATTTAAATACGCTATATATCATTTTAAAGCAAGTTTTATTAATAGGTAGGTATAACAAAATAGAATCAGGAATTTTGCATAGAAATATATTAAAATGCTTAAAGACTGAAATTATTTGTAAGGAAATAACTACATAAATGAGATAAGGTTAATATAAAAAATAATATTTTATTTTATTTAACTTATTTTAACTTATAATAACTTTATTTTATTTTACTTGACCCCTCAAATTTTAAAAACGGAAAGCATATCATATTTCTTTTAACTTTTAAACCAGTTTGTAGTTTCAATATGATGAAGATTCCAGTCATATGACTAACTTAACATTTTTAGTTGATAATTTAATAATAGTTATCAAAACTAAACTTATAAAAAGTCCAAATCTATAAAGAAATTTTTATTAGGTAATATTTTTATTTACAAAATAAGTAGTTTATTCTTTATGGATTTGGGTTTTTATTAGTGATTACTATTATCATTTATTTTAATACTATCCACAAGTTTTCTTTTTTTTTTAATTATTATTTAATATCCGCTATTAATAACAAATTATTATAAATAGAGTATACAACATAACAATTAATTATTAGATTGTGATAGTGTTGAATTACTTTTGACATATAATTAAATTTGAGGTTAGTCAGTTTAGTTTCAGCAATGTTCATTGCAATAGGAAAATAATATCTCACTTTGTATAACTTACAACACAACACAATGGATATGTCAATATGTCATTTGACAATCGTGAATATTTGACAATATTTTATAAAACTATTGTGGTATTTTACAGCTATAATAATTGAAACATTATAATTACTAATTTTCGTTATCTTACTAAAATAAGTTACCTTAAGAAAATATAAAAAAAAAATTATTTTTTAGATTTAGAAAAAAATTAATTTGTTTATTATTTAAACACGGGTATATTTTAAATTTGAGATAATTATAATAATTTATACTTATAAATAAACTAAAACTAAATTATTAGTATGTACAATTTAATTTGGCTTCTTGTTTTATTTAAAATCATCAAAGAAATATTAGAGAAAGAAATATATTTTCAAATTAAAAATAAATTCAAATGTAAATATAATATATGTATAAATAATAAAAACAAAAATCAATTTCATTTATTTCACGTTGTTATTTTAGAGAACAACGGTTAGGCTTGGTTCACGTTTAATTAATTAATTAATTTATCATGAAATTATTGAAATTGTCAAAATTCGAATATATATAATAATAATTTTGGGGTGTTTTTTTAAATTAATTTTATTATCTTTTTCCATTTTAACACGATTCGTGTATAATGAGCATTATAATATTTACATAGTGGTTTATATTATTATCTTGATTTTTATAATAATTACATACCTACACGAAATAATAGTATGTGTTTGAATATATGAATATATATAAAAAATAAAAAAATGGTTATAAAAAATAAACTTTACTCTACTATTGTTTGGTTTAACATTTTTGATTGAACGTGTAATTTATAATATAAAAATCATCGATAAAATATTATGACGAAGCGATTTTTGTTTGTTTATATTATTATTTTCACATAGGTATCTACCACCACGCTGATTAACCGTTATGAACGTGCTCACAGTCGAGAATAAAAAAAAAAATAATAATAGTGATATGCGTTATGCAGAAACAAACATTAATTAAGGGTTGAGATATCTGTATTCGCGTAATACGCTATCATATACATGAAAAATTTGCAGCGAATATTGATCATAATATTTTTAAAACAACTCATTTATTTACTATAAATATATAAAAGTTTTATTTTTTTATTTTTATTTGTTTTTTGGTTTTATTATAAAATAAATAAACATAGACATATTATATAAAACAACAATATTGCCGATAACGTAATTTGTTCTAAAAACGAGTAGATAATAAGCAATACCATATGCGTACCTACAGAACAATATTTACAAAATATTATACTTTACTAATAGTGATAAGATGATATGAATATAATATGATAAGACAATTATTGAAACATAAGACAATCATATTTTTAATTCATATTTGAACGTTAGTAAATTGAACGTTTAATAAAATACAATTTTATCTATAAGTTTTATAAATATAATTTTGTATGATTATTGTTTTACCAAAAATTAAAAATGTCGATCATGTTTTCTCCATCGGGTTTACCTAACCTAAACCCAGTAAACAAAGTGGTTTTATCATTATTATATTTTTTTTCGTAAGTAGAAAGTTTAATTTAATTTTAATTTAATCTAAATAAAAAAATAATTATATATCTTCTAGATTTGCATTGAGAAACATTGAAATAAATAAATTTTGGACTGTAAATAATTTGTTTTATTAAACAACAATGCAATTTATAGCAATTATGATATGCAATTATAGCAACAATTTTAAAACCAATCTTGAAGGTAGTTACAGATTGGATTTAAAAGATAATACTAATAATTATATTATATTATTAGTGTGGTTTTCAATATTAAACTATAATGTAAATATTGCACTCTATGGATAATTTAGTTAATTATTTCACAAATTTCAATATTTTAAATCTAAGTTGGCCATCTAATTGTTTCATATGTTATGGATAAAACCAACAGACAATAATAATAATATAGGTAATGATTATATTAGATATAGTGATATTAATACAATAAGTTCAATATTCAATTCGTAAATACGATGAAATTTTTTTGGTACAATAAAAAAATGTTATGACATCCTATTTGTGTTTACAGTTTACAATATTTATAATACTTACTAGTAATCGGTAACTTATTTTATACATTAACAAGTTTTATTAGTAATGTGAAATGTTTCATATTTCATATATTAGAGGAATTCGTTGCTAAATTCACGAGTTTGTTTACTTCAGACTCTAAAAGGATTTACTAGAATCAAATTAAGAAAAAAGCTTTACCAAAAATTGACGTTAACAAAGGAAAATCCGTAGGTATAGGTAAGGTGAAATTCTCCATAAGATAAATATTAGTAATATAGTAAAACGTTTTATTAATAAGTTATGATTACCTATTTTGAGGAAAATAATATTAGAATAACAAGAGTTTTTAGAATATTATATTTTTCATCTATACACATAGGCATCGTATACAATATAATAATATATAATAAGAGAAATTGAAAATAAAACATTTAAAGAAAAAAACTAATTTGTTTTTTAAAAGTTCATAGAAAAATAATATCGTATTATTTAAGTATTTCACATCTTTACGCGATAAAATAATTTTTTAAATATAATATTATAATATAAAAAAAATTACTTTATAAACAGTTTTTAACATATTTTCATTACATAATAACAACTGGTTAGTTATAAAAATTTTTAAAAAAACAGGAAGATCGATTTTAAACGTCCCTTTTTCGTTCTTTCGGCCCTTGAAAAAATTAGTGGTTTATTATATTTAAGATTTGAATGCAATGATATTGTATTCAAAAGTATGATTTTGAGTGAAACTCAATACAATACAATATATTATACTGCTATAATCCATTCCAAAATTTACTACCTATGTAATCTACCGATGAAAATACTCTAGAAAATGACAAGTACCTACGTTCAAAATTTTATTAATAACATAAGTTATCATGGAAAACCTAAAATGAATTTCAAAATTACAATTTCTATGAATTTCGTTTTTATTCCATTATTAGATTTTGAGCATAGTAAGGAATGTATTGTTTCTACAATGATGTTTTTTTTTTTATGTATGAAAATATTTTTTCAGATAGAAATAATTGTTCGATTATCACAAGGGTGATATGATTTCGGTAGCAAATCGTGTCCTCTTGGTACATTATAAAGCTCATTTTTCGAATTTCTCAAAAGTTTTTCCTTGAAAAGCGGAACTCAATTCGTCATAATCAGATTATTATTTTTACCCTAAAAAGTGTCTCTAGACATAAAAAAAAATTTTGGATAACATTTTAATTCAAATTTAATGCAATAGTTTTGCCAATTTTCTATCATTTTTTAATACTTTTTTTTCTCCTAGAAAAAAACTTTAAATAAATTAAAAAAATGAGCTAAATTGCCAACTAAATGCAATTTGTTACCAAATGTATACTCAATTTCTTCCCAAAAAAGTGTCTTTAGAAATAGTAATAAAGAAAAAAAACTTTATAAAATCAATTTATTCTTCACTTGAAATAAAATAGTGGAAAAAGAAAATGTTTTTTTTTTATATTATTATTATTATTATACCGCGGCAGCTGAGCCATTGGCTTTTGTTTACAAAATGATTTTATAACAAAATATTTAGATATATATAAATGTATATATATATAAATAATTAAACTATTTTATTAGTCTTCATATTTGGTTTGTGAGGTTGGATTCTTCCAGAAATTGGAGGATTTTTGAAGTATCGATGAGGTCTGATCCCAGCATCTGGCATAGAGAGTGAGGAAGTTTGTTCGTATGCTAAACATTCAGTGAGGATATGTTTTATTGTGATCGGTGTTCCACACGTTTAAAACATTGGGGGTTGTTTTTTTTCCATTAGATGATTATGTGTTAATTTGGTATATCCTATTCTTAAACGGTTAATGATTACCTCCTGCTTGCTTGTTAAAGTGTCATATTCAGGAGAATCTGTAATAGTGTTTTTTATTTCGTTAAATTTAGTAGTTTGTTTGCTCCAGTGACGTTGCCATATGTTCTCGATGATAATATTTATCTGGTTATTTATGTTTTTGATAGCGTATGAGTTAAGTATTTTGTTAGTTAAAAAATTTGTAGTCACTTCGGAGGCTGCTTTATTAGCTATTTTATTGCCTAAAATGCCGATATGCCCTGGGGTCCATACTATAGAGATTTCCTTTCCTGAGTTTATTATTTTTGTTATTTGGTATTATTTAGTTATTTGGTTGTTAAGAAACTATTTATATGGGGTTAAATTATGTAAATAATAGATATGTATATGTATTGCACATTAGGCCTTAACATTTTTATATTATAATAAGTTTTAGTCTAAATGCATCTTATTTTAATACAATTGCCTTCCAGTTTAAATATGAATATTATATTAGGTGGTTACATGTTTCAAATGATAAATTATATTTAAACTAAAATATGTCATGTTTATATAATTTTTTCATTTAATATTCAACAATTTGTATAAACAAAATACACATTTAAATTATTATTAACATCAAAAGTGCTTATTTTACATAACATGTATAGGTAATGTGTTATATCAATACTTTTATTTTGTGAATAATTATATTATGTTGAATTAGCAACTGTGTAAAACGGTTTAGCTTAAAATTATTGTTTTATGAATATAATTCAAAACTTTCAAAATTCAATTTAATTCTCAATAATTTAAGTTTTAATTTATTAATAAACTTACAAATTTTAACAATATTACAATCAATATTTTTAAGTTAACTTTAAGATATTTTTTTCATTTTTCATTTGAAATCATATTTTATACTTAGTTCATAATTTCATCAATACCTACCGTTCTTGGTTGTTTTAGTTGTTATGCTTTTATTATTTTCATGACACCTAGAAGTGATTAAATAATATTTTAAATAAACTAAAGTTATAAAGAAACTATGTGTTGTTATTTTAGTCCAGAAATATAATATAACCTAAAACTGTAAAAACTTTTATTATTTTGTCCAAACTAATATATAACTAAATAAAAATATTGTTTTTATACTAATTATATTAAGCAAAAATAGGGTGGGATAAAGGAGTCACAGCTTCCTCTAATATTATTACTATTTTTGTAAATTGTATTAGGTTTCTTAATATTTTTATAAGAGAGTCTGAATGACTATTATAATAATATAAATTTTATTTTATTTTTTAAGTTTAATATATTCAACGAAACTAGTTGATATATTTTTAACAAACAGTATATTACACATAGTATTAATTATCACAGATAATAGATAATTAATATTTTTCAAGTTGTAAATTAACTTTATAATATTATAAAAAATACAGTCGAGATAACTAAATGAATAATAAAATATAATATACAAATCGTTAATCAATTGAAATTATTTGAAATAATCATTTCAATATTAAAACTATAGGTGCAGAAACTTTAATCCAATAGATTTACTAAAAATTGTTTTTATTAAGTCGAAAGTTGCTTATTTTATATACTTGTATAACAATTTTGTTGAGTTCATATGAAATAATATTCTATTAGACTTGGATTGATTGCATCACATATTGATCAAGTTGTTTCTTATAAAATATAATGATAATTATTGAAATTTATGGACCCATCACGCCAAATCGTTTGTAATTTTTTAGTTTAATCAACTCGTTGATTATAGATAATAAAATTTGAATTATATTTACGAAACATAACTTCTTTTAAATATGAATTGAAAATTATTTTTGTAATAACATTAACTACCTATTGAAATATGTTTAACTATTCTACGAACAATTATTATATTGGATATTTATTGCAGATTCGATATTATAAATTTATGATGCAATATGAAAGTAACAATGCAGTAGCTATTTAACTATATATTAAACACTTTTTAATTTACTTTTATAAAGTAATAAACTGGTAAAAAACAATTTAAGTTGAATAAATCAAAGCAATTAATATAATAATAAATAAATAATAATATTTTACATAAATGCGTTTTGGTTACAATAATTGGATTGTTTTTATTTAGAAAATATAATAACACATTTTCGATATAAATGATATTATGTTGACAAGCATGGTTTATAATATTAATGATATTGTCATTAATGATGTTTAAATGAAATAAATATCTATAACAGATGAAACAAAATTATCTTGTTGGAAAATTGGTATTTCATACCGTTAAAATGGAACACAATAAAACACGATTTAATGATTTTGCATAGATATTTGAACATATTCGGATAGATTGGATAATTTTTGGTGGTCTACGTACTTCTAAGCACTCCTTCTAATACATTTACGCATGTGATACCATAATATTATTATAGTATCATAAAATATTTAATTTCTATAGATTCTTCAACCTTGTATTATAATTTAATAAGTTATGTTAATTTCAAATTAATTCTTACATCGTTATTCTGGTACCGGTACGCTTCAGTACATTTGTTGATACAGACTTAGACTAATGCAAGGAAAAGATATTTTAGTTTGTATTACGTTTAAAATAATGTTTTATTGCTTATGCATTTTATATTTAAAGTTTTGTTGTGTTTCCTATATTAGGAAATGAACCGTGAATACACGCTTCAATGATGTGAAGTTAGTTTTTTTTTTTTAATTTTACATACATCAATTCATCTAAATGTAGCAATATTATTCGTAAATATTCCTAAAACAACTTTGCTATTAAAAGACTGAAATGAATGGCCTAAAAAATTGAAAAAGTGCTAAAAGAAAATATAAAAATGATTTAAAAATCTAAAAATGCCTTTCAAACTTATTTATAGCTTTTATAGTAAAAAAAAATGATATTCATTTTTTTTGTGTTTTTTAAAATAATGTTTCAATTATAAGTTTCCTTTCTGCATTTAAATATAAAATTATAGTTTTAAAAATATTATATTACTGTCATTTTTTAATAAAATATTCTGATCATTTTATATAATATATTATTATAATACGTATTATACGTTTTTATTTTAATGATAAAATTGGTGCACTTAATATAATATGGTTCCGTTATAGTTTAATTATTGTAATCACTCTTGTTTTTCAAAAAATAATAATGTTTATAATTTGTAGAAAATAATCAAATTGGTTTGTAAAAAAGTATTTGAAAAAAAAAATAATATGTAAAATAAAAATTCATTCAAATAATATTAGTAAAATTTGAAGAAACAGATATTTTTCCTCTTACAGAGCTACGTTTGAAATTTCAAGAAAAAAAAGATATTGAATTTAATTCTTAGTTCGAATAAATGGAATAAAAATGTCTGTTAAAAAATAAATACAAAATCGGAATGTATCAGTATATAGATTCCTGCGTGATCGATCAAGAGAAATTGTTCACGAGTCACAACAAATACGAAACATACGAATATAATAATGTAATATATCGCATTCATAGAATAACTCATAATTAATTTGTGTTCAATTATGCCATAGTTCGATATAACTGTACATTATTATAACTAGAGTTTGATTAACTATTGTGTATAATGCTATAAAAAAAATAATATATTATCTTAATAATAGCAAATATAAGCGTTGAAATTTTGTATAATTGCGAAAATATACAGTTCAAAATTTCGTAGTAAGCAATTTTTTTAAAATAATCAAAAATAGTTAACATAAAAATATAATAATCTATGTTGTATAATCATTAGTCATTGATGGGGGAGGGGGGAATATCAAAATAAGTAATGAATATAAATTAACATTTTAACTTATTTTAGATATTAGAATTTAAAAAATATTAGTTGAAAATATATGTAAAAAAAAAAGTTACTTAAATAATGTCAAAATGTAAATGTTGTGTTAACTAATTGAAAATGATAAAAAAAATGATATTTTTTTTTTTTTAGTACTCCAAAGAGTAAAGTTCATTTAATATTTTTTGGGGTTAAAGGTAGTATTATAAATTGATGGCGAAATACGATATTGTTATAGGTATTTCACCAGCTCTCTATTTCTTTTCTTTTTTTATAAAAATATGTATTATACATTTTTATTATATCTGCATTAAAATTAAAAACAAAACTATTGCATATTATTATAATTGGAGTTTATATAATATTTTATGTCAAGCGATAAAATTTTTTTTCTTATCATAAATTATAGATATTTGTTAAATAACGGCCAATTACCATAATATAAAATTGTGTATTCTTTATTGAAGAACAATAATTATTAATAAGTAAATGTAAAATTTTGTAAATAATTATTATTTATGTGGTATTTATTTGTTTGCCAAAAAATTAAGGGCTGGTATACGAACCATGTGTTACTATTTAATTATTACGATTATTATTATTATTATTTTTACTGTACCTATTTTCAAGTTGGTTTATTTGTTTATCGTCGACGAAAATCGCATTCACCGTCCGCCGCGATAATATAATTATAATAATAAAACGAACCGGAACACATTACACAAATCGCGAGATTGCACTCGAATTGGGGCGGTAATTTTTCGTAATAACAAAATTGTTGTTTTTACACGAAACGAAATGCGAAATGTGTTTTTAACGAACTCGCGATCGTCACTTTTCGAATAGAAAAAACATCGCGAATCTCGTGGGTTGGCGAGGGCGCGTTTAGAACGTCAGCGGCGGCGATAACGACGACGGCGTTTCACGCGGGCCGTGGCGTCGATGGCTTTTTAGCGACTGAAACCGCAACGCTCTCCGTTCTGAGGGGAAGGAGGGGATAATACTTTCATACGCCAGTGCGCACCGGCACCGGCGCATGCCGGTACGTACGATCCGAAGATCAGACTCGAGCAACGTTCCGAATATTCCTGAAAATAAACACAATTGTTGTATAATTTATAAATTTCGTATTTTTTCAATTTAAAAACAGATGTTTTTTTTAAGTGGGGGAAGAAAAATTCAAAAACACATACTTGACCGCAAACATTTCATAATCGTTATGCAAATACTAATGCAGAAGTAGTGGATATGAGTGAATAGATACGTTTTTTTCTTTCTTCTATACGCTAAAGACTAAATGTTTCTCATGTTTCGTGATTATAGGATCGATAGTGTAAACGAATGTTAGTTTTGAGGGACACATTAAAAGTAGGGTAAATTGATAAATGGGATAGAGGACGTAGATCAATTAAAAAGTATAGATATTATGTGACAGTAGTGAGTAGTAGGATATATTGTATGGATCACAGTGTTGGACAGTGAAAGAGAGAAATAGGATGGATGATGAGTGTAGAGGAGAGGAGAATAGGAGCGGAGGCATCCTATAAAGCCTAAGATTAGAATTATGTATAAAATAAATTAATATCTAAAATATAGAGATTTTCATTAATGATCCAGACGAAAGTGTTTGTACACTTACTGAACTATACAGTGCTTATATATTAGTAAAATATAAGTATAATGTTATTATACTTATATTTATATAACGTTAATATAACTTCTTAACAAATAAGTACCAATATAATGCATACATTTTCTTTAAATTCTAACAACAATGTCGCAGCAAGATTTTTCAATTGTGTAATTTTACTGAAAAATTAAAATTATGTTTTTAGGGAAAATTTAGAACATAAACGTTAAATTTTTAAACAAATTAAAAAAATTAAGCATATTTAATGAAAAATAATATGTTCGAAATAATCAAATTATGTGAAATTCGATTTCCTCTATCTTAAAAAGAAGTTACCGCTGTTTAAATAATAAAAAAATTTGAAGTGACTATTTTATTTTCAGACTATATTTTACATGAATTTTATATGCATCTTCTTAATAGATAGTAAAAGTAATTAAATTTTTTATTTCAATATTTTACTACCACCGAAGAGATTACTATTCGTGTTTACATATTTTAGAGTCCCTTATCTGGTTGGCTGGCCACGGCATCCAAAGGTCAAGGTGATCCGTTCGGATTATAAATATACCCATTTTGTAGCTTATATATAAATAGATCTTTAACCGAAGCAAACACGTTGTAGTGCAGTACAAAACTTACACGATAATATCTTGACTGAAATGCTATCCATTCTTAACCTTGTAACAAAGATAACATATTAAAGTATATAGGTTGATCCAAATGTTTTATCTTAAACATAATTATTTATGCATAACGTTAAAAACATAATCTTGCAATTTTCATCATTTTTTTAACATGTAATACTAGTAAATCGGTAACCATATTTGTACCGAAACTACATTATTAGGAATATATGCGCCAAAATGGTAAGGATAGATAAAAGGTTTGTAAAATGTGTACAGTGGTGTTCTCAGTATAACTTATTATATAGAGGGATATATTTTTTTTCTCTAAAAAGTTATCTTCGATAGTACAAATTTATAACAAATGATTATAAAATAAAATCTGTCGTTAAAATTAATCTTTTTATAAAATTAAAATAAAAAATAATCATTGTTAATATTTGGAAAATGATAATGAACCTAAGAATATTGTTCTTTAAACTTATTTTTTTATGTCATTTTCAAAAAGGATAGGTGGATCTGTCTCCCACATTCTCCTCTATAATAACATGAATGTGTAAACAAAGCGTCTACGGTGTACAGACTCCGAATGTGTGGAACATGTCCGTCATAATAATTATCGGTTATTTATCATCATATTATACGTGTATTATTGAGTAAAGTGTAAAATAGCTATTATCGGACGAATTTTGGAGAAAATCAATCTAGTTCGGGAAAAACTAAAACATTCTTATAGTAAACTAAAGTATAATATAAAAATGTACGTATAAAAAAAATATATAAATAATTTATTTTATAATTTAGGATTCGGCGGAGAAAAATCTAACCGAAACCAATGTTTTATTGAATACATTTATATTTTGTACACGCGAATCAGTTCTCACATTTCCCGTAAATCGTGATATATTTTTTTTTTTCTTTCGAGTCGGTGAAATGGACTAGGCATAACATATGATCACAATTATTTACTTCAGTTCTTTGTTACTAAGAGAATTCAAAATAATTGTATAATACATTAATACTATTTCATAGTTATATCGGAGTAAATTTAAAGTACTTATATTTTAAATATTTCATAACGATATTTGTATTTTTTAAATATATAATATATAATTTACCATACGCGAATAGTAATTAATATTTTATTCATTTTAATGTTTTAAAAGGAAAAAGTAATCTTTAATTTTTTTTTTTTTTTTTTTGATATTATATTGAAAAATTACTTCTTGAACATTTTTTAAATATTTTATTAAAAAAAAAAAGAATGAACTTTTGATTTTGGATATTATTTTTCTTACCATTGAATAAATAATTTTTTCTCAAATATAGGTCAAAGAATGTTTCCTTTTCATTGTCTCTTCTCACTGAACTCAACAAATACGCATATTTTTGTGATTTCGTTTGTTTATGGACAATAGTCAAATTAACGAATAGCACGATGGTAGCAAATATCAAATAATAAATATCCAATGTCTTCGTCGTTGGATTTCCATTGTCATTGTAACACAATCATATAATATATATCTACAACTATAGTTTAATTACTCCGTATCTATCTTCAACATCTCACGACAAACTATGTACACGTGATTGGATATATCGATATAATGATATAATATATGCGGTAGTAGACTACAAACGATTCTACACGACAACTATTTTAAAGCGTACTTCATGGAATTTAATTTTCCCGTTCAATATTTGAACTTATATAATATATAATTATTTACAGAAAACTCATTAAAATTAAAAACATTGAACTAATTGGCACAATGTCGCCATAATGATTTCCTGATACTATTTTAAACACTATTGTTTTCTCTGATATGAATATTCAACGATATTATTGTATAAGCCAATTTCGGAGATTACCAATTAACGAAAACAGTCCTTTGGCAATTTATATCAGTGTTATCATGAAATTGAATGAATATGTACTTGATAATTTGACATAGTTAGTTACAAAAAATAAGTTACGAAACCAAATTAATATAGTGACATTATAATGTTATAGGATTCACAACCATGCTTATAACTTATTGTTCATTGATCTCCTCAAGACTCAAGTTAGCAATATTATGAACGAATAAAACATTTAAACGTATGAGATAGATATTGTTTCAATGGATCTTAAAATAACTCATATTTGTATTTTTAACGATACTTCAGTGTTCTTAAATTCTATGTACTGTTGTGGTATATTTAAAATCAAAATTATTATAGATAAACGGTGACCGAAAATTCACGTTAAAAAAGTGGTAAAATTGCATACGTTATCAATGTTACATATCTACTATTTTTGTAAAATAAAATTCTCAACGTCCTATATATATATACATATATTGTGTTACTAGATCATATTTATAAATAAAAGGCATAACACTAAACACTAAAGTTTAGACTTTTATAAGCCTATTTGGATTTCATAGAATAAAATAAGATTTTAAAACCATGTTACAATCTAAAATTATATCCAAAATACAATTATACAACCCACCAAATTTATAATTTTACAATGAAACATATTTGAGATTATTATTTATATTGTGAATATTATGTTCAATAGCTTTTCAATTTACTTTTCAACAATGAAAACGACAACAACAAGAATATTTTTTTTTTTTTAGAAAATCAAACCAGAGTGCGATACTTTTGTAGGTAGTTACACAAAGGATAGAAGTCTATTCATTTTTATTTAAATGGTCTTGTGAGATATTAAATAAGTAACTAGATTATATTAAGATAACATTTTATACATATTTCCAACTTAGGTTTTTAAAACACCAGTTTAATTATCATTTTCCATTAAATTGTCTCCTCTTTATGAATAAAAAAACGATAAAAAATGAATATATTACCATATAATTTTTAACACTCACTTATAATCAATATAAATGTGTTGGTAAAAAAATTGTTTGTTTTTGTTTGGTAATATAATATAAACTAATTATTGTAATCATTCGTATACCATGTCATTGTGCAAATTTCTTAGGTACCTATATCTAACAGTTATCATAAAGTAGGAGGTCGTTTCATTGTCAGCGACCAAAATTCAACTTGATTTTTTATCATCCAGCGATTTAAAGGTATTATGTAATAAAAATTCGGCGTGATCATCATGCCGTCACGTTATCTCGTCAGCAATAATGGGTTCTTAGTAAAATTGTTAAAGTTTACGTGTTAAAAATTAGATTTTCTCCGCAAAAGTGTAATATACTCGATTCATCGGTATCAGAACACGTGTTGAATCTAGATTATTTGTAAGATCGTAAATGATTGTGGATAACTAAACTTTTATACAATAATATGTAAATTGGCGAATGAAAATAAAAATTGATTCTTTGTGTACTCTAAGGTTTTTATCAAATCTTTACTTGTATAATTTAATATAAATCCTACAATACGTTCCATTGCACGTTATAATTACTTTTCGTTGTTCATGTTAGAACTACTACACAAACTTTGTTGTTTTACTATTATATTTTATGTTTCAAATAAATATTAAGACCAGTTTAACTCTTATTTTTAAAGAAAATACCACCATGTTTTCATATAATTTATTAGACTGGATAAATTACTAAGAAAAAAAAAAAAATTATATTCCAAATAATAATAATATTTCTATTAGGCTTACGGCATAGGAATGCCTAATCAGTTTTAAACTATTTTAAATATTTTTTCTTTGAGATGTTTAAATAATTTAGTTTAAATTTAAACATAACATTTAATTTTATACATTTTAGAATTATTCTCAAGAATCAAAATAATTTTCATAAATAGTTAAGTTAAGTTTAGTTAACTTAATATAATATTGAATCATTATGAAATATTATAAAAGTTTTAAAAATAGTTTAGAATACTTAAATAACATGGATTATCCTCAATTAACTATTTTTAAAAATAAATTCAATTTTCACTAATTATAATAATGTACTACTAACTTTTTAATTTTATAACTTATAATTATTGATGTTATTTTGTTTTTAAACGCCAAACAATATTAACTATCCTGTTAAATATTCTTTTCATTTTCCTGAACACACTCGACTACTATTGAGCTTTCAACCAGCTTTTTTATGAAATTCAAGGTTAGACAAGTTAATTATTTTTTTTTCTTTTTATCGCCAAATAAGTTTTTCATGAAATGTTAAATAAAAAGTTAAATAGAAATAATAGTGACATAATTTGAACGTGCTAATATATCATTAATTAATGTACAATCGACAAATTTAAAACTATATTAAAATATACAATTGTTGTTTTCGCAACCAAGTTGAATAAAATATGAATTATTTTTTATAGGTAAAAGTTTATTGTTAAACAAAAGTTTATACAAAAAATTAAAAAATTGATGCGTATTTTATATATAAAAAAATGCACTCGTCGAGTTGAAAGTTAATATTTTATTTAAAAAAAAAAAAAAAAAAAAAAAATAAGCAACTCGTTACATAAATCGATTAAAATTAACTTTGCTTTAACTCGTCAATGTCCAGCCTTGAATTCTCTGGCGTTAGATCGAATCCGGTGCGTTAGGGTTTGTCGGCAATGTGACAAACCCTCTCTCGTAATTTAGGTCGCTCGTATTTTATTATAACCGCAAACCGCAACGCGAACGTCATCCGTCGTTATTATATTTTACGTTATAGTAATATTATTCGAATTTTCTGATTGCTTTATTATTATTTCTTGCAAAATCGTGTGTGCGTTTTCTCGATTTTATTCCAACGAGCTATCGCCGTTTTTCGCGAATGTTTATAATTCATAACGCGTCGGTCAGAAGTCGAGTTGTCCTAAATCAATTACGTACGCCGCGTGTAACCGGTCGAGGGCAGTCTACTCGGGTGGGGGGGGGGGGGGGGTGCGTGCGAAAAGCAAACAATCGAAGATTACGGTTCCCGCGCGTCATTTTCGCGAGCAATCGTCCGCCGGCCGGTTCGATTGCGCGCGACCCGACGTGGCCTACAATGGTCGATCTTCGAATGCGAAAAGTGGACGGGATTCCGCACTGGCATAAATCGCGCGCGTCACGTACGGTGATGTTGAATGTCCTCGTTTTATTATCGCGTGTCCGGCGATTTTCTCGGTTTCGTATATTGTATTTTTTCGTATATTCGTCATAAATGTTTAAAAAAAAAAAAAAAAACATAATTCTCAACGCACAGTAAACAGTAAAACAAACGGGTAGACTTCGTTCGCAGATTGGTTGGCGATGAAATTTTCATTATTTTCACCATGACAAAATAATAGACGAAACCAGTTGCGTATTATCGATGTTGGAAATTAACGAGTTAAAAGCGTTTATGTTGAGTTAATATAAACTTTTTAATTTGACTTTTAATATTTTTAATTTGTGATAGTTTCAAGTTATGTTAATACATTAGTGTTTACATTTAAAACAAATCAATTTAATATAATTTGTTTTGTATTTTATTTAGTCGTATGCCACTGTATTCAAGCAGTTAGGTACAAATGATAATAATATATTTTTTGGTTTTAACGTTCATATATTGAATGTTACATTTTTAATTGAATACTCCCATAGCCCTCTGAAAATTTATCATATGTGTTTATTAGTTAAGCGTACGTATATATAAATATTTTTTTAATAGTGTTTAAAAAATACAAATTTATTTAACCATTTTAAACATCATATTTACGCAAGATAACATGTAGACCCAGTTACTATTAGGTATTATAGAAATATATAATACTATTATAATTAAGTTACTGCATTTGTTTGAATTTCTTATAATATAGAAATATAAATTGTTTTACTTAATATTTAATGTATGATCATCACGTAAATGCCAAATAGACAGGCATAACGTGATAGTAATATTTTTATTGTGAAAATGTGAAAACCACTATAAATATTATACATTTTTCATACGTGTATGAAGTGTCATGGAATGCATATATCATACTTGTAACTGCCTTCAAAAACTCATTTCAAAATTTAAAGTTAAAATTATTATATTTTGACTTGTAAAAGAAATACATATTGAGCTCGATTTAACGTCAAATTAATTTTTATTGTCTTTAATATTCGATGCCATGAATACGTAGTTTTTTATTTATGTTGATAAAACGAATTCTTAGTAAATAAATTACACCTCCATTTTAAAATGAGGGAAATATATCTAGTAGGAAAAAAAATATATTTACCTATAAACTTTAAAAACTATTTGATATACTTATACATATTTAATACGTAATCATAACACTAAAAAGTTATATTCGAACAAATCAAAATGTTTTCTATTAATAATTTATCGATTGTTTTATTTCTATTATTTTATACAATAATACCTATAATTGTATAATAAATCTTATTTTAAATTACTCTTGTACAATAATAATGTGATAATATTCAAATATATCTATAATATTTAAGTATTATAAAGGTAAAAACATTATTTATTATGCTAATTCCTTTATTAAATAATCTTGAAAAATTTAACAGTATGACTAAATAACCAACAAATGTATACATAACCATCAAGTACAAGATGGGTATATTATTATTATACAAATTTATAATATTTATAAAATAATCAAAATTAATAAATAGCTAATTGAATAAAATTATAATTATAACTATAAATGTGCATTTTATAATAATCAAAATTGTTGAAAAGTTAAGATCAATATCTACCAGACTGTTTATGAACTCTGTCTTCTAAGTATTCGTCTATACTCTGCCTATTGAATTTATTTTAAAAACTTTCAAATAATTAACATACATATTGTTTAGATAATAATAATATTACCAACCACACGTAATCAGTAGTTTAACAATAGAATTTGCATGATATTCTTCTGAAAATATGAGGAAACTAAAATTTCTATTATAAGTTTGAGTTTAAAGTTTCACATTTTCACGGGATTAAAAGATATTTTTAAAAACGTTTGAAAAATACAATTACCAAAATCAATAAACGTTTGAATCATTGCATGTGATTTAATGGGAATTGACTTTATAATATTATAATATCTGTTGCGATATCAAATGATGATTAACAGGAATCACTTACTACTTGTAACTATTAGGAAAAGGATTATTGACAACTACGGTTCGTGACTATTCTCCCAAAGTTGCTGTTCTTAGAACGATTGTTTGTAAACTGAGTTAAACTCACTGAGATGAAATACAGATATCTGTCTATGACATACCACGGTTAAGGTTAAATATAGCATAACATCAAACATCTTACGCTTGCTTCAATCTAACCATTTTTTTTTTTTTTTTTTAGTGAAAACACATAAGCAAAATAAACCAATTATTGAATACACACAAAATATTTGTTAAATTTCCTTTTTTTTTTAATTTAAAATTTAAAATAAAAATATGCTATTTTGAAGAGGTCACAAATATGTATTAATATTTAACATTTTAATACTTTATAGTTTATGTCGTATGATTAAATAATTTTATAACATTTTTAATTGTAATGATTTATAACGTTAAGTCAGTATTTTTGTTTTTTACTCAACACTTCAAAATAATAAACAAATATTATTTTGATATACTATATTATAAACAATCTTTTCGCTTTTAATATTTCATTACCAATGTTCGATAAATAATCATTTTTATGTTTTCAAATTAATTAATTGAGTTTAATTTTGTATTTGCTACTTATGTTGTACAATTTACTATAGATATAATATCTTCTTTTTTTTGTTAAAAAAAATCACATTCTATCAATTTTTAATAACTTTTTTTTCATGTTCCATAGTTATTCTTGGTGCATATACATCCGAACCATAATAATTGTTACGCACTTTTTTATTATTATATTTTTACATATTTCGTTTTTATTGCTACACACGTGAAGACAAACAGATAAAAATTCCGAAATCATTTCGGAATGACGAGGTACATTGTTTGCAAATTAAATACCTACCACCAGAAAAATATTTATTAACGTAAGTGTAACATAAACATTTATTTTTTTATTATTAATATATATTCTTCATTTTCCTTTTATATAAACTTGAATAGTATACATTGTACGTTCATAAACTATAACGTATTGCATTATTTTTATTAGTAGGCGTTAGAAACACTGAATTCGTTACGTCATGTCAAGAAATATAATTTCATATGTCGTATACCTTATTTATGTGAAAATTCACGTTTTGAAAAATGAATATCCAATCGATTCAATTTACAACGAATGCTTTAAACTAGCTACACTGTATCGTTTGAAATAAATGTGTATAGTATAGTATGAATTTTGTGCAAAGAATTTATTGGTTATACAATGAAGTATGTTTTTTATCTATAAAATAATCACGTATTTAGTAGTATTTTATTTATATCAGTGATATTCAGTTATATTAACTAGTAATGAATATTTGTCGTAAATAGAAAGCATTGTTAATCGTATCAATTAAAATTTACCTTAAGAAGATGGTATATTTTATAATATCTTTAACAATATAACCATGTCTTCTATTTTTAGATGTAAAAACTATATGTTATTAATTTATTAAACCACTAAATTTTAGTTAGAATGATTTAATTATTTATAATATAATTTCTTTTTTTTTACCTTTACCATAAATAAATTTAAAGTTCACGAAGAAAAAATATGTAAAATAATGAATCAATTGCATTCGGAAAAAATACTTATAATTTTTTGTGATTTAAAATCTAAAAATCATTATAAACATAATATATTTCTAAATTATCTTGAATATATAGTCGTTTTTAACTAAAATTAAAGTTATAGAAAGAATTTTAATTAAAAATTATTATAGAAATAAAATATTTACGATATTTTACTGGACTGTGATTAAAGCAAAATTTAGCTTTAGTACAGACATTAAAATTAATAAGGTTGATAAGGGATTCAGAATAATATCTTACCTACCATTATATAACTGTCTGTAATAAAACATGTTTTTCATTTTTAAATATCAAACAACATTTTTTAAAGTTAAATATTAAAAAAGTTCTAATTGATACAAACAATATGTATTGTAAAATGTTTAGGGTATATTTGTATTTTTAGACACAAATATATTATTTACTTAAACTTGATTTTAACTAATCTATTATATGTGTAAGATTAAATATGATTATAAAAATATAATTTAATGAAAAAAGTATATATACTAGTATATTATTTTGTCGACTAAAGATAATCGTACCATACGTTGTATGTTTTATTAAAACAAACAACTATTATAATATGCACTAATTTGTTACGGCGCAAACCACGAAACACTAAAAAAGCTCTTTTCAGAGTTACCAAATAATTAAAGATGAGTTTACTAGTCGGTACAGTCTATTGTATACTCAAACATGAACACACAAACGCACGCACGAGCAATGCATATAACGTAATATAGTAATGCAAATAACGGCATGTGATTGCACATAATATCATAATAATACATAAAAGGTGAGCGGTCGGCCAAAAATATTCATTACAGTCTCAGCAACAGTCCGGGATATCTATTCTCAAAAACAACGTACAAAATTTACGTAATAATTTGTAGACGAATAGTTCGTGATCTTTGCTCGTCAACGTACAAACATTACATATTCTTGAAAATCGTACGAGTAGATTATACGAATTATTCCTTAATGAATAACTTATACGTAATAAACATAATTAATTTTGTTGGTCATGTTGTAATTAAAGAAAATTATCCATAGACATAAAATAATATCTATGATATTATTACAAAGATGGCGCGATTTTAATGTTATAATAAGTTTTCAATACGAATTATAATTTACGATTTTTCATTAAATTAACTAGTAATTTGCACTTTATAAAAAAAAATACATATTATGGATAAGAAAAATCGTAAACCAAATACGACTTAAAGACAGAAGAACGGCTTAGTGGACTTCATAATTTTACACCACAACTTTGTTTCTCGGAAAAACACCGCAAAGTTCACGGTCAAACAAAAAAAGAAGTTGTGGGAAAATATTACGATAACTCTAAGTCAAGAAGTTGGACCTAAAAAGCGATGAATAGAGTGGAATAAAGGTATTTACATACCTTAAATTTTATATTTTAATTAATTTATGTTATTTTTTTGTATTCTTAAATTTTATTAACTTATTCTTTTTTATAATATTGATTGAATGTACATAGACATAGTGTAACTTAAAAACAAACGTAAAGGGTAAGGCTAGTTTAAAAAGAAAAGAGCAGACAAAGACAAGAGGAAAATTTGGCAATAAGTAAAGTGTAATTATAAAGTAACTCTACACTCTTCTGATTGAGTTAAACTTTTCAAATGTATTTGGAAAGTTAACATATCTTTTTACAATATCAGCCATGTTCATAGCATCTGTAACTTCAGCTATAGTATACACCTAATTACAGATACTTGACTTAAAGATGAGCATCTATTGTCGCCAATATCGAGTTATATCAAGTAATACTTCCTCCACCCTAAATTAAAACGATATGCTAATATTTGTATAAAAAAAATATGTAAATTACTAAGTATATATAATTAAATTATTAACCTTCAAAAGTATTTTTCGATTGGTAAAATAATCTACGAGGACGATTTACTACAGCGTTCAACTCTGCTATTTCCAATTATTGTAAACCTAAAAGTTGTACGTATTCGTCTATGATGAAATATATATTTATATGAATATAGAAAATTATACGATTAACTAAAAATGATCAGATTTGAAATTAGGTAGATTATTTTTACTATTTTGTATTCGCATTGGATAAATTGGCAAATAAAACTTTGCTTATCTCAATAATTTAATATAACAAGCTTTTATTGATAATAAAACATACGTAAATGCATTACGTATGGTAAAGATCGTGTTGTAAGAAAATTACGAATTGTATTGTTCGACAACAGTTCAAGAATACGCTTTAGAAGAGTACTACGTAAAAATGGCGAATTACGTGAACTTTGTATAACCTTATACGTAACCTTCGAGAATAGACCCCTAGTATATATCAAACATCAAGAAGCAAGATTTTTCTGTAAAAATTGAATTACTTACCGAAATCAGACGATCCGAACGACCGAACCGCAAGACAACGGAAAGCCGAATCTGCAGCAGTGTATACGCCAACTATATAAAGAAATTGTTTCCCGAGAAAACTATTACCACGCGTACATTCCACCACCCACCTAAAACAGTTCTTTTTAGAACTAACCTACTCGAGACTTATACGTTCTAACGACTATCCAGTCGTCTGCGAAGGCCAATCACCACTGCGAATACGAGAAATAACGAAGGCATTCATCAGTGAAGCCGAAAACCCATATCGACCGCGAAAGCCAGCAACTCCGTGACCGGTGACGGGCGCTCATCATTTATCTTTTCTACGGGTCTCAAAGTGATATACCAAATCCACCATATTAAATAGTCCTTTTCAGTGCTACTAAAATACTACTTAAGCCCGTTGCATCTGAAATCTCACGGAGGACACTTAATTAAGTGAAATTTCCGTAAATATCCATATTACAATAAACGCAGAGAGAGACTTACTTAGGCCGGCGAATTATGGGTTCTGCGCACCGGCGTGACCGCTAACATTAGCCATGTCCGTCGGTGCTTTATGATTTATGTATTAATTTACGTAATTATAAAAATTTGTATATTTAATCAAAGTTAAATAAAAGCAAACGTGATAATGAATACGTGTGTTTTAATTGAAGAAGAGTAACCCGCAATATCTCTTAACCTAAACACCGTATTAAATTGTTGAAAAAAAAAACATAATAACGAACATTAAATATATCAAATTAACATAAGTTTTTTTATTTTTTCTTTTATTTGCATTAATTTATTGTGTTTCAACGTTAATAATTAATATATTATATTCTCATTGCGATTCCCAATTTTTTTTTTTAAAAAAATTTTTGTCTTCTAGTTAGCTTATATTCTTTAATCTAACCGATTGAAATTGTGTAATTATAACTTGAGTGAAAAAGAAAAAAAAAAAATACCTAAGAAGTTATAATTAATAATTTCTGTATTATTTATATTAGTATAACAATATTTTTATGTAAATACTGGATACTCATAAAGTGATGAAACAACATAATTTATATTATCCCAAATCTTCAATACTAGTAAGAATATTCGTAGAATATTTTAAGCTATGTTTATACAAATTTATAAACTGTACTCTGAAGTTACAATTAATGAAAGTGTACTCTAAATTAACTATGATCATACGAAATATATTTGCAAAACATAATGGAAACCCGTAAAAATATTATACGCGCGGTAAATATTATGGCTAATAAAGAAAGAATTATTACCTAACGTATTTACAGTCTTGTTAAGTATTTAAATACTCAAAGAAATACTTTTTGTTAGTATTTTTATTCCAAATACTAAATACATTTATATATATTTTTTATTTAGTTCTAGTTTTGTACCTATTACAAATTTTAATAACCAATTTTTAGATATTGTTTCTGTAATACTAATTATTATTTTATAACGCCACGACCAGTTGATCGGGATTTTATGAGCGGGCATGCGATGCGATAAAAATTAAAATTGATTTTATTAATGGAATATCCTCTCTATATTCTATATAGTAAACAGTCAACCAGCCAATTATTGTTCACCTAAAAATAAAATTATTTGTTTCTGACGCCAGCGACTGGCATTATTTATTTCTTTTATGGCTGTATACCTCTCAAGAATTAAAATATTGAATCGATTACAGTAAGTTATTTTGTAAACTTATTATATGATTACAGAATGATTAACCCCCATCGGTTCCACTCCTGTATACCAAGGCTCGCGTGACACGGACTCCACAGGTTTTTATTTTCGATCTATAAATAATCATCATCGTATTGATATTATTAAATTATATAATATTAAGTGATTAAGTCCAGTCCAACATCGCGCATTTTCTGTTTCCCGCAAACAAGCGTACAACGTAAACGTGCCCAACGTGAAATTGTCAAATGGACGATCCATGTCATATTAGTTTATCGTTACCGAATTACATATAAATATTTAAATATAAATTTAAATGTATTGAAGTAAAAAAAAATTATTGAAATATGTATTTTAAATACAATTTAAACGAGTATTTTACAATGTATTCTGAATACATTTGAAAAGTATTTTTAACAACACTGTGTATTTAATCTTACTTTATACATTTCTAACTGTATTAATATTATGATAATATAACAGTTCTTCGGACGTGTACTTACTGAATTTAGTTTTCAAAAATCACAAATAAATAATATATCGAAATTCATATTATATTGTTTAATTATTTATTAAAACAATTTAGAATTTAAGCAATATGAAGAAAGTATTGTTTTTACAATAATGACATATAATATTAGTTATGTAGACACTTTATAGATAGAAATAATGATCAGATTACATTGCATGGGTTAGTTTCCTGATGAAGCATTTTATTTAGTTGGTAAGAAATTAGGGTTGTTTGTCGAATTGCCCAATGGTTTTCTTAACCCTGCTAGGTTTCGCCGATTACTACTGCAATCTTCTTAAATATAAACTTATTTTTTTAGATTTTGGTAACCACTGACGTGATCTAAAGTTTTTAATATATTTTTGCAACTTATTGAATAAAATATGATATATATTGAATGAAAAGGATTTTATATATACAAATACGAATTTTTCAAAAAATTTTCTTGAGAGATAAAAACTACCAAAAATTACGAGAATCGGCAAGGTTATAGTTTTTGTTATTTTTATTTTTTAGGTTTCGTAATAATTTTTTTTTTAATATTAACATAAGTGTTTTACATATATATGAGAAAATATTTTGGAATGGATTAGTAGATTTCCTTACTTGATAAAGTACAAAGCTCTTCATTTATCCAAAAATGTTTGATATTTTTTGCAATTTTGAGTTTAACGATTTAATTTTTTATAAAATTATAATCATATACTACTTAACATATTTACAAAATATTTTGAAAATCGTTAGTCACAATTTTTTTTTTTTTTTAATCTTGTAAAAGTTAGAATATTAAATAGAAATAAATATTATGATGTCTTTTGTGTTTTTAAAAGTTTGAAGGCAAGTTTTTGGGTAGAAATAATGATTAGCACAAGTAGGGTATGCTTTCGGTTGCAAATCAAATAGGTGCATTATTAACTCATCTTTTCCTCGACAAAATAATTTACAGAAATCGTAATTTTGACGAAATTTATTTTAGATTTTTATGATAACTAGGGAAATTTTGAACCTAAGAACTTGTTTTTTTTTTTTTTTAGTATCATAGGTAGTATACGTGGTATAATTTTGGAATGGATTATCTGTATAATATATTATATTTAATTGAGTTTCGCTCAGAATCTTATTTTCGAATATCATTGCATTTTAATCTTTATTATAATAAACAACTAATTTTTCCAATAACTGAAGTGACGAAGGAAGAACTTTCAAAATCGACTTTTCTGTTTTTTTTTAATACTATTACTATATTTTAAAAATCATAACATGATTATTATTATATAAACATATAACATTATAGAACCACGAATGAAGAAGAATTTTGAATACGATATTAATTATTGACTCTTTTTTATATAAAAATCTAATTCATAAGAGGATGTTACCCTTGCATGAGACCATTTCTTCTGTTTTATTTACTTATAAAATAACAAATAGATACGTGCCTGAATTAAAAGTCAGTTTATTAACCGTATATAAACGGTACTAAGATTGCAGTGCTGAAATTTTTACATTTTTTAAACATTTATACGTTATATTTTATAGTTGAAAAATAATTAATGTAAATAGCCAAATAAGTTTTTATCTAAATTAATTTATAACTGGGTATATAATATAATAAAATAATTTTTTGTAAATTTAAAATGTTTGATATTTATTATTATAGAAATGATTGTTTTTTTTAATATTGTTAATATTACTTGTTTTGAACTTTTTAAACTGATTAAATCAATATAATTTGTGTACCATTTATAAAATAATATTCACAATGCGTTTGAATTAACATTTATGATTTATTTATAGCATAAAAAGGGATTTAATTTATAAAAATATGATAAAATACACCGTTTGTATGTAAATTATTTTATTGTTATTACTATAACATTATGTCATAAGATAACTTTTAGATATTTGATAGCAACCAAACCCACTAGAAATATTTATATTTTATATTAACTATTATTATAGAATATTGTCCTACTGTAAATAAGTTATAATTGTCGTATTTTGTCCAAACGTAGTAATAACATGGCGCCCCAGCGGTTGAGCCTAAATGTCTTGGCGCCGAGATGTCCTATATTTATCGTAAAGAGCTAAATTATCTAGTGAATCGTTTTCCTTTTGTTATGCTGTCCACAATGACATAAAATATAAAGTCTTAGACGAAAAGATTAATTATTTTTAATATTAAAAGTAACTTATTGAGAAATTCCCTAAAACTAGGCATACTTAAAAGCAATACGAAACAAAGGTGTATCGATTGTTCCTATGAATTATAATAATATTTTATAACGTTTTTATCGACAATTTAGGAAGTAATAGTCTGATATAATATGATTGCCCTATCTTTATATTTATTATACTATTATTTATTGCTAAATATATTATTTTATACTCATAAAAAACGATGTATTATAGTTACTTTTATATTTATTTTTTATTTAGTTTCTAAAAAATTGTTTTGATTATTCAATTTTTGTTTTATTAATTATTTTGTTTTTTTTTTTTTAATTAATATTCATTCAATAAGTAATAAAAATGTATGGTGTCTCTTAATTGATATATTTATATGTATATTTTGAATATATTTTATGTCTAACTGATACAATTTGATTTAGTCATACATTATTATACTAATAGACTATTCCTAAATTTTCCCTCGTGTGTAAACTACCTATGAGAACACTCAAAGTAATAATCAAGTGCGTACAATCAAATGTCCATTAGTTATCATGATAATCTACAATTAATTTTGTTAAAATTACAATTTCCGTGACGTTTGCCGTTTTCCCGTTGTTTTTTTGTGATTTTTCTGTTGTTTTTCTTCTCCCAAGGAAAAACTATGAGATTTTTAAATAAAGTTTATTAATGTAGTAACTAGATGCAATTTTATACCGAAAATGTACTCCACTCTTGGTAATCAGATCATTATTTCTACCGAAAAAAAATCTTCAGGCTATTAAAAATACAAAAATAATTAATGTGAAATGATAAGTTTGAAGACCTATAAAAAAAAAACTTTTGATTTTCAGAATATTTTATAAATATGTTATGTAGTATATAATTATACATTTATACAATTTTCAAATCATTAAACCCAAAATTGTAAGTAATATTACCCATTATTAAAAAGAAAAAAATTACATTTTTGGATAAATTTAGAATTTGGAAACAATTTTTAAGTTCCTACGTTCCTTCCATATCTTAACTGTAACTTATCTGATTGTCTATCAATTTTGGTACTTTTTTTTCTCCCTAGGAAAACATATTAAGAATTTTGAAAAATGAGTAAATAAAGTACCAACTAGATGCAGTTTTCTACCGAAAGTATAACTTATTTGAAGCAATCGGACCATTATTTCTACCAAAAATCATGCTTTCAAAAATAAAATTTAAAAAAAAAACTTTATTTTAAACCAATTAATTCTTTGGTTCGCTCAGAATCTAAAAGACTTATATAAAAACAATAAATATAATAAATTAGTATTAAATTGTTACCGAATAATTATATTTTCTTGACTACTATCTTTATATATATCTGTTCCATACGTTTTTTATTATGGTCCAGATTGAATAACGTTTAAATATTGACGTAGGTAGGTGTTTATTGGAATCGTTGCGAAATCGAAAACTAAAAAATCGTATACAATAATTACATGTAATATTATAGTAGGAATTCAATACACATATATTAAAGTATGAAAGATTTTGGCTAAAATAATAATATTAAAAAAATTCATCATTTCCATATTAACAGTTTCATTTTGATTATACTATATTATATTATATCACGTATAAAATACGTACATTATAATTGTAATTTATATAGTTTATGATATATAATTATTATTTAGACTACGAAAACTTACCGGATTTCCGCTGCCTTCACCGCAGTGTCCGGAACGCATTCTCGTCGATCTTTTGACCACATAAATCCCCAGCGACAAATGCACTTGTAGCGCCCTGGTAGATTTAAACAACATTCAGTCTTCGTATTGCATATATCCAAATATGCTGAACATTCGTTAATATCAATACACATTCCATATCTAATTATAAAAAAATTTTAATTCGTTAAATAAAACTACATATAAGTTATATCAATTATTATTTTATATTAATAACCGCATTTATATGGTGTACGGAATGTAATAAATGATATACCTAAAAATAATCCACCAATAATTGTTTTAAACCTATATCATATATTAAAAATAGCTCGTAAAAATATAATTGTAAATGATGATATTTATTTTAAATATTTTAATTGAATAATTGTTGTAATTTGAAATTAATTAATATAAATCATCGCGTTTGGAAAAATGATTTTCAGAGAAACTATGTTTTACTTCAAACTATCGTAGTATTTTCTACATCAATATTTTATGAATACGTAATTTAACACGTTTTATTATTGGTAAGAACGGTGAAATATTTTATATCTCAGTCAAAATATACGTATGAAAAATTTAGTGAAATCATGGAACGATTTTCAATCATTTTGAGATTTATTTTTGTTTATTTATAAACGATTTTCAAATAAATCAACTTCGTTTAAACTGTGTATGTGTCCTGACATATTTATATATTTCTTTTATTTTTCAAAGAAAGAGTATGAAATCACGAAAAAATTTTCTGTATTAAAGGATTATTTTTTAAAATTTTTACCAGAAACCCTAAAATCTAAAACAATGGTAATTATACGAATAAAAAGTTTTAATAAATTAATTGTATAAAAAATATGTTTATAAATATTACGAAACAATATTTTTTTCTTAATAAATCTAAAATTATATGACCATATTGTTTATTCTGTAACAAATTATAATTTAAAAAATACATCAAACATTTTTTTTTAACTATATTTTCAAATACGTAACTGGGATTTGCTTGTTATTTATCTTAAAAAGTCATTTGTTTTCCTTGAACCCCCATGAAAGACACGACGTCATGTTGACATTATCCTAGCTAAGTGTTTATCGCTCCAAAAATATTTGTAATATTTGGCATAGACTAACTTACTATGAGACGTGAATAATAAAATATTCATCAAAACACGTCAGTATTCACTATTCAACGTTATAAAGGAATATATAAATAAATAATGAAAATAAATTTATCAATTTATAGGCATCTTTTCGTGTTTGTCTCTTGTCAATAGCTTTATAAATTTTTGATTTCTCAAATACTAATATAGACATTTGATTTATGTCACCTCAAATTCGATGTATGAATATTTAATGAATTTTTTCAGACAATTTATGTTCGAGCAACGACACTGGTATGGTTTTTTGCATATAGCAATAATGCTATTCTGAACGACCGTGCCGTTATCGCGGGATTTTACGTCCCGACTCGCTGACTAGTCATTTTATACCTAAGTATTATAATTAAGTACGGTGCAAACTATATCATGGGCTACTCGTACTGTCTAACGTATTGTCTAACTCCGGTATAAAATTCGTGTCCACCGTGTTCCGGACGATTTTGTGTTAGCTATAGTACGACCAACGACCGTGATCGTCACGCGCCTCTCGGCCGTTTTTTGTGATTTCAGTGGTTCTACGTTTGGGAGTATTAAAACCAGTCTACAGCAGCAACATACGTTTTCGGCGGATATACATTTTCATCGAGGGAGTTTATAGGTGATCTTCCAACGAATTTTAGGGTATTATTTTCGTAATTAAATTGACGTTGGCACGTAGTACAGTTCGTATAATAGTGATGCGAGTTCTGTTGCATTGTAATACGATAGCATATGTTGTTGTAATCGACGTTAAAGTCTTATCGTGATGCGAGTTATTTATTTATTTTCCGTGTTCATATATCAGTATATTATATATTATATAATTAGGGCGCGCTTTTAAAGTTTGAATTGTGTTTATACTGTATAATGGCATTTAATCAATATATACAAAGAAAGAAAGTGATTTTTCATGTATATAATTATTTTAAGACAATGGTTACTGAAAAAAGTAAATCAAAATTATCAGTCTTTTATCGACAAACATGTGAAGTGATTCATAAAGCATGTAGCGTAAGTCTTGCTGACCTAACTTTCTAGCAATATTGCATTTAAGTCTCCGAAGAAAAATTATAAACGTACAAAATGTATGACTAATCTTGACGATTTTGACAACGAAGTTGTCAGAACTGTGCATAGTTTTTATGATCATGGTCAATTTCCAATGAGTATAAAAATATTAGTGCTACAACAAAAAGAAATTGAATTTCCTGGCTCAAAATCGTCTGTCAAAACTATTTTACACAATTTGAACTTCAAGTACAGAAAATGTAATAATGGCCGTAAATTTCTTTTGAAGAAATATTGTTGCTTGCCGAGTTAAATTTTTAAGAAAATTAAGTCAATTAAGGCAGAATAATGATACGATGACAGTAATTTATCTAGACGAAATATGGGTAAACCAAAATCATATTGGAGAACACTGCTGGCAAAATCCAGAAAACACCGAAAGACTCAAGGTTCCGATTGGAAAGGGCAAACAACTTCTTGTATGTCATGCTGGGTCACCTTCATTTGGGTTTGTGAAAAATTCTAAATTAGTCTTTCGATGTAAATCTGGTAATTCGGAAGACTTCTATTCTCAAATGAAAGCTGCCATTTTTGAAAAAAAGGCTTATTTTAATGATGGCCAATTTAGAAGAACCGTATACTATAGTAATGGACAATGCTTCCTTCTATACTTGCCGAAGATTACCCGAAGGCAAACACACGTAAGTCAGATCCTCAAAAATGGCTTGAAAAAAATGTATAAATGTTTCGCCCGTAGAAACACTGTTAATTACGGGAAGAAATTAAATTGACGATATCAAAAGAAAAAAAATATAAACTCGACGAAATTTCGTTACAAATGGGCCATTAAGCGATAAGTCTTCCACCTTACCACTGTCTGTACAACTCAATGAAATTAAATTGGGCGCAAGTCAAGAATGAGGTGACCGAAAAAAATGATATATTCAAAATAGCAGATGTTAAAAAATTGGTCAACTATGTTTTTTATATGCGATCTCTAAATAGGTTTATAACAAAATCCAAGATGAAGATTTGGTAAAGGAAATTTTAAAGGTAAAGGAAGATTTGAGGAATGTAATTTTAGAGCCTATCATTCTTACCATAAACCCTGATCGACTGATGAAGACGATGACGACAACGACTTATTTTATAACTAAATGTATATACATATATATAATTATTGTTTTATTATTATTATCATTATTATTATTATTGTTGTTATTATTGTAAAAAATAATGAAACCAAAAAAAAAAAAAATATAAAAATTGTAAGAAAAGTAATAAAATAATTTGTAAACATTACGTTGTTTAAAATTATTTTAGGCGGGAAAACATTCTGAGTACCCATACTAAAAAACGGCCAGTAGATGCGTGATGATCGAAACCTACTTTTCGTTGGCCGTACTATAGTATCATTTGTACTGTCCGTTAACTGATTGTTCATACGTAAACACGTGGATAACGTGATTGGACGGTCTGTCACATATATTTGCTGTCTTCCAACTGTACGTAGCTGCTGTTGTATCGGGTATTCGGGTATCATAATATTATAATTGTCTTGTTGATTCTTACTTATTGTATAATGCATTATATTGCCAATCTTTGTACGAGTATATTTAATCATTAAGTTTTATTGTTTATACTGGGCGCCCACTATTCTATATTTAAATTTGTTGAAAAATTAACATAATAATATTAAAAGCAATTATTTTTGGTTTACGTGTTTAATTTTTTTTATGTATGTGGTGTCCAAACTGGACGTCTTCATCACAAGGCGGTTGGTGTGCTAACAATTTACGTTTTAACTTATATGAAAAAAATAACTCTAAATTCAATTATATTAAATATATCCATATTATATGCTTTATTATGAAAATATAATAATAACTGGATTTCGTCCAATTCATGAAATGAATAAATTTTTTATAAAAATATCGTTATTATCGTCATTAAGTAAATGCTACATATATATATAGATTTATCTTCACTAACCTTGAATCCCATTCATATCCAATATTGCAAATGCAAGACACATTCCATTCATTATAAATGATAGATGGTAACCATGTATTTTCATTCCGAATAAATGTACACTGTTTTTAAGAATTCAAAAAAATAACACAATTAATAAATTATTTTTAAAACAATTCTAAATTTATATTTTTACCATAATTTAGTGGAAAATGTATATTAAAAAATTCTTAACAATCTAACACTTAAGTAACAGGTTATTAAGTTAACACCGTAGCTAGAAATTTACAAGTAAAAATGTTTAGTTAAGTTAAAAAAATAAAAAATAATACTTATTTAAATTAAGTTATACATCAAATTACTATTTTTAAATTATTAAATTTTAAGAGTGAAATAGGTTTTAAAATTATAAGTTATTTTTCAGGTCATTTCTTTATTTTAACTAGTTAAGTTAAATAATATATTTTTATATAAATTCAAATAATTTGGGTTATTTAGTTGGATTGTATTAACAGCAGCAATATATATAATTAATAAAATGTTATCAATATATTTATATAAATACCATAAAAATATAATTATTAAACTAAATTATATTATATTATATATTTATTTTTAAAAATGAATACATAATAATTGACTAAGATAAGTTACTTTTATTTTAAATCACCTTAAATATTTTTAAAATAACTAAATTTATTAAGTTCAAACATTTAGATGTATTTTTTAGCCTGAACTAACATATTATATAATTGTACATTATAATATATAATTTAATTTTAAGATTTATTTCAAATTTATTTTCTTAATTAAGATTTTGTTAACGAGTAATATTTGGCTTTTACACCGTTAAGTTATTCTAAACATACATTGTTGGGCACCATGGTATCCTTACATGGATTCACGTCTTGACACGTTTCTGGAATTGCTACTTGTCGTAAAGGACAACACGGATCTGGACAAAAGCTGTATAATGCGCATTGATAAGGGACGCTATTATCAGTTCGATAATCCTGTAACTTTTCAACTTGAAAACACTCCCCAATGTCATCACAAGGTTCAACAAATCTTGATAGCAATGTGATGTTCTAGAACAACAAAAATTTGTGCATAGTCAATAATTATAATATAATAGTCATATAAAGAATACAATTATCTAAATCATGAAATATTATTTATTTAATTAGTTATAGAATATTAAAATAATAGTCAAACCTTATGGGCAACGTGTTTTTTTTTTTCATGATCATATAAGTACATACAATGAGTAAACAAAAATATGGATAAAAAAAATATTTAAAGATTACGTGGGATTATTAATATTACTTCTATAATATTAGATTCTGAGCGAAGAGAGGAAAGTATTGGTTTTACAAAGATTTTTTTATAAATTTTTTGTATATGAAAACATTTTTCTTGGTGGAAATAATGGTCTAATAACCCTTAATAGGGTAAGCTTTCCCTATCAAATTTCATCTAGTTAGTACTTTATTTAGGTCATTTTTCAAATTTCATAAAAGTTTTTCTTTACTAGTAGAAAAACTACCAAAAAATGTCAAAAAATTACTGTTATTGTTATTTTGAATTTTATATATTATGATAACTCACTGAGTTTTAATCGTAGGGACTTGAAAATTTTTTTTGAGTATTTAAATGGATTATTAGTATAATATATTGTAATATATTTATATATTGAGTTTCGCTCCAATTCGTATTTTTGAATGCAATATCATTGTATTCAAATCTTAATTATAATTAATCAGTAATTTTTCCCATTTCGAAATCGACCTTCTCGCTTTTTTTTTTTTATTTTTAGTATCGTTAGATAATAATACGAGTATTATGTAAAATCACTATCAAAATATCAAAATATTTAATACCCTAAAATATATTTTTGTAAAATTTTTTTGCACTTCCATTATCAGTATTCATTACGAATATTATTAGTTACGTCGTGTAAATGTATAATAAATTAATACAAATATATAATTGCTTTGTCATTATCAAAAACGAAAAGATAAAAATTGTATATTTAAAGAACACATATATGACCCTAAATTGCCTATACAAAGCGCCGTGATAACATTAAAATCGTATAACATTTTATATTGTAGGAACTACTAGTTAATTATACTAATTATATTTTTAACCCAAAAAATGAATTAGTAATTCTATTAATTTACATGTAAATTTATTAGTTACGTTTAACTTAAGTTATCAAAAATGTTAAAAATTAAATGAAAATAAAGGTAACATAACTTAGATAAGTTATGATTAGTAATTTAGATAAGTTTAATTTTAGTTTTAAAAGTCGATTATGTTAATATATAATTCAATTTAATATATTATATTCGTTTTACCATTCATTTGAAATATTTCTTAAGTAAGTACTGACCTTTATTATATTGACAGGTTTAAAATTAATACATTTTAAGCATTTGATTTAATTTCATAAATAAAGAGTAAATTATCAACTAAAAATTACTTAAAATATGACTAAATTCAAATGACTACCTTTCATTATTAAATTATATTTAACTTTATTATTTATTTATTTTTTTATCAATATTTGTATGAATTTGCATAAACATAAGTAAATATAAATTATTAATAGATGATACATATTATATTATAAGTTATTATCGTAATTTATGTTAAAATATAATTGACAAAAATTTGAAAGGGTTTATTATAATAATAGATAATATTACATAAAATATTGCAAATTAAATTATTAAATTTTAATTTAATTAATTATACATTTTAATATAAAGGTTAATATTACACTATTTAATACTGCAAACATACAATATTCTATATTATACATTTGATTAATGGAAATATATTATTATAACTGAATAGTGTGTTTAATTTTTAATTTTATTAAACTTTAAAGTTCTCAATTTCCAATGATTGTTTGTTTTACTCAATTTAAATTGCTTATAAATTATTTTTACTAGAAGAAAACTTAATATTAAATAAATTAATTAAAAATAATATTGTTGAATAAGACATTTTTATTTTAATAAGAGAATGAATTTGTATAATAAATGAACAATGTATACTTTTTATTTTAAGTAATATGAATTTAAATATATTGAAATACAAAATTTAAAAATAAACAAAACAGAGTACATTTTATATCTAAAAATTAAAAATTAAACATACTTTTCATATATATATTCGTAATCTTAACATTGTAATAATGCGATAAATATTTTATCTAATATCTGAATAATGTCAATAAAATTCAATACTCATACATTATTGATCACAATTATGTCTTAGAAATATTGTTATACATTTTAATTGATGTAATCATTCTACATTACTATTATTTTGTTAAAAAATATTTAGGTCTCAATAAATTTTAATTGTTGTCACGATCTATAATAAACAATAATTATTTATCAATATAGAGTGTCGCAGATCTATTTACTAATTTCAATATTTTTGAAAAAAATTAAAATATTGAAATTCGATTTTTTATTTTAATTATTAAGTAGAATTTAAAAGAAGAACATCATATTAAATATTTAAGAATATAATCCTCATTTTTAAAAAAAAATATGAAATTTGTAGAAAGCCAAATTACAGTGTTTATTTTAATGAAACTTCTTAATAAGACGACTTTCAATTTTCATGGCGATTTTTGAGAACTTTTTATTAAAATTTATTTTTTCTACATTATTTATTGTTATTATTATTTAAACTATAAGAATGTGAAATGCAAAATACCATTATACAATTATATAATTATAATTATAAATATCCACCATTTATATGTAAATCAACCTTTATTATCTATGCGTTATAAGATATAAAATTAGATATAAAGTTAAGATATAAAATTATCGAACCTAATACTTGAGAGCCTTATTTATATTGATAATATGAATGTCATGATATTAAAATATTATGTTATTCATAAATTACGAAGAATATTTCATTTTTCAATTACATTAAATAATTCTCAATAATCATCATCTTGATAAAAATTAGAAAACAACATATCAATATTTTAGTAACAGTACTTATACTCTTTTATTTAGTGATCTTCAAATATCCTATAATTAAAAAGATAATTTATTAATACTCAAAGTCATTTATTTAAAAAGTAAAAATGGTAAAATTATAGTATGTTACCTACACAATAATAATAATAATAATAATAAAAAATCAAAATACAAACATTTAAATTTTTCGTGTCGATATTGTAATTAGTAAATATATCTGGGACATCATAAAGTGTTTATTATTTAAGTGTTTAATTTGTTTGAACACTATGTACAATTAATTGTAATATATTAGTAAAGGCTATGTATTTATACTACATAGAATACAAATAATGTTAAGTTAATAAATTTAATTTATTTTGAATTTTTATATGTTAACTACTAATCATTGAATTTATTTTATTTTATTATTATTATTATTATAATAATTGTAAGAAAACATAAATTATAATATAATTTTTATATTAAAAAAAAAAATGTCGCTGAATAACTTAAATATTCTATTATAAAAATAAAAATAATAAAATGTTTAAAATTGTTTATTATTATTTGTTTTAGAATCAAAGTCAAAAACATCTTATTCGGTTAATCTCAAGTCAACTCTTTATCTAAATTTGGCGAATTTAATTCTTTATGGTATTATGCTATAACTTGATAATAATTTATCTTAATTATATTATGGTATTTCATATAAATTCGTAAATATATCGTATGAATGTAATAGGAATGGTATAGTTACCCTAACGCATTAAAGACTATCCAGTAAACATAAATATTCAATAAAATTAAAGAAACGTAATTAAGTTAGTCTTATTTTTTATTGTATGTTGTTTTTTATTTTATTTGTTTAACTAGATTTATAATTAAATATAATAAAAATTACACAAACAAGATGTTTAAAAATTATTTGTATATTGTATTGTTGAAATAATACCAATATTATCTAAGGCATACATTAGGCTAATAATAAAACTGATTGATTAAAATGGAAAAGGGTATTGGTAAATGAAAATATATTATTATTATAGTGTGTATTATGTGACCGGTGAATAACATTCCTCATTTGTTCATGAAAAGAAAAAAAAAAAATCTCAATCCTACTAGGCAGTTCGCCAATTTCAGATTTGTCCTAAGATTTTTGGCAATATAACTAAGGAAAATAAGAAAAATACACAGACAGATAACGCGCGCACACACACACACCATACACAATTATTCAATGGATATACAGGGTGATCTGAATATTGTTTTGGAAAAATAATTAAGATAACTTATAAACGGTGTGTATTACCAAAACAATTGCCATAATTTAATTTTGATAATTTTGTATGAATATCTATAAAAACTTCAAAACGTTAAAATCATTTACCTTCATTGTGTACCAGCACATAAAGTAGCTTGCAGTGACCCTCCAACGATATCTGTCTAACGGGCCACGAAACGGCTTAGGTGAATTCCAATCTAATAACTTTAAACGCAGACACTCGTCGTTGACCATACGAATGTACGTTTCCTGTTTTTCCCACGTCCAGTTCATCTGACGTATTACTTGTTCGGTGGATGATGATCTCTTACATAATCAGATAATAATCGTATTTATTATTTATAATCGTGTTTAATTATTTATTTTTATGAAATAGTAGCTAATAAAGTCTTACATTATATTATATCCACCTCTGAAAATTAAAAAAAAAAAAATAGTTGACGTAATGTGTTTTATATACGGCACGCTAGGAAACGCACGAAATTAATCAGTCATCACACTAACCGTAAAATTAATATTAATAATAAATAATATATATCCACAAAAAAATGAACAGAGAAAGTAATATATAACGAAATTCAGCGCAAAAACAATTTTTCGAATTTTCCACTTCACACTCGTGGTTTGTATTTTATTTCTAATTATGTGTTTGCTGTTTAAGTTTATTAGACAAATGAGAAACGTTTTGTTCTTCAACTATTTTCTTCTGTTGCTTCATTTTTTTTGCTTTTAATAATCATTTTTAATGTTTTATCACCATAAATATTTTTTAAAAAAACTATATTTCACCCAGATGGATCTTAATAAAATAATTATTCGAATTAGGAAACTCCTGATAATTATTAATCATCTAGTAACATAAAATGCATATAAGTAAAGTGCAATATAATTAATTAATTTCATTTTAGAAATACCGTTTGTTTTGTAGGTAAGTTAAATAAAATATATATATTATATTATTTATATATATTATATTTTATAATTTATATTTTATCCTGTTTGTCAAAATATTGTATTTAAATTATCTCCTACTTCAAAATTTTTTTCCATTTTTTAATTAAATATTTAGACTAAGAAGGTCCCAAAATTCACGATAAATATAAAAATCAAAAATAATACTAATATTATATTATATTCTCAATCATAATTCGCTATAAAGTATTATTAGAAATACTATATACCTAATAATAAATATGACTGTAGAAAAAAATTTTCTATTTTAAATTATATATCTGTCTTGTTTTTTGAAACATTTAAAATCATCTTCCTAATAATGACCAATAAACGATTCTGAAATCAGCTAAATAGGTACTGTTAACTTATATAATCATCTCACCTGAAAATGGGTTTCGGCGATTACGTCTTGCAGGTATTTTAAACAAATCAGAAAGTTTCGCGAACACTTTTCGTATACTTCCCAATGGAATGTGACAAGTGGAGGCACCGGGAACTGCGCATAAAAATACGAGCTGTTTTCGTCTTTCTTCAAATAGAACCTTTATAGAAAAAAAAAAAAAATAACGAAAACGATAACGATATTATACGTTTTACTTCTACGATACCTAAACGATTATAGCAGAGGTAACGATTTTGTAGAAGCAATGATCACAGAATAAAGCACTTAAAATATAGCGGTAACAACATGAATATTCGACAGCGTTTAATCGTCAGTGGTCGAGGTGAAAGTGTGGAAATATAAATAAAATCGCCGTGTACCGTTAGGACGATAAATGGTAACGATTACGATCAAATATACACGTTGTGGAATTAACATTTTATCACTGTAAATAGCTCGCGTGTATTAAAGTTTCCCGGCATAGTATGTTATAGCGTTAACAGTGTGCTATATTGCTTTTCGCGGACCACGGTGTACCGCGGTATATGGCCAAGGATGAGTTTCTACGCCGTGCCATTACCACGTTGATACCGGGATTTAAGCCTTAGAATAGAGCACATAAAAGTGAAAAATTACTCCGAGGCGACAACATAATGCGGTATAATGGAATATTCAACCGGCCGGTATAACATAATATTTATAATATTTATACGATTGTAGTTAATTATTATTACTATTACTTTTACATTTACTAATATTACTATTATTATTATTATTATTATTATTATTATTATTATTATTATTATTATTATTATTATTATTATTATTATTTATTATCATATAACTACGTATAAGTCCGCAATTATTATTTTCTACCCGTCCTGACGGTAATTTTCCAACATAAACGAATACTTTACGTAAAATATCGTGCTTAATTCGACGTGTTTCTTGTCCACAGCATAAAAATTATTAAACCTATTACGACGTGTGACTTTATAATATGAATTAAATATTTAATGAAATTCATAAAAATATGTATATCTTATAGAAAGTGATTTGAAGGTATGAATACACGAGGCGTAGGAGATCGATATCTATGAATCTATAGGACTTGCTGTGATTGATCCCATATCTAGTTGTAAGGTGAAATAGAAGAAAAATAAAATATTTATATCGAAATAGATATTTTTACGAACTTTTTTTAGGTTCGTTAAAAACAGTGTTATAGTGAAAAATGTGAATTTTGAACCTATACAAATATCGATGCGGTATCAAAGAATGTATTGTGTCACAGTAACTACAAACATAATTCGCGCAATTTAAATTTATATTTCAATCTTATGGAACTAATGAATCTATAATAGGACGTGAATCCTTGCTGGTGTCGGGATAAACTTTTGTGAGTGTATAATAATCCGACATTGCAAAACAACAGAATCAAACGAAATTTCAACGTAAAATAGGAAATCATAAATTTTCAGTGAATGCGACCGTGATGCGAAATTATAATTCAACCTAATACTCGGTATCCGAATGTTTGTACGATTATAATGCGAGACATACGTGTACACAGCGCCTCAATTTCCTTTAGCCGAGGCCGGATATCGTATCTAATATAATTTGCTTTTTATTCCGCCTAAGCGATTAAACTTATTTGTACGCGAAATGCAAACACACTATTGCGCTGTTGTTACTACCTAATAATTTCAATCTTTATCAATACAATATTTAATTCTCGTGTTTAACGTTATGAATAATTGTTTAATTCATTTTCCTTGCACCGTAGTCGAAATTGTATAATATATTCCTTATAATTTCTGAACTATATAAACTCGAAATATATAACAAAATTATAACAATACGTAGTGTTATATTAAAGCCTCGACCACAAACTAGATGTACTATCGATGATATTTATATGGTATCCTAATCAATCATATTATGCATGTCTATATTTGTTTTTTATAGAATTTTTTCGCAGATATCAAAAAATATTTTGTATTAGGAACCTAATAACGAAATCTGCACCAAATATGAAGAAAAAAGGTGACTTACCTATCACATCACTAGCATATTTGTTTAGTAGTTTTAATCTTATTCATAAGAATAACATTATAATTTATATATTTTATGTAAATTAACTATTTTTAATTTTAATAAGGTCGTAAAGAAAAAAAGACAAATAATATATATGCTAATGTTTTTGTATGTTTTTAAATGAAATATACATTATGCATACATCATCTGTATAATATAAGTACATTTTATTTTTGAAATTATATTTTTACAATTTTAGGTAATTACAACATTTATTAACTATATTAAAAATAGTTAATAAAAAATTAAATACATAAAAGAATAAAATGATAAAAACAATTTTTTTTTTCTCATTCTATAATACATAGGTTAGACATATCCTTAAATTCATCGCAGACTAGACATTGCAGGTCTGGTCATTGCCAGATTAATTATATCTGTAAACACGTTTAGGTAGATTCTACTATAAGTTTGCATATACGAATGGAATATTATCATCTGTCCAAAGATTTAAAACAACGTTTTGTGACGTAATGGACGTAGTATGAATGGAGTTTGAAACGGTTATGGTGATAATTTTTGTCAATCATTGTTATTTTCCTAATGGATAACCACTTGGGAATTTTAGAGAAATATCTTGACATTATCTCTTGATGTATAATATTATCACAAATCACTTATTGTCATTAATTATGGGTTGAATTATTAACATTAAAATAATGCAATTAACGTTTTAAGCGTCACTTGTGTGAATATGTTAGGTAGATACTTCATATCGTCATCTATTATAAAATGTACTAAGTTTTGTGAGATTTGTTTGATAGAGAACTTATGGTAATAAGTAAATTAATTATTAATATAATTTTGTCAATTATTTACGAGTTTATGACTAGTATATAGTATTAATATTTTTATAAGTAAACTTTTATTTTATATATGATTTTTTACTCTGATCAATGTCCTATCTACTATCTCATGATAAAGTTATATTTGTTTTTCTAAATATTATACAATTATACATCTAGAATGTGTTAATACTTTACTTTATACAATGGTTATGCATTTATGATAGATAATATTATATCATTTTAAAAAAAAGTTAAATTTTATATTATACGTAGTATAATATATTATAATAGTATAATATATTCAATATTATAATAATCTGAACGTTCAAATTGATACTCGAAAATTCTAATCATACAGTTATTTTATTCTACTACGAGGATTAGATATTTTTCAATTTATATTGTAATAAACACTATTGTCGTAAAAACCTTGTGATATATTTTGTAATTAATAATTAAGTATTTGACAATAATTTAAGATATAATATAGTTATCTAAATCTAAATAATTTATGTAGAATTGTATCAAAATTTGGATTTAATTTAATTTTTTTAGATTCTGAAACATTTTTCCGGGTAGAAATAATTGTCCGATTATCACAAGTGGTGTATTTTTTTGGTAGAAAATCGTATCATCTTAGTACTTTATAAAGCTCATTTTTCGAATTTCTCTAAAGTTTTTTCCTAGAAGAAGTATAATTCCCAAAAAATAGGCAAAATTATGATTTTCGTGATAACTAATTAAGTTTTGATCGTAGGAACTTGAACATTTTTTTACGTACTAATAAAGGTAATATTTACGTTTAGTAAAATTTTGAAATAGATTGGTTTGTTTTATGGCTAAATATGAAGCTTTGAATTTTTTCCCAAAATATTTAATTTCACCTGCAGTTTTTGGTTTAATGGTATGAAATTTTTGAAACCTACTCATATTCTATTTAATCTATTTACAAAATATTTTGAAAATTATGACTGACAATTTTTATCATGAAATGATAACTCTTTGAATTTTGATCGTAGGAATTTGAAATTTATTTTACATATTTACATATGTAATTTACACAGGTGTTAAATTTTTGAATGGATTATCAGTATAATATATGTTAGTATATTGAGATTCGTTAAGAATCGTATTTTCCAATACAATATAATGCATTCAAATCTTAATAATTATAATAAACCACTTATTTCTCAGAGGACCGAAGAGACGAAGGAGAAACTTCCTAAATTGACGTTCCCCTTTTTTTTTTTCTTGCTCAGCGATACGGACAAGTATAGTAATGTTAGTATTAGTCATTTCTCAAATAAACTACACTACTAAGTTACTAAATTACTTATTATAATTTCACAATGGTTTATTTTATGTGTTATATTATAATTAATAATACTACATATTTAGTCATATGGAGAGGATTAAATTAAATTCTTGTAGTTTGTTAAAGATTATTACCGGAAAATGAAAATACGTATTATTTCAACATATACATTTCGCAGTTGAGTATAAATATGAAATATTTAGTTTAATCTCGTAATTCCTTAAATTAGAATTAAAATTTATAATTAAATTAACAAGAAAGTGTTATGTATTTCTAAAAGTGAATATTTCTCTAATTATTACTTGAATTTGTATAAATAATATAACGATTTTATTGTTAATTTAAAATACGGATAATAATTTATTACTTGATTATAAGTTGAGAATATTTCATGCTCACCGTCGATCAAAGTCGTTGAATTTATGCAACCTTAAGTAAAAAGCAACGTCTAATAACGCTTCGTCAACCCATTCTTCTGTATTCCCTATGAACGTCATATCGTCCGAATCATCTGAATAAATGTTATCATCGTAAAATGAATATGCACCCGAGAAAATCATAGTTAGTAATGCAATTGTGATTGACATAATTTGCATTATGCAAAATGTAAATCTAATACACCAGTGGTCAAAATAAACTATATTTTGCTATGGTGATGACGATGAAATCGGGTTAAAATTCAGAAGCTTTATTTAAACAAAACCTAATCCAATATACTAACACCTTATAATAATAATAATTATAGTATTATAAATGGAAATAATACCGTACTTTAGGAGGAAATAATTGTATTGTCCATTACCAATAAATATTTATGATTTTTTCTGTTACATTTACTCTATTGCTATTAAAACTTTAATGAGTTTATTACCACTATATGAGTATTAAATACTTTTAAATACAATTGGTTTACAAAATAAGAGTTAATTTTCAGAAAATATCAAAAAAAAATATGATTTCTATTTTAATTTATGAAATTAAGTAAGATAAATTATAATATTATGTATAAGCACTTAACTTTCAATTTGAAAAATTTTTCCCCCACATTAACTAATTTGAAACTGATCTGTAGACGGTAGGTAAACTGTAATATTTAGATATTCAAATTCCGGGGTCTAAACATTATAGCATTTTTTTTCCTGTGTATTATTATTTAGGTCATCGAGTTCCGGACCGCAGTTATAATCCATTATTTTTTTTCGACGTTTACCGCGGTAACGTATCTAGGTATAATAATATATTAGGCATAATATTTTTCCCTCCCCGGCAAACGTATTACCGGATCATAATCGGTTCCGGCGGTATATCATACACACGCGGATTTATGTAGAGTTTTTGTCCGTTGAACATTATTATTATTATATAATATAATAAAAATCCGTTTACACGGTCTGTCGGTCGAGGATTACCATAAAATAAACCTGAGTACGCAATAAAAGCACCGTCGCTCAGTGTTAGAGGTTATTCGTTAGCGATACGGGCGGCGCCCGAGAGATTATCCATTAGAGCCGTATATATACATTTATACTTAGGTATATGCGCGTCCTTATGGCTTGCAAACTACCGGGGGGCCCCGGCTGTTTGACACCGTGCCAACTAACCTGTATAAATAACGCGCGTGGGATTCGCATACCGCGGTATATCGCCGCCCGTCTTATAGGTTGATACCGGGGTAGTGCGTGTTCGTGTCGTACAAGAGAGTTGGTGTTTTCCGGTAGGGGGACGAGAGGGGAGACCGTGATAATGGCCGTCTTTCGAACGATCCGACATAGCTATCTCTACCCCTCTGCCACCGATCCTTTGCCTACCTACGTGTCCCGGAGAGATGAGAAAAGAACCGCTGAACAAACCATAACCCCGGTAGTCTCGTCCGACCTAAATGCGGTTGCCGAGTCCTAACCTGTCATTGTATATATATATATATATGTATATGTATAACCTAACTACGTGTTGTGTATGTCAGTACGTGTATATCGCAAGTTATATTATTATTATTATCTATGCGTTATTCCTGAAATTTAACCAAACGCGTTATCTTAAAGGTCTTGTCTTATCAGTTATGTGTGGCCGACCGAGGCGAATTAAACGAATTTTTTTTTTTTTTATCATGTTTGAACGAAAAAAATAACTTGACCAATTGAGCATCTTATTAGTGAATAACTGTATGTAATATTTTGTTGTTGCAATAACGGTCATTCTGACCGAAGGAGTTATAACCATCGAGTAATAAATTATTATAACGTTATGACTAATTGCTGAACCGTTTGGAATATTTATTGTTCTGCCGAAGAATGATACATCCAATTTCATATTATACAAATCTATAATAATAATCAATAATATTTACATTTATTTCATTAGGTTAAATCAAGACATCACGTGTTTATAATAATATATTTTAATAATTTTGACTGACTCAAATTTCATATATGAAATAACTTATATGATATAAGTATTCGTATTTTTAGAAACATTATTTAAATTCTTCATTAAAAAATATAAATACGATTTGATATAAAATAGTTTTAGTATTTGGACAATTCGTATGTCAACGTAATGAAATAAAACAATTTATTTTACCAACGAATCATATAATTATATTTTTTCATTACATAAATTGCATTAATTTTTTTACTAAACAAATATCTTTGAAACGCCACAACATAGATAATGTAGCCAAGTAATAATAATTTGTATTTATATTTATTCATTATATATAGAAGATGTCAGTTCCGGAGGACTGAAGAAGACTTTCAGAAAAAAAATATTTAACACATGATGGCACTCTAAAGATAATAACACTGAACCGTGTCTAAAAACATGAGTTTTTTTAATAAAACATAAAAAATGTGAATTACAAATTGTAATACTAAAAACTAAAATGTTATTTTTATAGTAATAAATTCATTCTTATAAGAGCTTCAAGAATATTTTATAATTTACCTGTATTTTCATAATCTTTATAAATCTAATATTGCATTTTGATGTCAATGATTTTATGAAATACCATAACAGTCATGTGTCATCAGAATATAATTATTAAATATAAATATTATTATTTATTATGTATTCTTTTAGTTTTATGATTATATTTTTTTGTAAATATATTTTAGTATTTATTTAAGTGTAGTAATAAAATACATGTCAGAAGTTTAAACTTTGAATCATAAATAAATTAAAATAAGGTACTTGTTTTTTCTATATTCTCACGTTTAAATTATAAATAAGAAATTCATGGACGATGTTTGCAATAATATTATAATCTTATGTATAACCACATTTAATCATTTTATTTGAAAGCAAAACTTTAACAGTACAGATAAATGACAATATATTTTATATGACATAGTATAATTTTTATGTCCTAAGTAGCGCAAGGAAGTAATTGATGGTTGAAAAACAATAAAAGTTTTATTTTTTTATGGCAAAACTCTTATCTAAGTTATAAAACGGTCCACGATGTTATATGATTATGAGAATAATCGTTTACTCGCAATCGTTATGATACAGCGATTATTAATCGATTAATTTTTAGATATTAAAAAATCACATGCATACAAGTTAAATTGTACATCCAGTGAAGATAACTGAGATTAAATTCAATCCTCACAAGACAAAATCCTAGCCAAACGTGATTACAGACGTTTTTTATGTTATAATCATAATTTATCGCAATTATAATTTTAGTTTGTTTTTAAGCTCTAATTTTCTTCGGTTGACGAACCGTCCAAAACATCCATTAAACGAATTCGCATTAGATAAAAAATAATTAAATAAAAAAACAACCGTTAAGGAATAAGGATTAACGAACACGTAAAACGCTTAAATCGCCGATGACATTAAAATCGTCTCTTTTTCCGAAACCGAGTTATCTACAAATTTAAAGTCGCCAACAATACTATAATATTATACTGTAATATTATGTTCAAACGTTGTACATAATCACGGTGAATTCTCTCACTGTTTTTCATAACTCATCTATGAGCACGAGTCTATGGTGTGTTTTTTTTTTTTTTTATGTTTTGGTCGCGTTGTTTTTATTTCTAAAACTGTGTTTAATACAACTTTTCTCATGACTTTGTCCGGTCGTTTACAGAACGATCGTAAAATGTACTTCCAGTATTATATTATAAAGAAGTACGAAAAAGTCTGCTAACGTATCTCGAAATTGTTTTTTTCTTCTACGTGAAATAATATTTTTAGTTTATGTCCTATACATTATAATGATACTGTCTCATACCGATGTCGATCGTTTTTTTGTTTTTTATGTTGTTATTATTAATAAACATTTATTATCATTATATCGATCGAAAAAAAAAAACACACAATAAAGTTTATATCATATATTATCGTGGACGGTGACACTAAATCACGTAGTCTAAAATATTATACGATATGATGATTTAGATTGAAATCTATACGTCAAAATTTCGGTTTTTAATCGAACGCGTCAAGCAATAAATTATTTTAAATCTATCAATTATTAGTGTTGGAATGTTGTCAAATCGTTTTTAATTCGGAAACCTAAATTATTTAAACGAAATGTCGTATTGTATTACCTATAAATAATATTATATTTATACATTATATAATATATTATATATAATATTTTTGCCAGACGATCAAAATTTCCAAATTATAAAATATATAGTTTTATCAACGTTAATTATATTATAACTAAAACTATGATTAAAAGTGATTATATTTATTTGGTCACATATTTGATAGTATACGTGATCTATATCTATCACATCTAAATCGTGCGTCTAGACGTTTCGTTAAATGAATTGACATTTTGTATATTTCAGGAAACATAACTTAATTTCATCTATATTGTGTGATATTTGGATAACATTTAACAAAATGGACACCTAAATTTCACTATGAAGAATTTGTTCCGTTATTTGATGATCCACATAGTGGAGTCAAATGTATAACAATATTTTTATTTATAAATATTGTGTATAACTGAAATTCAATAATATAATTTATTTTAAGTATGATTATAGTAAAATTTATATTATTTCATATTACATTTTATTAATTCAAATTATTTCTTAAGCTTATCATGAGATAAAAATATTTTAAGTTTGAAACATATACAAATTATTATTTTTGTTCGTTATTAAATTAGCTAATAATGAAGTTAGTTCGTATAAAGAAGCAATGCTGTATGGATTAGATTTTTAGTGAATAAGAAAATGAAAAAGAAGATGAACGTAATGGACAGTGTTGTGCGTTATCTAGATAAAATATAGTTATTTTTTTATCTTATCTAGATAAAAATTATTTAAAGTATCTTTTTATTTAATCTAGATAAATAAATAGGCTATCTGAAAATAATCAACTGGATAATTATACAATCAATGATTTAAAAAATTTTGACACAAAATTATTTTGAACCGCGCTCTGTAAACACTATTTTAGTTTTAATTGGAGCATCAGATAGTTTATAATTAATAATAATAATATTTACAAACTAATCATGATAATAACAACAATAGTTTTTGCCAAGTACCAACGTTGGATCTAAAATATTAATTATCTGTTTTTTTATCTAGATAAAATTGGCTATCTTTTATCTCTTATCTAGATAACAAAATTAAGTGTTATCTATTTTATTAAGATCTATGAACGTATAGGATCATGGATATCGACCCTATCTATAAGTTTAATACAAAAGAGAAGAAGAAAAATAAAATGTTTTAGTTAAAAAAAAAAAAACGTCTATTTTTGGAACAAGCCCCAGAATTTTGATAACTACTGTTACATTTTATTGTATTACATCAATATTAAATATTTGTCGAGAAAAATATTAATTTTACTATAGAACACTAAACGGCGAAAAAAGTTTCGCTAAATGAACTTTAGGTGTCCATTTTGTGAAATGTTATCTAGATTACTCGATGGAGATGAAATAAAGTTCCGTTACCCGAGATAGATATAGAGACAATAATATAATACACAAAAATATCGTCGGTGGATAGGTAAGGTTATTTATTATTATTATAATTTAAGTGGGTGTTTGGAAATTCATAAAAGTATATCTTAAATTTCTCACCAATTTAACCTCATAACTTTATTCTTCCTAATAAAATTATATTAAAATTGTGACCAGGCTATGCTGAAGTTTTATACACAACTTTATTCATGTCACACACATGACACGCACAAACACAGTGGTAGGTAAATTAAGTTCATCATAATAATTCCTTTGTCGGTAACCAAGGTTTTTATTTTCATTATGCATAATCTTTCGATCCCCATGGATATTAAATGTATACTATAAATCATATACGTGTCAATTTAAGGCTTATGAGTAAACGGGTTATGCTGTGCATACTGTAATAGCTGTAAAACGTGTACCATTAAATATATAAATAAAAATTAGAAAATATATTTATTTTGTGGTTTTGGAGTCCAAAAAGGTGATTTATTCAGAACATAAACCTCAACATTAAGCTTTTGTTACTTACACGATTTTGAAAAGAGTAAACAAGTTTTAACAAAGTTTTACGTTTTAGTTTCTAAGACATGTTAGAAATCTGAGACCAAAGAAGTAATTTCGTTTTTCTTACTTATGTTTACCTTGAATAAATTATATTAATCTTTAAAATACCACCTTCTTAGGAAAACAATACTTTTATATACTTTAACTTTAAATTTTGTTTTCACTAGATACATTAGATACATTTCAATGTATAGCAAATAATATTTGGCCAAATGAAATCATACTGCAACATAATTACTAAGTCAATTATATTGTTAATGTAGCTAAGTTTTGCCAATTCCATTTTGTATAAAAAAAAATATAAACAATTTAATAATATATTTATTAAAATAGAAATTCCTAAATAAAACAAACAATTTCAAATACAGTCGTCAATATGTAAGCTTAACTAATATTAAGAAATTTCCTAATGACCACTAAATCTGTAAATCAAAAACCAGTTCATTATATCAGAAAAAGTATGTTTACCTATTTATAATAACATTATCTAAAAGTTATGAAAATAATTCAAATATTATGCACTATAAAATAATTTTAAAATATATTATATCATTAAATTAAAATTATTATTAAATGAAAAACTATTTAAGATATTATCTTGTATTTCCCAAAATTTTGTAATAATATTGGGATGATTATTGTAGAACACTTCATACAAACTTTTTATCACACAATCATAATTATATTATAAGTTATTACATAACGTCTTACTATTAGGTAATATTTTGATAATTCCTAAAATTAATTTTCAATTAAATATAATATTGGATAATGCGATTGATATATTATATTATGTCAGAACCATAATTATCTGAATGTATGTTGCTCATTTTAATGTTATATTTTTTATTTTTGTTTTAAATTATTATCGAATTGATGTTGAGATTAATTTATATTAATAATATTGTTCCATATAAAACATTTTAGTTTTTAATTTAAAGTTTTTTTTTCTTTACAACGAAAATTTAAGTGAAATCACACAAAATATAATTTGTTTTACATGTTTAAGATGGATTAAAAGTTTGTGGTAACTGGTGGACAAAGATGCAGAATTGTTGAAAATAATCACGAGGTCATATATTTTTTTCTTTAATATTAGCTCATTTTTGGGGTTTGACCCACTTTATCAGATAAAAATGTTTTTTAAAAATACAAACTATTATAAATATAGTTAACATTTAATTAATATTTTAATATAAGAAAAATGAGGTATTAGATATATAAAATATAGACTATAGAGCCCATGAATATTAAAATAAAAGTCAGTTATATGATCATAATAAATGACTGTGCAAAATATAATTAGACTTGTCCTAAACTAACTGTTTTAAAAAAATAAATAAAAAGTAAATTAATTGTTAAATGTTTAATTCAAGCGTGCATTATAATTAAGCCATACTTTTGTTATTCTAAAATCTTTTTTCGATAAATTGTTAAATGTTGAAATACCAAATATTATGTTATTAAATTATCGTTTATCAACATCTGTATGCCCCAGAAGTTCTCATATAATAAACTAATTTACTTGATTAATATTTTTGCAAATAATATCTTAAAATAATATTTTGTAAAATCGTTAAATATTAGGAGCGTATGCATTAATTATAAATGCATAAATGGGTAAACAGTATATAATATTAATAATATTTTCAAACATTCAATTAAATCAAATTATGGATTTGAATTTTTTGAAGTATTGGTAAGCAATTGCCAATAGGTATTCATTAAACTATTTCAAATTATCCTCAAACCAATAATTGTGTTTAATCGTAACATAATAAATTATTTTATAACGTGTTATATAACTACTAGACACCATAATCAATAATTTCTCAATAGGTTTTAATCGATTTTAACGCGTTAATTTATCAAGAAAATACAATGTTATATCATGATATTATATCTACGTATACGTAGATATAAAAAATATATATTTTTATAGACTATAGTACAATAACAATAACATTGTTGACAAATTGTAAAATAATAATTTGTCCTTGAAGGAAATCGATGTTGATTATTGTAGCTTTAGAGATAATGACAATTTGTTTGTAAAAATACCATTAAAAGTCTATAAAAATAATATTGGTGGGACGTGGATGGGTGGACTTCTTAAAACTTCCGTAACTCGTTAACCACGTGCGTGAGTGTGGGCGGATATGTGTGTGTGTGTGTATGTGTGTGTGTGTTTTATAACACTTAAAATGATAAATTCAATCGTATTGTGTGAAAATGGTAATCGAAAATCGTTTAGGTAGTCTAAAGTCACGTCATTTATTATTATTATTATTTTTTTTTTTTAATTTACATAACCATGAAATTGTGCAATCCATATTATGTTATGGCGATAGTGAATAAAATCTATATGTCGTATTTATTTGGCTTCGCACTTGATCCGATGCCAAAATTGAATTATCGATTTACCGGTATCACGGTGTGTCGTGCCAGAAAGTTCTTGGATATTATTATTATTTTTCTTTCTTGTATAGTAACGATTACTTGTCGTCACTTGTACGAATGGCCTGACGAGATTTTTGCTCCATTTTAGCGCGCACTGGAACAACATCGTTACACACGCCTAAAATAATACCTTTGCCAAAAATAAAATTAAAACCGAATACGATCAACACCAATCGACAACGTCCAGCAAGACGATATAAGGACAATGATATTCGTTTTCGTAGTGTGTGAAAACAAATCTATTAGCTTTTGAAAATTTTAATACTCTTCTTTGTTTATTAATAACCTAATAACAGTATTGTTTACATTTCAATGAAATATACATTACAATTACAATTAAACAGGTGAATTATTTGACATATATTATAAAATGTCAACCATAATTCGATGATATTTTAGATGTACTGACTTCTATATTTTAATATTTACACATAATTTGTTGTAACTATCGATATTTTATTCTCAACAGCTGAGGAAGAAATATATTGTAATTATTATACAAATAATATTAATATAATATTAGTGTATTATTTGTAGTAAAATATTTTATACGCTATGATAATCATTTCATATAACATAAAGTCAATTGCACAAAATTAATCGTTCCGTATTTTTTGCTCAGTTGAGTTCAGTCAAGTGTTTCTTCGAGAGAATTATATTCTACATAAGTATTATACGTAATGTAACTGTGACACTATTATTATATTAAATTATTATAATTGGATGAGCACGAAATTGTTTTTTTTTTTTCCAGTTTTGTAGCTTATTTATTATAATTGAAACCTTAGATACCGAAACGATCAATTTATTTACAAGTTTTAACTATCGTATAGTTTAAATAATCATAGGTACATCTCATTAAAAACTTTTCATTGTTTTGTAAAAAAAAACGTATATCTTTTGAAATTAAAATATACTTTGAAATAAAATTAAACAATTAATTCAATTAAAAATTTAAAAGTCTGTAACATATAATTACCGAAATAAGAATTTAAATTCTTTTCGACTTATCGAGGAAAAATGTTCATGTTTCAAATAAAAGGTGGACTTAACTGCTATCCAATTATGGAAAAGCTTCATAAGTACATTTTTTTATAAATATTTATTTATTTTATCATTTATGATGTAAATTTACATTTTATACTTATGTCACAATATATATATATATATATATATAAATAATTATAATACCTCATCAAAAGAGAGATAATGGATTAATATAAAATGCATTTGTCAGACGCATATAACAATATTTTTTAACATGTATAATCCATCCGCTTTTAAATTAATAAAAACTGGAATTTATAAATAAAAGGAATTTTAAATTAAATTAAATTTTCAATATCATAAAGAAATACAATAATTATAATATAGTCTCATTTCTATATAATATAATAATGTGTATTATAAGATAATTATTTTATACTTTTAAGTTTTAAGGAATTATTTATATTATTTCACGTACGAATCTATCAAAAAACATAATAATAATAATAATAATAATTCGGCCGCGTGATAAAAACAAATGCATAATTCATGACGTAGTGTTCGAACGAGAATGCTTGCCCCTACGATCGCGATGTACCTTGGTATATCTATAGGTATGTAAGTATGTACCGATTACGGGGTATAATATATTATTGTGATGTTGGGTACGTCTGGTATCTCTATCACACACGCTCTATCTCTCTTTACATTTAGGAACGAGATATTATTATTATTATGACCGTAAACGCAATCGCCTTCCGATTAGCCGAACATACACGAAACGATTATACAATCGGAGAAATTCAAAAATAAATAATACTACCGGACGATTCACCGGGGTCGAGGGGTTTTTGCAATTGTAATTTAAAATCGGAAACTTTTCCAATATAACTTTTCGTCTTTGCCCGTTATGTTGCGCTTAACTTTTCTATCAGTTCGCATTAATACGGGCCCACGCATACATGCTTACGTGTCACGCGTCCCACGAGTCCTCGCCAAAAACTCGCCGAATTGAAAGGTTTTTTTTTTTTTTTAACTCCGGTTCACTATCTCTCCCGTTTAACCAACCATTCGCCGACCCCTCACCAGTATCTTAACATCCCAGCAGGTGAGACGGCCAGTCACGCACCTTTGGAGCGTTTCCAAAAAGATTCTTGCGCCGAAAAGTATAAAAAAAAAAAAAAATCCCTTTTATTTTTATTTTATAACATTAACGGCGTAGAATGTGTAGATGTTCGTAGGATGGTATCTCATTCTTTTTTTTTTTTTTTTAGTTTCCCCCCTCCCTTTGAGATAATGGAATTGAATTTTTAATACTTATCTCAGTTCAAGCAGAAAAACCCAAAAACAATACCGCTGCAAAAATACTCATATAGGAACTGTTCCTATAACGTCACATTATTAAGTATGCAAAATCAATTTTCTTACCTTATAAATAATTTTTTTCACTGTCTAAATAAATTTTTTTAATGATTATTTGTACAATAATATTATATACAAAAACAATAAATTCAGTAATAAATATTATAAGAACATTACAGATTTGTAATAAATTAATTATAGAGTTGAATTCGCTGAACATTTTAAAATATTTATAACATTCATCGAAATTGTGATTATTTTAGTAATTTTTTTTATTAATTTTATGATAATACTTTGTTCATTCTTTATTTCATATTTTTTCAATACCTTAAATATGATAACAGAACTCAATAAAGTTTTTTAGTAATTTTTATCTTTATAACGTTGTACCTACTCCTTATTTTTAAATATTTATTAAAAGAAATCATAATTATAATATTGGTTTACCTTGGAAATTTTGCAATACGTATATCATATGTTAGAAAGGCTATCATATAAAAATTAACTTTTTTTATTCTAATGAGTAATTTAAGATCATTCCGATCCAACGAAGGTATTTACAAAATGAGCGAAATTTCATGTCTTATATTCTTTTTTTCAAACATTTTGTTTATTTTAAATTTACCTAGATATTAGTGGTAGAATTAAGTTTATAATATAATAGTTTGATAAACGAAAAAAATAAAAGAGAATCGTGAGATACGACGAACGTGAACGACGAGTAAAGACGTTGTGTCATCGTATTGTCGCGTTATTAATTTTTTTTATGTACTTTTAATATTTTGATGTTTTATTTTAATATATAATAATTTATTATATTATTTAATCATTTTTATTTGAAAATGTATTTAAATTATTTCATTTCACATTGAGAAAACGAGTATATGGTAATTTTAATCGGAGTATCGCGTATACAACATAACATAAATACATCAATAATCACAAAAATATATATAATAAAATCGTATATTTTTAATTAGAGTTACAATTCTTAAACTTAATGATGAAAATATATTCTTCAGTCAAAAAATTATACTTCATTTGACACAATTTAAAAAATTATTCATTTAATGTAAATAGTGTATAGTATATGAACAGCTTTTTTTTTTATACATGCGAAACATAAAACTCATCATAAATCTACCGTATTGTCAAAGTACAATCCGCTAAGTTATAAAAATCTGTTTAATAGTTGTACCAGAATCATCCATCATAAAATAAATAAACTGAGTAAAATAAGATCAAATAGAATATAAATAATAAGTTTAAAAAGTGGTAAGGTCGATTTTGGATATTCCTTCTTCGGTCCTCAGAGAAATTAGTGGTTTATTATAATTAAGATTTGAATGCAAATGATATTGCATTAGAAAATACGATTCTGAGCGAAACTCAATATAATGCACGATAATAAACTGATAGGGCGTTACAAAAGTTTACCACGTGTGTAAACTACCTATGAGAAAACTCAACAAAAATTTAAAGTGCATTCGTTCAAAATTACATTAGTTATGAAAAACCTAAAATAAATTTCATCAAAATTATGATTTTTTAATTCAAGTATACTTAGTCATACATTCTTAAATAAATTTTAAAAAAATATTAATTGTTTTATTCAATGTACATGTTTCTTAACAATTTAATTTTTCTTTCCAATAGAAAAATCTCTAGGGAACAAATTTAATAGTATAGAATTATTTATTTAATTTTGATTCATATGCATATCATTATCATATAATAAATAATATCGTAAAATACTATTTTTGTGTTGTCTCTTATATCTCAGTTGTATATAATATAATCAGGGTGAAACCGTTCTATTTACTAATTGCAATATGTTCACGAAAAAAAAGACTAAAAATAATATTTGTATTAATAAGCATGTGAATTTTGATGTGTCGCCCTCCTAATTGTAATCAATTTTCGTAATTTAAGAAAAGTTATGACAGAGACTCGTATTTTTTGGGGGGTATTCCGTATTCACATAGGTGTTTTTGCATATAATTATGATACATTTTAGAATAATTATTATTATTTTGAATCGTCTAAATATAAAAGTTTTAAAATTTAGGAAATATAAAACTTCAATTCTTTATTGTAATTCACTATTCGGTACGTAACAACACGATTACACGTTTCAAAACTAACAAATATGAATACCAGAACAATGCACCCAGCGCTATCTATGAGTGCAAAACACAAAAACTAATATGTAACAGAAGATTAATATTCTAGGAGTAACTCCCAAAAAATAATATTTTAATTTAACAAGTATGTAAAATTTGATGATTTGTGTTTTTAATCCTAATCTCTATGTATTGAAATATAACATAGCACAAATAAATACAAAGTAATTTTTCTTAAGGGTTTTTTTTTTTTTTATACTAGATTTTTGAGACTAAAAAATAATATTTGGGTAATATTGCAGTCTATTTTCTACAGAATAATATAAAATAAACGTCATTTAAATCTTAATTTTTCACGTTACGAAAATTATTATTATTCAAATTATTTTATTTACCATATTTTGAATTACAAAACTGCTGAGGGAGTAAGAAACCAGCTGTAAAATCTTATAATCTAAGCGAAAACAACACTATCACCTGATTTGTTATGAGATTTCAATACAGTTGTGTTATACTAAAAAACAACCAACCAGAAGGAAACTACTAGAAGAACAATAGACAATTGTCAATATATCCGTTGAAGAAACATGTAGACTAGGTTAGGTAAATAAGAAAAAAAATAAAAGATATAGAAAAGGCACAAATAATGCAGTTTTAAATGTAGGATCATATACATTTCTTTTAGTATTCTTATAAATAGTTTACATACGTGGTAAAAGTTTGTAACAGACCAACTGTATAATTTATTTTATTTAATTGAGTTTTGATCAGAATAGTACTTTCGAAAGCAATATCATTGCATTCATATCATAATGACATTCGAAATTAAGATTAGACTAAATGTAATTATTTGATTGTAAATTGCAAACAAAAGATATCAATATTGTATTGTTTAATTATGTACAAGGGTTCAGAAAATGTTCAGAAACCTAACCTCACCCTGGTCCCCTTTTAATGTTAATTCAGCCTGATATTAAAGCACTAGTGAACCCTGGATGTTCCTATTGTAGAACAGTTTATCAAAAAAAGAAACAGATGATATATGTAGCGGAGATGAATGTCATAATAAATAATTTTATTATAAATTATCAATTTATTGTCATACCATTTTTGTCGTGGATTAATGTGTTTAATATCTTTGGTTTATTTTTATTTCTACTAAATAACAACTTAATTTACAATTATGCGATATGGACCGTCCCATTATATACATTATAATATTAAATATAATATTTAATATTAGGACCACGATGTAGTTACTCTACACGAAGTCACGTCTATTTCAATACATAGGTACATTACTAAGATTATAATAAATATAATATCATATACCTATTCAATGATTAATTATGACAATTAATCAATGATTATTAACGTAAACAAAAAAAGTTTTTGGTGAAGTTCTGCTTCACGTGGAATAGAACGAGTTATAATAATTCATATAGTACCTATTGGCCATTAGTTCAAGGCAGTGAACAATAAACGGAATTATTTTTAACGAAATAGTAATTTTATTAATAATTAATAATAATTATCATAATATTATTCTTCTATTTTTATATTTCGAATTTATATTATTGACAATTATACATATATTATAGTACCTATATTTATAAAGTTTTATAATGTTTTTATTTTACTCAATATTCCTATAAATAAGTATAATTATATAATAATAATAATGCTATATTATAATAATATAATGTTGTATGTATCGCACTTCGCACATTCTGCTTAATTTTTGATTGATTCCACTAAATTTAATACCTAGTCCAATACTGTTTTGAATTTATTTTATTTCATTCGTGTTATTCAATATTCATCATGGACAGTTTTGTACAAAGATAACCCATAATTTATCCAGATAAGATGACAGATAATTGATTTTAAATTTATCTAGATAAGATAAATAGATAACACTTAATTTTGTTATCTAGATAAAAAAACCGATAATTAATATTTAATATTGTAGATCCAACGTTGGTACTTGGCATAAACCACAGTTGATATTATCATGATTAGTTTGTAAATATTATTATTATTAATTATAAATTATTTGATGCTCCAGTTAAAACTAAAATAGTGTTTACAGAGCTCGGTTCAAAATAATTTTGTATCAATATTTTTTAAATAATTGATTGAATAATAATCTAAATGATTATTTTCAAATAACCTATTTATTTATCAAAATAAGATAAAAAGATACTTTAAATAATTTTTATCTAGATAATATAAAAAGATAAAAATATTTTATCTAGATAAATGATCATGGACAAGTTTGTAATTAAAAAAAAAAAAAAAACTAACAACGTTATATCTGATGAATTAGATGATCCCGTGGAATCTACAAATTCCTTATATACGATTAATAAAACATGTTATCTTTTTGACGGTATTTTTTTTAAAATTGTGAATGAAGAAAAAAAAAATTATCAGCAAAATGTAAAAATTGTTCTAAAATAATTAATGGACAAAAGTGATCAATTGCCAATTTTCTTAGCCATATAAAGGAGCATTTATTACTTAATAATTATTAAAAAAATTTAAGTACGTAATTAAGTGTTTTTATGAATTTACCAGAAAATCATTAAGTTGAGTGACAATTATAGTAAATTGAAAAAGTACCTATGTAGGTTCTTATAATTTCTATACATTGTTTTTAATAAAATATTCCTAATATAATTCTATATTTTTATGTAATTATTTATAATTTATATAATTATATAGATTATTACTTATAAGTAGGTAGGCTAGAGTATCAAAATCACGTATCAAAAATTTAAGGTACATACTATGTACTACATAGTGTTACTGTACCTACATAATATATGACTATTTCTCACTTGGAATTTGTGTTTATGAAATTTAGATTAACTTTAAAACATTAGATAAATATGCAAAAATAAATATAAGTACCTAATTAAATATAAATTTAGTAGTTGCTCATAATTTTGATAATTTATTTTAATTAAATTTCCATAGGCATTGGGCATTGTTAAATTCATATATATGTATGTATATATATATATAATAAAATATTTATAATAATTGTTCTTAAAAATTAAATTTAAATATTTTTTTTATTTTTATACTTGAATTATTTCGATTAATGTTATATACCCAATTATTAAATATAATTTATAACAAAATATAAGGAAGAATTCTATATTTTAATATTAAATTAATTAATTAAAAGATATTAATTCATCAGATGAATATTGTAATAAAAAAATTAAGTTATTTAAATATAATATGTATGAAAAAATTTTTAAATGATTATTCTTTATTATTAATAATAAACCATTAGAAAACTTACCTTTTATCTATCATTTGTATTTATCTTTAATCTATATCTAGATATTTTTTATACAAGTTAGCTTTTATCTTTATCCAGATAAAATTTTAGTTATCTGTGCTCAACACTGTTTATAAATTATGTTATAATACATTGATATTATAAAAAAAACAATATTCTTTTCTGTACTTATTTAACATAAATCATAGTGTTTATACCTATTTTTATTTAAACCTAACTAATTTAAATTATGGTCTTTATTCTTTTAGGCATATTTTATATAATATCGATTGTTTTATTCCATTTGAAATAATAAACAATTTTTTTATTTTATTGTAATTTAAATTTTTTCTCAAAATTAATAAGATTTTTTAAATTACAAATTAATTATAGTGTAAATAATGTTAAATTTTTTGATTTTCTTAATTTTTATTTACCCATTTTCCTAGAACTTCAATACTAATAAATAAATGTATACTTTTACATAATAAATCATATTTTAGTAGTATACTACTAGCACATACTAGTAATTATTAATTACATTATACAACTATGCAAATAATAATTTATCCAATATTTGATATGTTTAAATAAAGAACTTGTCATAATAATAATAATATAATAATTTGTCACTCAGAGATGTCTTCAGTAGACAGTTTTGTAGTAGGTAGTTGGTAGATATTATTTATTTTGGCAATACTATTAATAATATGGTATTGACAATTTTTAATGCCTGATTTAAATGTTTAAGTAGATGGTGTTTATCGTCATATTGTACAAAAATCTAATGACTTATATTAAAAAATAAAAATTGTTTTGATTATTTATAAATCGTTTGATTTAAATTATGTATCAAACAGCATATTTAATATGGGTTAGGTTAGGTTAAATTAAAAGTATTCAAACGTTAAAAGCATAGATACTATACAAAGGTACTAGATACAAAAGTCTAGTAATAAATATTTGACGAAGTCTTGAATTATATTTGCATTACCTTTCTTCGGAATCGTAAATAGCTAGTTATCGTAAAGTCATTTATAATATCTCTTGCAATAGTATACAAATTTTGAGTATTGCTATAGAATGTCGACTTTTCATTTTATGTATTTATTAATTTTAAAAAAAATTAACTTATAGTTAATTATGTAATACACATATTTTATAAAATTATAGGTACCAACATTAAAATATAAAAACATAAACAAACATAACATTTTATGTCATTACATAAAATCGGTATATTTTATGTACACAATTGTAAAAATAAAGTACATAGGTAATACGGTATAGTTTTAATGTATAATTTGGAGATGGCCGAGCTTACATAACTATTATACATTTTGGTTTTTTTTGTATTATATTACAATTTTTAGTGATTTAATAATAATATTTATTTTTTCTTTCTTTGCTAAACTGGCAATATAAATAATTAATTTTCGAACATACAACACATACATTTTAGTTACAATTTATTATTTTCATTTGTTAAAGACAATAGAACTCTGCACAGTCCAGTTCAGAACAGTCCAGACCACACCCACTAAACATTTCATGTTGCCAACGTCTCAGAGATGTATGTTCTATGTTATACTTTGAAACGTTACTCTGTGATTTTAGAGAATGTGTTATATTTGTATTATTGTAATTTGTCACTAAAATACAAATTGTAATCGTCTCTGAAACATTTAAAAATCAATTAACTCGCAATGTAATATTATAATGTTGCACAAACAATAATTTTATGTTATACTTTGAAACGTACTATGCGATTTTATAATATTATATCTAAGGACTGTGTTTTTTAGTTGTTATTGTAACTATCATTTTTAAATATTAAAGTAAGTAAGTACCTAATTGAATTATTATTTAGACTGTAATATTTTATCCTAAATAAATATAATTCTACACTTCTATTAAAATTAAAGGCACATTTTTCTGGAAAGTCGTAGCACGACGTGTGCTCGTTTGTAAAACCGGTTTCGCACAAAATTCACAAAAACTTTTGTGTTTTATAGGCCTGTGGAAATTTTAATGATTTTTTTTTCTGCGTAACTATAAAATACCTATAAAAAATAAAATAATATAAATATTTTATATGATTATATAAAATAATTTTATTGCCACGTGCCGAGATTTTAATTGATAATTGAAACAAACAATTATTGATTTCGACCATCTTATGTGATGGATTTATAAGAACGCATAAACTATATATGAATAAGAAATTTAGTCTTTCTATGAAATTTTTCGATTATTAGATAGATTAATTTAGTATTTATATATATGAATTAATATGAATTTCAATTAAAACAGTAAATTTATATTAATATTTCAGATCAATTATAAGATAGCAAAATATTTAATAACTATAAAAATAATAGTTTAAAAAATAAATGCATTATATACAGTCTGAATCCTATATAACTCAAGTGAGTAGGAAGGCGAATAAGTAGGAATTGTAAGGTATAGGGCGTAAGTTTTTTAGTTCTAATTCGTAGTGGGTTAAGGAAATACCATATTTTTTGCTCACTAAGTGAGCAGTGTATTGGATTTACAATGTTTTTTTTTTATGTCCGAAGACACTTTTTCTGATAAAAATAATAGCCTGATTAACACAACTAGAGTATACTTTCGGTAGAAAATTGTATCTAGTTGGTACTTTCAAAAAATGACAGAAAAACACAAAATTCACCAAAATCGTATTTTGTCGTACTACATTACCATGTGAATACGACATTACGCACATTTATAATTCACAAAATTAAAATAAATACAACAATTTTTGAATTTATATTTACTTCATTTTTTTTTTTTTTTAAATTTTAACTTTATTTTGTAATTAATATTATATTTTTAAATATATTATTATTGAACAAAAATTACAAATTTTCAGTTCTTATCATTTTACTATAACACCATATCATCAACAGCTGTTTTCTGGGGACTTGAACGCTGGCACTGTTATTGCTTAATCACCTCCATACCATACCTTCATCAATTTTTCGAAGACTTTAACGCTAGGTAAATTTGAGTATTAATCGACATGAGTAACTTTAACTCTCCTAAAACTATTCCAAATCAAATTGTAACGAGGTCAAACTCTGCTAAAGTTATCAAAGTGTCAAAAGTGACACCCCCTGCATCTGCCCTTATTTCTTATGAAGAATTCCGCCTGCCTTATAATGAAGTTAAAAATGCTTAAAAACTATACAAATCCTTATGCGTATCTCTTAATAAAATGTCCTGAGAACTGAAAAATAGTGTCGACTCGCTTTCTTCCCAATTAGATGAAATTCACTTCTACCACATATTTTGAAGGAAATTTCGGAACGGGAAAAATTCCTTTGCAACCACGTTGTTCATGTCCTTTTTGAGTCATCTGAGACCTCTCCCTCTTTTCGAGCTACCAACAATATTGCAAATCTAATACGTTTCAATGTCCATTCCACCTAAATCTAAGTAATTTAGACTTATTTAAAAGTCATCTTCCCTATTAAAGAGTAAGTATATAACTTTGTCGTCGATTTCAACGCCGCCAAACGCTCTTTAGATGCTGAAAATATACTTCAATCAATACGTGTCTCTTATGATCCCACCCTTCTCGAACGATAAGAAATTCGCCGTGTCTACCAAGAACTTGACAACCGTACTGATTAAAAGAAGTTGACATTACTACAAGATATAAAAATGGATTTCCTCATATAATGAAATTAGCCAAATTGCTGGTAGTGCATCCAGCACTTCTACTCGTGCCTTAAAAAACTAAGTATTTTTTTTTAATCCTTTCGTGTCTACGCAACACCAACTCACATGCCAGTTAGAGTTATCCTTCTTGGTAACTAGAATATGCTTTCTATTTCATGGACTTCAGACGAACTTGGTTTTTCAGCATCTAGTGATCTTACCCTCCCCCTCCACCCTAATTAGGGTTCGAACCCTAATTATATATATCGATATTATATATCTAATTTTATTCTTCTTCTTCATTTTGTGTCTGTTCGTTTTATATTCTGAACGAAGCGAAGAATATATTGATTTTACAAAATATGTTTTGTTTTCATGTATGAAAACAAACTTTCGGGTAGAAATACGAAATGAATTGTAATGGTCCGATTAATACAAGTTGGGTATGTGTTTTGTAGCAAATTGAGTCTAGTTTGTACATTATTCAGCTCATTTTTCGAATTTCTCAAGTTTTTCCTTGAGAGAAGAAAAACTACCAAGAAATAATGGAAAATCAGCAAAATTACGATATCCGTTATTTAATTTTTTTTAATTTCGTGATAACTAATTAAATTTTGATCGTAGAGACTTGAACATTTTTTTGAGTATTAATATAGATAAAATGCAAGAGCGGTAAAATTTTGGAATGGGTTGGAAGATTTTTTATCCAAGTATAAATTTTGAATTTTTTTTAAAAAATATTTAATATTTTCTGCAATTAATATTATATTAAAATATAAATATATATAAATAATACATAATCGCCTAAGTATTGTCGTTAAGTTATAATTTAATCGATAGGTTATATAATTATAACTATAATTATATAACTAATTATAATTATAATTAGTCATTATAACTTATTTAATTAAAATTCAATATAATATAGGTTTTGTGCGAACAAACTATATTAGTATTAAAATGATACCTATGAATTTAATTTTGTGTTTTTGGTATGAATTCTATTTAGAGTCTATTCTATATAAATCATTTTATTGTTCATGACTAATTATTTTTTTTTTATTGAATAAAAAAAATATGATATCATACAATTAATTTAATTATTCATTAATTTAATTTTAATAGTTATTTACAAATAAAATATAATATAAATATATTATAGACTACGATACAATTAATTTGTACCAGTAATATGTCATCCTATTCTAATTAAATGTTTCAATAAATGTTTGTTTAATATAATAGATAACTTATACTTACCGAAAGAAAATAATTTAGACATGATATTATCAGCCGACAAATTATTAAGATCTATGAATAAAACATTTTATAAAATAACATAAATTTGAATCTATATAATTACTTATTGAATAATTAATTAATGCTTATTTAGTACAGAATAATCATATGTAGTTTCTACTTACCTTTGACTTCATGTTTCAATACACTACTAGAAATATTTACTAAAGCCATAATTTTATTTTAAATCATTGACTATTTTTTTAAATAAAAACAATATCGTCATTAAGATTAAGCAACTATATGTTATAATAATTATTAATAGATATATTAATCTTATTATTTTAATTTGTGTTATTTTTATTATTCTAATTCTAAATTAAATGTTATAGTTTATAAATAAATATATTAATTATTGGTACTGAGTATAATCTAGTTACTTTTAGATATAATTTATGAGAATAATATTTTATTCACAACTTAATTTATTCAAGTATACTTACACATACAAACTTAAATAAAGTTAAAAAAAAAAAATTATACATTTTTGTTTTTTAATTTTAATCCAGAAAAAATTATCTTTGCTTCATTAATTATTCCATGAATTTTTTTTATTATTTTGTTATCTATGTTAATATGTTTAAATATATGCTTAGTGAAATAGAAGATTCGGGAATGCCAGATAATGAATACTCCATTACGCTTTATCTGTGGTATATTCGTTGATATAACTCGTAGGAATGGTTAAGCATTTTTTTTTTATGTATGAAGACACTTTTTCGGGTAGATATAATGGTCCGATTAACACAATTAGGTTATATTTTCGATAGCAAATTGCATCTTGTTGGTACTTTATTTGACTCATTTTTCCAAATTTTCAAAAGCTTTTCCTTGGGAGAAGAAAAATTACTAAAAAATGGTGGAAAATCGGCAAAATAACGTTTCTGAAATTTAAAATATTTTGATTTCGTGATAAATAATTGAGTTTTAATCATAATGGCTTAAAAATTTTTTTGAGTATTTACTTAGATGAACTTCATTACAAGAAAAAATGTAGAAACGATTGATTGATTTTCTGACTAAGTATAGAATTTTGGCTTTTTTTTTCAATAATGTTTTATATTACCTGCAGTTTTTATTTTATTGGTTTGAAAATTTTATCGTAGTCTAGACATATAAGACTTAATGATTTTATAAAATATTTTGATAATTGTGACTGACAATTTTTTTTTCGTAAGCTTTTAAAGTAAGAGTTCTTGAAAATCGGCAAAATTACAGTTATTTTATTTTATGATAACTAAATAAGTTAAGATTGTAGTGTAGTAAACCTACAAGTAACACGTTCTACGTTAAGCGACGAAGTCAGTGACACTGTAAGATGTTGCAATTTACTTCGTGATTGAATAAAATAAACTTTAAGACTTTTAAATTAATTAATTAAACTTTTTAATAACATAAAAATCACACACCAAAATTACAAGTAAAATTTGAAGATAAATACTTATTGTATCTACCTGAGATTTAAGTAACGTTCACAGACGTCTTGACATTAAGAATATAGTTAAAATCTAAAAACTAAGTTAGTTTACATCTAGTATTTATATTAGTAGACCAAGGGAGTAGAAAGAATGTTTACTACTACCAAATCTCCTCATTGGACCTTCTTTGGATAGCAGTACCTACAATGTTGTTTTCGTACTTTGTTTCAAAATGATGTCGCTCCTTTTATGGTCTGGTTAAACTGCGTAAACAACTTGTTATTGTAAATCGCCAAATTTTTATATTGTCTAAGAAATTGTTTTTTTTTTTTTAAATCGGTGATATTAATTTGCCCACCAATAGGGTGCGCTCTGTGTTGAATAACAACAGCAGTTGTTATTATTTTAGAAACATATAATCGTTATTTTATATTATATAAATATATATATATTATTGATTAATAATTATTAGTAAACCACCTGGGTTTACTACAAAGGTTTTTCTACTCCTTAATTGTTAAATAGTCACTATGCCATTGATTTAAAATTATCATTTCGATTAATTGACAAAATATAATTACAGATATACAACATCACCAATGATTACATATTTGTCTATGAATAATGTTTACGCATAGAACAGACAGCGTGTACGGTCGTTGCGATCGCTGCCGATGCCGTGACGACGTTCCGTATCTTTCTCTCATTACCGTTTCTTTCATCGTGAATTTTAATTACCTAAATGTCATGTATTTATAAGTATTATTATTGTTATTATTATATATTATCTCTGTTTTCATAATTATATGTAAATTATTATTTCTTCGGTCAAAGCCATATCTGTGTTCGTGTTTAATTATTATTTTTCATCTTGTTCTCTTCGCCATTGCGGCAACATTAAATATTGTTTTTCGTTTGTCATCGTACGCCATTGCGGCTACGGTGTTTTTTGTCGTCTGCCATTGCGCCAACACGTTTTCATCGCAGATACTATAATAAACCAAAATCGTTGAACGTTATAACTAGTGTTTTAATATTTTTTTCTCTCTTGAAACTACCTACATTTTCAAATTCAATATACTAGAACATTGCCCCAACTTCTGTGTTTGTTGTAACGGCTGGTGTTGTGTTTGCGTAAGTCCGCCAGCACCCGAAGGTGTGTGAGAGGCCGCCCAGGTCTTCGGGATCCACGGCCCCCGAAAGACCGTATCGAATCCAGTCACCAATCACCGTCGTAGTTTTAAGTTTAGTACGTGAGTTGTGTGTTATCGTTAGGATTAAGTTTTTGCCCGACTTTTGTGCGCTCTGTGGTCATTGCACTTGGTTTATCGGATCACAGAGACATCTCTCCAAATAACTAAACTCTACGTCCTATTTCCCAGTGTATAACTTGATCCCGCTCCTCGTCGTTGCCGCCGTCGACATCTGCGACACCGTATTCGCCGACACCCGATAAGCTCGCCCCGCAGCAAAAGCAATTTAGTTGCCTACCACAACTCAGATACGGCATCACTTCATATTTTTTTATTTTATAATTTTCGATAATTAGTTTTTGTTTTTTTCTTTGTTTCGGTTCAACCGAGTGGTCCTTCCCCATACATTGAATATAGATTAAAATTGTAGCACCAAATGTATTCGTTATTTATATAATACGTAGTTTCTTTTAAAACGTTGAATATTAATCTGTCACGGTCAGCCAAACGTATAGATTTAAAATTCTCGCTAATAATTATAAATCTCCGAAATAAAAAAAAAATATATAAAAAACACAATATTACATTATTTATATTTTGTACTCACCAATATCAAAAAATTCGATTAAATGAGTTATATAATTATTAGCAACTAGTAAAATAAATTAATTGTACAATTAATTATTATTAATATTTTTCTCAGCTCAATATAAATTAATTAAATAAAATTATTGTTTAATTATGAAATGAAGTTATAATTCAAAAATATATGATTGAAATTAATGTTTCTGACTACATATCAAAAATTATTTATCAAATACATTTTCAAAACCATAACAAAGTTATAATAAAATGTATACTATCGTATTTAATATATATAATCGTCTAAAATAGTATGTGTTTAATGTGAAAAATTTGTTTAGTTTTTAGTGATGTTTTTGATTTATTATTATATCAGAAAACACTTTTATGGTTAGAAATAATGGATTGATTACTACAATTTTCGGTAGCAAATTGCATATAGTTGTTATTTTATTTAGTTCATTTATCGAATTTCACAAATTGCTTTCATGGAAGAAATAAACTACCAACAATTAACATAAAACATCAAAATTGCAGTTGACAAGAATTTGATTTTAAATATATTTAGGGTTCTAATACAGTTTTGACCGTAAGAACATATAGTTTTCTTTGAGTATTGTAATAACACGAAAATTACAAACTAAAATAGAATGAATAATATAAAATAAAAAAGTATAAGGTACAAAGGGGTATTGAAAAGGTGGGGAGAGTGAAGTAGGGAATAGAGTGAGGAGAAGGGAGTGAGTGAGGAGTTGTTATGTTTATAGGATCGTGCTTTTACCTTCCTCCTTATATAAAAAGGGTTTCGGGGTAATAGGTTCGAGAGTATCCAGAATCTATACCTGTATACGGACTTCGTGTTCCGCTTGAAATTTGAAATATTTTTTTTAATAAATTTATTTGTTTGAATTATATTAAAATACGGACTTCTTGTTCCGTTTCTTTATTTTAATTGTTTAATTTTATCTTCGCCAATTTAACCCACTAAAATTATACAAAGCGTGGACTCATGTTCCACTTGTACTTAAATATAATTTTATTGGCTATGGGTTTACTGGAAAAGTATTAAAATGCGGACTTCTTAAATTAGTGAAAAGACCCTGAACAAAGTATAAAAAGTGTTTCTTACCTTATGGAACACCACTATTATATATATTGCAATAAGGATAGAAATCAAAACACCTTGTATGTAGCTTTGTTTGGAATGCTCTGGCTATCGTCGGAATATCGTTTGGATTTTCTTTGTTGATATGCGCGGAGACTGGTGTTAGAAAAAAGTCCGATCTGGATGGTCTGGCGAGTCTTGCTGGACTGTCTGGTCTAGTTGGACTGACTGGTCTTGTACGACTCACTAAAGGATTTTTATGAAAATGTGATCCAGGGGATCGATTGAAAAATGTCTACCTGGTTAAAACTAATGAATGGGATTCGACGACACTATAGTCGGCAGGGCCATTTAATATGAATAAAGAAACTAACAGTATATGCCGACTATATGGGATTCTATGATCCGCCGATAAAAAGGAATTTAATACGTGTAGAAAGTCGAACATGTTGATTTCACGGTTTTCTATTAAACGCCGACTATATTATGTTTCTTATTTTATTATATTGGTTCATGATAGTCTTAATAAAAGGGATTCTTTTAAATTGTACATAAATGTGACGGTATTCCGACGGCGCCAGAGTCGCTTTATTATACATGTATTAATGTTCTTTACTATTATTGAAATATGTGTGTAGTATGAGTGTTATTTTAAAAGACGTATTTTTTTTTAAAATGATGTGTGCTCATATCATTACAGTATTCTCATATAGATAGTTTACACGCGGGGTAAAATTTTAGAAAGTACCATCAGTACTATTGTATTATATTGAGTGTTGCTCACGATAGTACTTTATATTGTAAATAAAAAAACAAAAGTGGGAAGGTCGATTGTGGACGTTCCTCCTTCTTCCCTTCGGTCCTCGGAGAAATTATTGGTTTATTAACCTTAAGATTTGAATGCAATGATATTGCATTAGAAAATACGATTCTGAGCGAAACTCAACAATATTACAATATATAATATAATATATTACAATATACTATACTTGTTCGCACCGCGAACAATATGTGTTTATGTATTTTGAACTTTTATGTTTGCGCACGATATGCTGTGTCGTGGTGGCGCGGCGGTGTTCACTGCGACAACGGTGTTTGACTGTTCAGCGGTGAGCATCGGTCGTGTTATCACGGCATGGCATATCACGTTTGTTCTTGTGTAATGATAATATGTTTACGATCGGTCTTTGCGTTTTCAAATATAAATTTATGTAAGTCCA
>CM023357.1:21940972-21995950 GCA_013282895.1 Eriosoma lanigerum
TGAATTAACGTGGTTTCATTGTATATGTGTTGTGAGGCTGCAGCAGGCAGTGAATTTCATGTTAGGTAAGTCAATAAGGTTAGGGCCGACGGGCTCATAATATTGTACTATATATTGTTGATATTATTATTGTAAGGTTGGTTATGCATAAATTGTTAAAATTATTATAATATCCATATTGAAAATTATATTCCTATATATATTATACTTAAATTGCTGTTAATTTATTTAGCGTGTAAGAGACAACCTATTTTTGATTTATTTATTTATGCGCTTGAGGTGCGCATAATACTGATAAACTATTCCAAAATCCTTACAATCAAAACTCAATTAGTTATTAATTAGTTATCACTAGTAAAACTAGGATGTTCGGATTGTAGGACAATATACCAATTAATGTAACAAATGATATATGTAGCGGAGATAAGAATGCTAAGATGGATGCACAGAGAAACTACACTCTATTCGAAATAAGAACAGGCTACGGCGGCTGACTTGTGCGCATGGGCGTGGCTAACTATGCGCACAGACCTCGAACAAGGCAAGAGCGACGTTAATCATAGACCACCTAACCTAACCTAACCTAACCTATTGCTCAATTTACCATAGTATTATATTTTAAAATATAATATTATCTAATCTGTGATATTACCAACAGCATTAAAAAACCATGTTAAAATAGTTTGTAAAGGGCTCTTTAAATATATAGAAGACACGAAAAGCATTTAAACTACATATAATATTATTGAAATTTTAATTGGTATTAATAAAGTTAATAATATTTTTGTTGGTATCATAGTATTGAGTTTATTAATATTTGGATAATTTCTATTGCTGGATTGCTTATACATTTTACAACAAAATGGAAATAATACTAATAAAACTCCATATAAATTTATATATGGGTAGGTATTACATAAACTATTATATATAAAAATTATAGATTTGGATTATCAGGATTTTTATCTACTTACCCATAAAATTGCAGCGAATTTTAATTAGTTCTTTAATTATTTAGTTATTTTTTTAAGTTAATAATACGAAAATACATATGCGTTGAAAACGTGCTTTAATAATCATAACGTAATTAAAAAAAAAAAAATTACATTAGTGCAATAAATTTTCCAAATCGGCCCATGATTTCTACCTACATTATGTCATACATTCCTCATTCGCTCTGAATCTAAAACCGAAAATAACCTGACTGTGGTCTGCACCGATCTGAACTGAACTGTACAGAGCTCTTTTGTCCATAACAAATGAAAATAAAAAATGGTAACTAAATTGTCTGTATTTTATATTGGAAAATTAATTATTCATATGTCCAGTTTGACACAGAAAGAAAATATAAATATAATTAATAATTAAATCATAATATTTATTATACAACAATTATAATACGAAATAATACAAAATGTATAATAGTTACGTAACCCAGGCTCAACCATATCCAAATTGGTATATCAAAACTATACAGTACTATGTGATTTATTTTTATAATTTGTGCATTAAATATTCCAAGTTTATGACATTTTAAACTATTGACACATATAATTTAATAAAATACTTATATTACATAATTAATTAATATAATGTTTCCTAAACTATGTCCTATGGAATATATTTTTCTTTAACCAGAGATAATATGTAATATGTAATTATTACAAGGTTCTATAGAATTTGCTAGTATTCAGTTATTCTATATATTACAATATAATTCATAGGTTATAATAATTATTATCCTTTCCGAAGATCGAAAGGATAAAGAAAAACTTTAATAACCATTATCAAAAAGGTTTTATTATATTGAAAAATATTAAAAAATTGCGTGTCTTGACTAAATATTAAGTAACAATATTCTCATAAATTTATTGCGATAAATACTAAAAATGCTAAAACACTAACGTAATGTTGTATTTTATAAAATTTATCCAAATGATCGATTGACTGAAACAGATTTTTCAAGCCTTGGAGTCTTTTATTGGCGCCTACAAAATTAGTCACTGTAAATATCTGAACATACTCCACGCCGTCCAATGAAACGTTTTAGTGCATTTAAAAAGGCATCGGTTTTTAGATCGCTCACTAGTTCGATGTGCACAGCCTGAGTAGTAAAACATACAAATACACATATGTATCCCTTTGTGACGGCGGCCTTTTTTCGGTGACTAGTTTTAATGGTAACTGGACCGGCATAGTCTACGCAGCATTTTTTAAATGGACGCCCAGGCTCGACCCGTTCCGCGGGCAACGGCGCCATCGCTGGTTCTACTATAGCAGGTCGTAGACGAAAACATTTAATTCATTTGTGGAATATGCGTCTGGCTAAATTACGACCGCCTATTATCCAATATTTTATTTGCGTACTGGCCATCATTGCCTGAGGACCGTCGTGAAGAAGTCGCTCGTGCTCATTTAACATTATTAATTGTGGGATATGGCTGTTTTCTGATATTAAAATAGGATGGTGATGATATATATCTAAATATTTCGCGTTTTTTATACGCCCGCCTACGTGGACAATGTCTGATTCTAAAAAAGGTTGTAAATTTTTTAATTTACTTTTCGCGCTCACCGTCGTGTTTTTTAACAGACTATCTATTTCACCGGGCCAATGGGAAGATTGTGTGATTTTAATTACTGCTGTTTCAGCCTCTCGCAATTCCTCTACTTGAATAGGACCAACGATAGATAATTTCTTAACTTTAATTTTTATAAACCTAATACAGTACGCAATAATACGTAATAATTTATTCCAAGACGAATATTTTTTGATAAATATTTCATATTTATTTACCGTCACTAATGTTACTGTTTCTCTTGCTTCGGGTATTGCCGTATGTATTAAATTTAATTTTGACGTAGGCCATTTATCATTATTTTCCGTTAGCCAGTGTGAACCTTCCCACCATAACTTATTATTTATAAACTCTTGTGTACTGCTGCCACGGGAAATAATGTCCGCGGGATTGTCTTTCGTTCCATTATGATACCATTCATTAATTGACGTGAGGTCCTGTATCTCTCCAACTCTGTGCGCAACGAATGTCTGCCATCGGGTTGACGGTGACGTCACCCACGCTAAGGCAATGGTCGAATCTGACCACAAACATCGTCTTTGGATTGTCCAGTCTAGACTGGGCACTATTTTGTTGACTAATCTTGCTAGTACCATTGCCGCGCACAGTTCCAGTCGTGGTAACGATACTACCCGCAACGGCGAGACCTTGGACTTTGCACAAATCAACCGTGATATACGATTATCATATTTATCTGTCACGCACGTATAAATACAAGCGCCATGTGCGAACAAACTTGCATCTGCAAACCCATGAATTTCAACGGTACATTCGTCTACAGTGCTCAAAAATCGAGGTATTTGTAATTCGTGTAAATTTGTTAATTCGTCTATATATCGTTTCCATTCAATTTCCATTTCCGCGGGTACGGGACAATCCCAGTCAATTTTTAGTTGCCACATTTTTTGCATAAGAATTTTAGCCTTTATTACCACCGGACCCACTAAGCCGAGTGGATCGAATAATGTAGAAATATGGGATAAGATATCTCTTTTCGTAGTAAAACTTATATATATATATTTTATATATTAAAATATATTGTACAATATGTTTTATATGTGTTAAGTATTAATAATGTCTTAAAACTCTTTAAATTAAGAAATGTACATTACTTCATAATATGAAATATATTATATTTACCATTATAAACACTGTTGATTAAAATGTATACATATAAATGTAATACGATTAAACTGTTTTTTGAGAAATTCATATTCAGTTTAAGTTAATAAAAGAAGTAATTTGAACCCTATACGTATTAGTGTCTATACTAAATAATTAGGTAATGGTATCCTCTTATATATATATATATATATATATATTAATTTACACGGGTAAATCGTTATTTTCTTGTTTTATTACTTGTTGTTTTCGAGCGCATACTGAATTTATATTCTATTTGTACTTTTCTTAAACATATTTTTTTGAACATTCGATCAAGTTAAAAAATCGATTTAAAGAGCTCTTAGTCGGAGATATGCATTATGAAATACAACATTACGATAATGTTAGAGTGAATATTTTATCGCAATTAACTTACAAGAATATTGTTGTCAAATATTTCGTAAATTCTAGAGTAATTAAAATGTATAGTATTTTATATAATAGTTTTATCTTGCTAACTTCATCATTTTAATATAATTTGATGTGATTTAAACTTCAAAATATACATTTACCACTCATTCATAATTAAATAATTCAGAATAATGAATTTATCTAATTTTTTTTTTTTTTTTTACTATGCAATGAACAATGAAGTATGATATATTATCTTTGCTTTATTTCTTTATGTTTATTTTCTAACTATAAATCTGTTAATGATACAACAAAATGGAAATCGTGTCCAATATTGTATGGCACAAGAAAGTATCTAGTTAATAATTAATAATAAAAAAATATTATTATTTTTAACATAAATGAAAATGAATAAACTAATTTTCCACTTAGTCCATAGCATATATTATATTATATTATTTATTTATTATAATATATTCGGGCTATATATACCCTTTGTCATATGTTAAATAAGCATATTAAATATTATAATATACAAAAAATATTAAACTAAATATTAAAGAGTGGTCCAAAAGGAGAGTGGTATTGGTAATTGATATCAAACGCCTATAAACTAATGTTACATGTAGTTGGTTTCTTCGTGGTACTATGAAATTAGTAGCATATGATTATATGCAACATAATAGGACAGGAATGAAACGAACGTTAGGAAACATTAAATTTTAACATAGAAAGTTAAGACAGTGAATTGATATTACCGTTCTATAGACCTTTTAGAAATTTAACACTTATACAGCGCCTGCGATCAGCTAAGGAATCTAAACCAAGGTGGGTAGGATATAAAGGTATGTTCAAATGCCTCTTCCTCCCCCGAGATGATTTTACGCCCTGCCATGTCGTGTACATATTCAACCAGTTTTACCTTTTACTCTAAAACAAATACATGGTCGACCCTTTTTATCCCCGCCCTTCTACCATAAAGACTACGTTAACAACGATCTTCACACTCTCGTCACATTTTTCACTGGACGGTTATACGATCACTTGATGTAACTGGTTCATCACCATAAAATAACGTTTCAATAAATTGCATTAATTTATATATTATATTTTAATACACTTTAAAATAATTTCCATTTCTATAATAAATAATAAACAAATTTACAATTACTCATTAATATTTATGAATTAGATTGCTAAAATGCCTGCATGCCGAACCGTGTAGTACCTTTTACGGTAAATCGGTCGAAAATGCAGATTTTGATTTTCAGAAATTGGGGGAATTGGGTAAATTGTAGAACATAATATGTTTTGATCTATGGTACATGTCATATTTATTACGTTAAATATTAGAAGAAGAAAAAACTTGGTATGAGTGGGAATGAGAGACAGTTTATAAGGACTCTTTAAAATTATATTTAATAGATAGAAGATTCGAAAAGCATTAATCTATATGGAATACTTTCTTAAAATTATAATTGGTATTAATAATGTTAGTATTAATTTTGTACTACTGCAGTATAAACTTAATTAATACTTGGGTAATTTCTATAGCTGGATTGTTTATACATTGGAATGATTTAAACCACAGAAAAATATTTATTTTGTTTATAAACCGCCAAACTAAATCACGTTAACCTAGACATTTCTTTGCCACATTTCAACAACGAAAAGGAACAAGTACTAATCAAAGTCCATTTAAATTTATATATGGGTAATATATAATAGATTGAATAAAGTTATTATAGATTTGGATTATCTGGATTTTTAACTACTAACTATTAACTGATAAAATTATAGCAAATTATAATTATAATTATATCATACATAAAGTAAAGTTTCCAACATAATGTAAATCCATCTATAATATTAAATCACTTATGCAACCAGAATGTTCGGATTGTAGGACAGTGTTCCACAAAAATAGAAAAGATGATTATTGTAGCAGTGAAGATAAGATGAATGTTTAAAAAAATTAGAATGGATATTATATGAAATTAATATAAAATCAGAAATATAGGGGTTGCACCAAAAGAGGTGAAAATAGTGGACAATTATCTCTCTTAATTTCTCAAAAAAATAAAAGAAAAAAAAAACTATGGTAATTATTTTGGTGTATAATATACATTCTACCAAAGTACCAAGATTGTCACTATGTAACATATCTGAATACTCTTTAACAGGTGATTCTTGTTTTTGACTACTTTTTAAATGTTTAATATAATTATCCCACATAAAATAATTTGGTGCATTAAAATATAATAATGTTTTTGCAAAATTATCTAACTGAAATAATTTTAAAACAGTTTTAATGTTGTTTCAGGTGTTTCAGGCTTCGTTCAAAAAATAACCACGTTGATCATTTTCAATGTGTTTATGAAAATTTTGTACATTTCATTATTGATCATAAATTTTAAAACATAAAATTCGCCATATTGCTTCATTACTATGTATATATTTCCCACATTGATATTCTTAAATTTTATCACTATTGGTATTTTCTATTGTTATGGTATTGGAAATGGTATTGGCTATCTTGATTTTAATAAATTCCCGTTAAACTTTTTCTTTATATTACCATATATAAATATCAACCGATAATATTAAGGTTGATAATTTAACTGATAATTGTCTAAATCTGGGATATATTTTATAATAATTATTATTTATTAGAAATCTTAGTTTCATCGTGATATCTGTTTAGCGTACTTTTTATATAGTTATAATTTATATGAACTAAAATTATTAACGATATTTATGGCGTTTGTTAATAATTTAAGTAAAATGTCGAAAAAATTAAGATGTGATAATCAAATTTTTTTAATCGGATCTATATATTATATATATATATATTCAATTATTTTATGGATCAAGTATTCCGCTTGTATTTTTTTGTATTTAAATATTAATAAATTATGTAATATAAATTATTTGTCCTAAATGTAAGCAAAAAGTTCTAAAGAAGGTAGTCAGCAATAATATTAATATTACAATAATATAACTCTTGTTGATACTTCTCCTTGATTTCCGGGAATCTCAAGAGGACTGTTGTATCATACTTAAATGAAGATTGATGTCACGTGAACAGATTTTAATATTAATAAAACAATTTTAAAATAAACTCACAACACTCAAGAAGAAGAAAATAATGACACGTATAACTTATGGTAAAACTCGCAACGCAAACGCTCGCCGGAAAAGAACCAAATTGAGGTGAATTAAACGGGAGATTTGTGCATACCCTCGAGGAGGATGCACGCTGTAGTGCACTGTTCGACTGAGCTGAGTCGAATTTATTGGCCCGAGTGCATGCTTGGAATGAACTAGAGACACTTATGTTTTATAATATTTTTTTGGTATTATAAACGATTATTGGCATATTTTATGAGAACACACCATCAATTTATTGTGATGTTCCTAGAACCATTGATTATAGAATAGACTATTCTATAATCAATGCTAGAACGTTATGAAGGTACTTTGACCTGCCATCAGCATGTCCTATTATTTCTTGTATCCCCTTAGTAGTTACCGAATCTGGCGACATCGTGTTCATTCGATATAGATCAAATTACTTATTATAGAATATTGAGCCAAACGGTCTATCGCAAACGTTTTCAAATTCAATCGTGTTAAAATTACGATTATACTAGATTACAATCAATTGGTCAACAAAATGCAATGTCACACTTTAACAATACCTAGATCATCAAAATAATATGTTAATTAGATATTAGCCATTAATTTATATAACTCTATGTTTGTTGATGTACACTTTAAGCAAGTATATTTCTAAATAATAAAAAAATACATTATTATGAAAGTCGATCCTCAAAGGTGATTCATATTTTTTGTACATCGGTGCCAAATAAAGTTTGGTATAGACTATTATACTAATTATTTCTTTATAATAATAAATATATTTATTCATGGTAGATATTAGATAATAAGTTATGAATTAGTTATATATTTCGATTTTTAACGTTTTTTTTTTTTTTTTTTGTACGTCAATTTTTATTTATTTATAAGACACTGTCTGAATGTTACTCTATGTTCAAGTGTATTATCTGTAACACGTTTTTATTGTATTCATTTGGTCCTGATCGTTAAAGCGTGGCGTCTGAGTCAATTTATTTTACATCATATAATAAATTCCATTAATACAAGTGAATATTTTTTATTTTTAAAGTACATTATGTTTTTTACTCATATTATTACAGTATTTCAAAATATTTTAAATATAATAAAAGTATTGTAATGTATTTACTCACATTCTTAGCAATAAGTATAATTAAATAATTTTATTATACAATTAGTTTTTTAATAGAAGACAAAATGTATAGAAATAAAAAATAATTTTATACGTCTAAAATAAATATAGTATTCATAAATATATATAGAATTATAGTTTATTATTGTGATATGAAAATATAATAAATATTAATAATATCTATTTCCAATATATTTATCTGAAATGAAAACAAAAAATAATATTAGTCTTCATTATTTTATTTTTGTAATTGAGCAATATATTCAATATCTATCCAATATTATCTATATCAAAATTGATCTTCTATACTAATAAACTTTCACAATATCGAATTAAAAAAAAACGGAAACCAGTAACTATAATAAATATCGAAACCGGAAAAAATGTTACGGTTTTAAGCCCTGAAAATGGAGGTTTTCAAAACTTGCTTACTTTAAATTTATGTTTTAAAATACAACAATGAATTTTTTTTTGTATTTGATTTGATAATAAATTGAATCATTACATAACATTGGTAAATTATTGTAAAAGTCTAAAATAATCAATGATCTTTTTGCATAAAAAAAGTATTGAGTAAGTCAATAGCAATAGCAATATAAATAATTATGTTAATTGTTTACTATTAAAATCAAAATGGAATTAATTTATATAGTGTACAGTTAATTGTAATATTAAGCATAAAATTATTTTAGTACTAACAAAATTCGTCAACTATTTTTTCTATATATTAAAAAATAAAAAATAAATAAACATTAATTTCCTTTATTTCTCGTTGTTATTAGAAAATTTTAACATCTTATTAAAAAAATCGCATGGCTTTGAAGCTGATTTCAAAATCGGTTTTTTATATCGTCTAAAATTAAAACTGTTTAAAAGTCGAAATAGAAACCGAAATCGGAAAAAATTGTATATCGATATCCGTAATCGAAATTTTAAAAAATTGAATAAAGATGCTCAAAATCAAATTCAAAAAAATATTATTTACGTCGTACTACTCATAATATAATAACGCAAATATTTAAGTACTACAGTAATTTCCTATTTATAATTTTATATGATTTATGATTATTTATATGAATTAAAAATATCAATGGTTTTAGAGATATGGTAAAATTAAAAATGTTTAATTCGTGTTTAAATTAATTATTAAAAAATAAATGTCATCAGGAAATTATTGGTAAAATTCTCACCTAAAATGATGTGTCACACCATAAATACGATTTAAAACACCAACTGACACAATTTTGCACCAATGATGTGACCCAAAATTTTGGAGTAGAATTTTGCAAAAGATTACGTGAAATGTGTTATTTTTAATTTTTATTATTATTTAACTAGTATTTATGCTAAGTCTGAAATTTTATAGCTAATAAAAAACGAAAAGCAATTTTCTCATTTTTTCACCATACTGAGTAAGTACTTGTATATGATTAGTTGTATACGCTAAGGAAACACTCTGTATAGCTTTTATTCATAGTGGGAAATAAAAAACATGGACATTTGTTAAAAAAAGAGTTCTTAATCTAAATTTCTAAAATATTTAATCAGGAATTAGAAACATAAATTAAGCCTACTACTAAATCTGTCGCGTCTGAACTTAACCTACTTACAGCATAATATAATGAATGAAAATAATAAAGCGGAAGTAATCTTTTTTTCTAAGAAAAATAACATTTGTTTTCGGCATAAATAATAGTCCCATAACGAAAACAATTTAAAATCACAGAAAAATCACATATTTTTTATGATTTTGTTGTAAGTTATAACGCATAAATATTTTTGATTTTTAATATGCTAATATAAAATATATTTGATATATATCTTATGACAGATTTATTTATTTTATTTACTGAAAGTAGTAAGCTGGTTTGTTCCCATAAATAGTCCAGCTCTGGGTTTGAATATTTATTATGGAATAGAAATACTGGTTCGAAAATTATGAGATTAGGTAAACTGGTAGTGTATGCTCTATGGAACGTTATGAATTTATCAACGTCAAATATTATATTATTAACCGTAACATAAATATACGTAATAGTAAACAGACTATAATAGTGTAACCAATATATATATATAATATAATATAATTAATGGTAATAGCTAATTGGTATTATTGTAATTAATAATAAAATTAGATAGGATTACTGACAGAAAACCGTAAAATTCCGAAAAATACGGTTTATAATAGGTATAATATTATGTGGTCTGTGAAAGTATACGCTGATAGATTTGCCGATGCAACAGCAGTTGCTACACACGCGGTCCATGTGCGAGCATGTGTTATGTAAAAGGAGGAGCATATGGATTTAAATATGTCAAAATTTCATTCCGTCACAGATCACTCAATAATATAAATAACCTTATAATGAAAAATTTTTTTGTCTCGTAATTAAATTTTCTTTGTACTGACATTGAGTTTTTTTAAAAAAATTTTATAATTTAAAATATAACATATTTTTAAAAGACGATTCTAAACAGATCTTGTGTTTTATTCACCATGATTGAAAAATTGAAAAAATGACATATTTTTATTTTCTATTATGAGTAAAGTGAGTGAAGTACTGAGGGGTACCTATTTGCTTTGATTTTTAGATTCTGAGCAAAGCGAAGAATATATTGGTTTTACAATGATGTTTTTTTTATGTATGATAACTAACCTACCCTTTATCGGGTAGAAATTATGGTCCGATTACCATAAGTAGGTTATGCTGTTGGTAGCAAATCATGTCTAGTTGGTACTTTATTTAATTCATTTTTCGAATTACTCAAAAGTTTTTTCTTGAAAGTGGAAAAACTACCAAAAAATGCGGAAAATCGGCGAAATTACGATTTCTGTTATTTAAATTTTTTAAATTTCATGATAACTAGTTAAGTTTTGATCGTAGAGATTTGAAATTTTTTTTGAATATTATCATAAGTGGTATACAAGTGAGGTAAAATTTTGGAATGAATTATTAGTATATAGTATATTGTAATATATTGAGTTTCGTTCAGAATCGTATTTCTAATGCAATATCATTGCATTCAAATCTTAAGTATAATAAACCACTAATTTCTTCGAGGATCGAAGGGACGAAGGAGGAACGTCCACAATTAACATTCCCACTTTTTTATATTTGAACACACTTTTTTTAGTCAAATATAATTGTCTAATTATACTACAAAATTAGGATAAGGTTACTCAAAATTTAAACTTTGTGTATATTTTATAATACGATTTAAAATACATATATATATATATATATATATATATATATATATATATATTTAACTTAAATATTATTTAATTAAAACATTACGAAATAATAGATAAAATTACTAGTTTATATTAAAATGTGTAACTAACTTTCAATATTACTTGAAGAGCTTTCAGTATCGGTTGACTTTTTCTTTTGTAATATTTTAGTGCAAAATTGTTCAACATTCATTACGTCTATGTATTAAATTTCAAAAATAAATTTAAAACGAATAATAATCAATAGTTTCATTAATTGGTGCGTGAAATTAAAAATACCTATTGTAATACGTTGATTACATTGTATTTGATTTAATTACATATGAATTATGAATATGAATATAAAGGTTATTTATTAAATAAATATAGATAATTAGATACTTTTAATTTGAGAAACAAATTATTGTTAATCAATACAAACAAATATGGTACGATAGATGTTCGAAACTTACACAAAAGTATTTTGGTCAGGCGACACCGCGGCGACGATAATAAATGTCAGATAATAATTAATGACAATCGTCGCCCGGCTATCGTCACGAGAAATATTGGGATCAGTTCGATGCCAGTTGCGATCGTAGAAGGTGGTCTGTACGTTCGTTATGGTACAGCCACCATTATTGTAGTACGAGCAAGTTCGATGCCAGTTGCGATCGTAAAAGGCCGTCAAAAATAATAAGTCGACCAGGCACGAGTCATCGGGCCAACCGCCGATTTGCAGGAGCCCGGTGGCGAACAATAGATACTATCTAATGTCAATTATTTTTGACTAAATCATTAAGTTTAAAATTTCAGAAATTATTGTGATTGCCCTTCCACGTCAATCAATTTTAAACTATTTTTATCTTTGACACATTTTTAATTTTAATTTTAAATATTATTTTATACACCAACTTGGTTTTTTTCAATTTTAATTTTAGTTGATACAAAGGATATTCTAACATAACTCAAAATCCATATACCTTATTAAATTAAAACTAGGAAAAACAAAATAGAAAACTCTTTAACATATGAACTTTGGCGATATTGTTTACATACTTTTCGTAAAATTGCTTTTTTCTACAACAATATCCTTTATAAACAAATCCAAGAATGAACCTATATTGAAATAATGTTCATATATTTAAAATTTGTTTTTTACCATAACTATATGGCAATATGAATTATTTATGTTATCTTCATAATAATTTCCATAAAACATGTATAAAAAATTACGAATGTTATTTGGTTATTGTGACGTCAGGTACGCTTGACTGGTGTATTTATCAAATAATTTTCAAGTTGAGACTGAACGCCGGAGGGACCAGATTATTATATAACAAATACAATATATATTATACAAGAAACAGAATTGTGTTATTGGTGGGAGGGGGGGGGGGTGGTGGTGGTGAAGGGGACACTTAATATTAAAACTTACGTAAATATTTTAAATATATATAACAAATATGTGATAAACATAAAACAATAAATAACTATTTAAAGATTGACGACCTGACCGGAACTGTCCGTAATAGTTCTGATTGACCGTTAAATGATGTGGGCGGTTAACAAACATCAGGAGCGCAACGCCGACGAAAAATTACGCGTTCGTATGCCAACGACGAGCACGGCAAAACAAAGTGCAATGGTGCATGCTGTACCTACACTATTAATGTTCCGATTAAGGATTAATAAAAATAAAACGCTAAGCGTACCGTAAGATAATGAACCCGTGTGTACAATAAAATAATTTAACCCGTCACTCTATCGCGCGTACAATGAGCAACCCGAATGTAGAATTCAATCACACGTTTAAAAGACAGGCGATGATTGTCGTTTCCCAAATGAAACAATACAAATTACGTAAATCGAACCGAATGATAGATCAAACATTTAACACTACCAAACAGCCGTACAAAGGTACCCGATGTATCCAGATTAATTTTTGTTTCGGCTAAAAGAGTTGTAGAAAGAAGAAAACGCGCACGAAAACAAACCGATTATTTTACTATCGCACACACACGTCGATAGAAAAATAGTACAATTATTCACACAAAAAAAAAAAAACTAACTAGCAATGACGACGACGACGGCGATAGCCGCCCAGGGATCATACACACGATCACAAGGATGATACAACTATATGCATCTGCCGGGCGGCGCGCCCTATATCCGTACCAAAAAGCTACATTTTATTTATTGTTTTTTAACTTTATTTAATGTTAAATTTTGTTTTAACAAAATAATATTATATTAATTTACAACATTGTGCCGCACGAAATCACTAAACATCTATACAATTGTATAATTTACAACAATATACAATATACAATGTTTATAACTAATAAAGTAACAACTATCGGGTTATCCCAAATTCTAAATAAAAAAAACATTTACCAAATAAAAAATTGTTATGAAATATAATATGATACAAGTATTCTCATCATATATATTATCTATTTTCTATCATTTTTTCTTAAAGTATAGTTTTAGTACCTAGCAAATTCATAGTTCTAAGATAACTAAACAATTTTATATAAATCCTATTAAAATATATTTTTGTATAAAAAATAGGTAAGTATTTAATAAGAAATACAAGTATAATATAATTCGTAATAAAAATAAACATATTGTGCTGAATTTAATTAATAATTAACCAACATTTTTATTTTAAATGTTTCAAGTTTATTTTTTATAAGGTAATTAATATTTTGGACTTACTCTGGTAAATAGTAAAATTATCTAATAAGACGGTTTATTTATGAATTGATTTATATTTTAATGACACATAATAGGCTATCAAAGGGAATATAAATAATTTCTCGAACATATATTTTTTAAAAAAATGCATATCTTAAGTACATAAATATTAAAAAAGTATTTAAATTTCGCTGAATTTAACTGTGTCTTTACATCAATTAAAAACATATATAATTTTTGTACACAAGTATTTTTAACAATTTTTCATAACACTAGTTTTTTAACTTAATCATATTAGATATTATTAATCAAAATCCAAAGATACAGTTATAATTAAGAAAAAAATCCTTCCATAGACACATTAACTACGTGGACTGTGCTTACAGGAAAAATGAATCAAACAAGATCTGATGAAAAAAAAGGTATTATGAAAGAAAAAATATTGTTAATGGTTTATTCCATGATTTATTACTTGTGATTAGGCCTAACTATTTAAACGCATGGTATTCATTTTTAGCTTCTGAGAGGAGCGAGTAATGTATTGTTTTTACAAAATTTTTTTTTTTTTTCTGATGAATGAAAACATATTTTTGGGTAGAAATAATGGTCCGGTTAATACAAATAGGGTTCCTTTTCCGTACCAAATTTCATATAGTTGGTATTTTATTTAGCTCATTTTTTGAATTTCCCAAAACTTCACATTTTTTTATTTTTATTTAGTGATAACTAATTAAGTTTTATCGTAAAGACTTGAAAATTGATTTGAGTACTAAATTTGATAATGTACAAGTATGGTATAATTTTGAAACGGATTAGTTGATTTTTTGGTTAAATATAGAGATTTGAACTTTTTCCCCAAAAGAATTAATATTACCTACAATTTTGGGTACATCAATTTGAGAAGTTTATAGAAGTATAATAATATACTACTTAATCGTTTTACCAAATATTTTGAAAATCATGACTGACAATTTTTTTTATAGGGTTTTATTATTTTATTTTTTGATGTATGAAAACATTTTTTCGAGTAGAAATAATGGTCTGATTACCACAAATAGGATATCCTTTCGTACCAAATTTCATCTAGTTAATACTTTATTAAACTCATTTTTTGAATTTTCTAAAAGTTTATTAGATGTCATTCGACCAATTTCAATTCAGCTAATTGCCTTCTGACACTTTATAATGCATTAGACCGCTCAATTATTGAATATGGATGGGTCTGTTGTCTGGTCTATATGCTGCTGTTGATATTTGCCGGATTGATCGTGTTCAAAATAGTTTTATTCGTTTTGCCCATCCTTGCCATAAAATCTTACATCTAGCACATGATTATGGGCCAATAAGTCAAGGCCAATAAGCTCTGAGACCCTCTTTCAATTAGGCGTGATAGTTTTGATATCACTTTTATTCAGCGTCTGATTGAAGGTCGTGTTATTTCCCCAAGGATTCTTGGTGGACTTAAGTCCAGGTCACTCCTAGTCACTAGGCTTCAGCATAATTTTTATCTATCCGACAATAATTCTAACTTCTCCATGAATGCCCCACTTATTAGAATGATGCATAGTTCAAATAATTATATAGATTATTAAGTCATATTCATTACGGAGACTAACATTTTTCAGACTATTAATATTTAAATTAGTATAAGTTAAGTAGCCCATAAGTTATTATGTGTTTATCTGTTATCTATATATTTCTTGTTTGTTTAATTTTGTAAAAACCGTCTAGCGTTGATTAAATAAATATATAAATATAACTGTATAAGACCATGCTGCCAACTGGATAACGTTTTGTTAATTTATGAGCTGCATGATTAGTTGATATGACTGAACATTAAATCGGTATTTTGATGAATTAATCACAATAATCACAATAGATATTATTCATATTATGTCTCCGATGAATAAATAACAATAACTTGAGTAGGTATATTATTAAAAGATATTAAAAAATCATAAAAATGATTGTTGAAAAAAAATTGGAAGGACAATAAATTAAAATAAAATAAATATGATATTATGATGCCATAACAGTATCTATGTTATCAATGTTATTGTTTAGAAAAAAGGTAATCAATAATATGATAAGTCATTTTAAATTATTTTTTTAAATTGCAATATAATAATATAGATTCTGAACGAATGTGATGAATAAACCTATGCGATTGAATTTATGGTTATACATGAATACTAAAATGTCTTGAACTCTAAAAAGGCACTCTAAAGAATACTATATATAGCCTATTTTGGGTATGTTTGGTTTCCCATGAAAATGGAGTAGTTATCCTGTATTTTATAACTTTATATATTGAGACTAATCAATTTTTAGTTTTTGAGTGAATTGAGGAATGTATTCGTTTTACAAAGATGATTTTTTTTTCTAAACTTTATTTTAGATTTTTCATTATAACTATTGCAATTTTGTACGTAGGAACTTTAAATTTTTTTTGAGTTTTCTCAAAAGTAGTTTACACGTGTGGTAAACTTATGGAACGACCTATCATCATAATACTGAGTCTTATATTGAGTTTCACTCAGAATCGTATTTTCTAATGCAATATCATTGCATTCAAATCTTAATTACAATAAACCACTAATTTCTCCAAGTACCGAAGAGACGAAGGAAAATTTACATTCTCACTTTTTATAATAAAAACAAATATAGTACAAATATTATACAAAAATTATTTTAAAAATAAAATATATTACAATAATGATACAATTAATTTATATCAGTAAATTTTCATCATGTTCTGTTTACATAATGTGTTAATAAATATGTATATATAATAGATATGTGCAGATATAATACTTACATGCCTTAGATAATAATTCAAATAAGATTTCATAAGTCATCATATTATAGAGATCTATGAATACAATATTTAATAAATTTAAATTTATTTGAATTCATATAAATGTTTTACTCTCATAATTCATTAAGGCTTATTTAATATAAAATACTAGTATTTAGTTTCTACTTACTGTTATTATAAACTGTTTTAGCAATTTCTCCTGATGATATATTTGTATTTTAAATCATTGACCATTTTTTCAAATATAAACAATATCATTATTATAATTATATGTTATAATAATTATTTATATGCATATTAATTTATATTATTTCCGTTATAATAATTCTAATAATTACAATCGTATTAATTAGTATTTCAATTATTTGTAGTGAATATAATCTAGATACTCATAGATACAATTTATAATAAGAATATGTTATTAACAACTTAATTAATTCTAGTACACTTACCCGTACATTCTTAAATAAAATTTTAAAACGTACGTAATAATAAAATATAAATTTTTTTTTTAATGAACATAATTCTATATATATAAATATTTATAATATATATATATATATATATTACTTACTAGTAATTATTTTTTGGCGCTCTACTTTAGAGAACAATATATTAAAGAATATATAATTATTAAATAAAAAAGTTGTTTAATTTATATTCACATACATATCATAGTATAATTACTAATTTTGTTTAGTTTTATTTATTTCTTTTATATATAATATATTTAGAGTGTACAAGAATTTCGAATGGGGTTTATTTTTTTAAAATTATTAATTTTTCAATAAATATTACATGTATTACATTTAATTAATTCTTTAATATAAATTAATTAATATAATTAATATTAATTAATTCTATATATATATAAATATTTATAATATATATATATATATTACTTACTAGTAATTATTTTTTGGCGCTCCCCTTTAGAGAACAATATATTAAAGAATATATAATTATTAAATAAAAAAGTTGTTTAATTTATATTCACATACATATCATAGTATAATTACTAATTTTGTTTAGTTTTATTTATTTCTTTTATATATAATATATTTAGAGTGTACAAGAATTTCGAATGGGGTTTATTTTTTTAAAATTATTAATTTTTCAATAAACCTTTAATAAATATTACATGTATTACATTTAAAACATTTTTTATCCAATTGGTGTCTCATAAAAAATAAAAATAATAATTTTTTTAATAAAAATGTGAAATTTGAAAATTCTATTAAAGAGTAAATTTCTATGAAAATGTCGATGTGACGACCTATTAATATTTCTCTCATAAAATATAATATGATATAAATGTGGAAAGGCCGATTGTGGACGTTTCTCCGTCGTCCCTTCGGTCCTTGAAGAAATTAGTGGTTTATTATAATTATTAAGATTTGAATGCAATGATATTACATTAAAAAATACGATTCTGAGCAAATCTCAATATATTATATTAATAATACATTCCAAAATTTACCATGAGTGTAAATTACATATGTAAATAAGTAATATATAATTAGACTTTGATAAAATATTCAAACTAATAAACCAAAAACTGCAGGTAATATTAAACATTTTTGGAAAAAATTCAAAGCTCTATATTTAGCCAAAAAACAAACTAATCCTTTTCAAAATTTTACTAAACTTAAATATTACCTATATAAATGCTCATAAAAATTTTCAAGTTCCTACGATCAAAACTCAATTAATAATAAAAAAATTTAAAAAATTTTAAATAATAGAAACCGTAATTTTACCAATTTTTCGCTTTTCAAAGAAAAACTTTTGGGAAATTAAAAAAATGAGCTCAATAAAGTATCAACTAGATAAAATTCGGTATAAAAAGGGTATTCTATTTGTGGTTATAGGACCATTATTTCTACCCGAAAATTGGTTTTCATACATCAGAAAAAAATAATAATAAAAAGCCTATAAAAAAAAAATTGTCAGTCACGAAATTCAAAATAATTTGTAAAAAAGATTAAGTAATATATTATTAGGCTTTTGTAAAATTTTCAAATCGATAAATCTAAAATTGTAGGTAATAATACGTTTTCTGGAATAAAATTCAAAGCTCTATATTTGGCCAAAAAATAAACCAATTTCTCCTAAAATTTTACCACACTTGTATATTACTAATGTTAGTACTCAAAAAATTTCAAGTCTTTACGATCAAAATTCAATTAGTTATCACAAAAAAAAAAATATAAAAAATGACGAAAATCGTAATTTTGCAAATATTTTGTTAGTTTTTCTTCTCCTAGGGAAAAACTTTGGAAAAATTCGAAAAATGAGCTTTATAAAGGACCAAGAAGACACGATGTGCTACCGAAAAATACCCCACTTGTGATAATCGGTTAATTATTTCTATTCAAAGAAATGTTTTCATAAATAATAAAAAAAAAACATCATTGTAGAAACAATACATTCCTCGCTCCACTCAGAATCTAAAATTAATTTTAATCAAGATTTAGACTTTTTTATTATTTGAGACAAATATGTAGAACCAAGTCCATCTTCATAGACTGCGAGTACTATAATAATACCAATAACTATGATTTATTTTCGTTTTCTGACTATGTCATAAATACATTATGTCACTCATAGTTTTTAAGTTCGTTGAAGTATAATATATTCAAATATTTTAGTCTGTGATATTATTAAAACTTACATTCTGATATGTAATTCTGATGTGCATATTCTTCATTTACTGCAAACATTATAATCAAATATAATAACTTAGAACAAGCAAGTATGTATGTAAAATATAAAATAATTTCTTTTTCTTATTCTTCATATTCGTCTTACCTCCTGAGATCGGCAGCTCTGGTCCTACACTTACACAGATTTCGATCACCTACTTCTCAATCATTCACACCAGCTATCGTCATATCACTTTTAATTTCATCTATACATCTCTTCATTGGCCTTTCTCTCCTTCTCCTACCATCTACATTTATTTCCATAAAATCTCTTAGTGCATCTGAATCACCTCTCTACATAACTATGCCAAATCAGGGAACCTCAGATTAGAATATATTTATTTCATAATAAGTTAACTCTATAATAGATTAGATTGCAAATAGTGTGTATATATATGTGTGTGTGTGGTTTGTGTTTGTGTGTGTATAAATTATATATCATATATGTTTCATGTGTTATATGTATTAGTGTACTGCGAAATTTTGTAAGAGATGAAGTGTGTCGAATTCTTAAAAAGGTTGAAAACCTCTGATCTAAGCATTATCATTTCTACTACACTAATCGTCTGTCTTATCGATTATCTTCTTTGAGAGATAAGATCGTCCATCTCAGTATTTTGTTCATTGTCCATCATTCAAATCAATACAATATTTCTGGCTTTACTACTACCTTATAACACTCGCCTATCTAAAATTGTTTTTCACATCCCCCCATCATTTTTCTTCTAATGTTCTTCTTTTTTATCTTTCTTACCGCACTCCAAACTTCCTCTTCTCTAATTGAGTCTGCTATACCAAATTTCCACTCTACTAGTCTTTAACATTTTTTTAGAAATTCTTCATTTGATAGTTTTTCAAAATATCCTTTCCATCTCATTCTCACAGTCATATCTTGTCTGCACTTATTTATCCTTTTTTACGTCACTTTTACTACATACTTCTTTGATTTTACTTTCATAGTTACGTTTTTCGCTTCTTTATTTATTCTTTTTTACTCAATCCAATCCTCTTTTCTCTATTCTTTCTTCTATTTTTATTTATTTTTTTCCTGTACACCCTCGTTTACCATCATGTTTCATTATTCTACTTATACTCATACCAACAAAATCAGTTGCTACAGTTGTTATTTTATTTGCTACCATATCCCAATATAACAGAAACCTTACCAATTTACCATTTATTTATTTACCTGCTTCTGAATTTAACATCATCCCATGCAACTTTTCATTCTTATACATAAGATTCCACAACCTGATTTTTGGCTCTCTATCTATTAAATCGTTTTCTTTGTTTTCTCTGTTTCTTTTATATTAGAAATCCAAGAACATTAACAAGTTCAAAGACCTATGCTGAGTTACAACATTTTCATCAGGAATTTGTTTACAATATTTACACATATTTATTCTATCCCTATTCCACCTCAAACAATATATTAGTAAAATTCTAATTCTTTCATTCTTAAATGTTATATAATGAAACATAAACAATTATTTCTACCATCTCTCCGAAACTATAACATCCATGTACCTTCTCGTACTTTGTTCTATCGATTCCTTAATGTCCATTCATATAACCAATGTTTGTGGTTAATAAACCATTGTGGTTACCAATCATATTATCATTTTTGGTATTCCTTGCAATTTTTCATCTATTTTTCTCCAGAATTTCTTTTTAGAACTAACTTCACAAATTATGGATTATTAATTATTATCCTAATTATGGATCAAAATATGCCTTTACTTCATTCAACATCTTCTTCTTAATAATAATTTTATCATTATTATTCCATTACTTTTTATCACTATACTTACAACCAGTGTTGATACTTATCTAGATAATTATTTTTTTTATCTTTTATCTTATTTAGATAAATATAAATATAAGTTATCTAAGTATTTATGTTAGCTAAAAATTTCACGTATCTAGATAAATTCATAAGATTATTTTTTCGAAAATATTTTATTTTTATTCTCATTGTCTCAGGCACAACTTGTATGTAAAATAACATCCCGTGCTATAAATATAAAATATTATTTTAAAAAGACTATACATTATTCCTATTTCCTTATTAATTATTAGAAATTAATATTCTGTCTTCGGTTATAAATATACATAAAATATACTAATTAATTTATATAAATAGCCTATATTAGTACAAACATGTTGCGACCAATGTTATTTCCTAGAACTTTTAAATTATAATTAAAATACAAATAATAGAAACAGACAAGTTATATTCACCGCCGTCCATTAAATAAAATTTGGTAGAATATAATATTAATTATTTATTAAGAAATTTCTCAAATTCTATCTAATCTTTATTAATAAAGATAATCCAGCCGTTTATTATTTCGCTATGTTCGCTATACGATCATCTAAAATTAATATAAATAATAAATAATATATAATTTATTTTGACATAATATCTAAATATTTATGACAATTAATAAGTCTAAAAGCAAATACGTGAGATGCTATTAATCAATTTCCAATTTTATTTTTTGTAACTATCTATAAAACAATTTTAATATGCACATGGCATATAATACACATTATTTCGTATACACAAATACACAATACTCGTAAATAACTTTTTAATGTTATTAATTAATAATTTCATAGTCCACGACTCGAAAAGCGACTGGTGACCCCTGTCACCCGCCCGCCATAGAACAGTCATGGGTTCTCTTGTGTGTGTATTATTTTAGGATTTATCCTTTGAATATTATTTTTAAAGTAAACAATTAAAAAAATAAATATATTATATAAGCATGTACATTCACCATGGTATATATATTTTTTAAATTAGTTGTTTTAATATTAATTTCTATAATTATCTGTAATTTATCTAGATAAAATATTTTTATTTTTTATCTGTATCTTAGATAAAATTTAGTGTTATTATCTTTATCTTCAGGTTCCTAACACTGATTAAAACGTTTCCTTTCATCTTTTCATCAACTATTACACTCACTCCATTTCTCGTATTTGTCTTACTTGAGTATATTATTTTATAATCTTTCTCGATTTCTTTAGCTTATTCTCCATTCCACTTGTTTTCTTGCACACAACAAATATTGACCGTCCTTCTTTTTAGCACATCAACCAACTCCTATATCTATCTATACTTACTCTAATTTTGTACCTTTCACCCACACGTTAACGTGGTTCAAACCAGGAGCTGTATGTGCTGTCTCTATAACTTTGGCATCGCGTGCGTTGGATATGTACATGCATATAATCGTAACTCATGCAAAAGTTAGCACACTCGCTGTCCAGCTGATACTTGTCACACCGTTCCTTTAGTCATCTTTCCCACCTAAATTGGCGTTTTCTCTCACTCGTTGTCCCAGCTTACATTATATATGGAATAAGCTGCATTGTTTCATATTAGGAACTCTCATACTTTTGTAAATAATATATATATAAAGAAAGGAATTTTATAATTTATTAATATTTAATTATTTGTATATATATATAATATTAATAATAATATACTCATATATAATATGTATTTAGGCTTAATATCATGTTAGATTGAATTATACTATTAAGTAAAATAATAATAATAATAATAATAATAATAATTTGATTAACATAAATCATATATTTAAAAAAATGTATTTCATTTACCTACTTCCTTACTGAAATAATTACAAAAGTCATACGGGGTTGGTAATTCATCTGTAAAATGAATTACAAATTTCAAGTTTCGTCATTCTTTATTAATTTTAATACTGGTTAAAATTACTTGTTAATCTTAAATACTTGCATATTTTTGTATGCATTTAAATTTGTGTAGACATTTTCACAATCATTATTGAAATATAAATTTATTCAATTTAATAATTCGGAATAATAATTTGAGAACGGTGAAATTGTTATACTCGTTTCTTCAACATATTTATCAATACTATTGTAATAAACAAATCCTACGGTGTATATATTTACGAAAAGTTACTATAGTGGTAATTCACACATTTACGTTAGCTTATTAGAATTTCAAGAGGCCAAGTATATGTCAGAGTACGTTATTATTGGAAATTAAACTTATCAAATGTTTTGAATATTTCCATATGCTTTTTGGCTAGTTGCAAGTATTTGGCACTTGTCACTTTGCTCTGCAAATCGAAAATTAACGCGGATTTGTTGTGAAAATAGCAAAATAATCTTACTATAACTTCGAAAATAAGTAGTCTAATTCAAATCCGTGATTTGGAAGTCTATAACGGTCGATGTACCGGTAATTACTAATGCTCATGGTATAAGTATAAGTTCACCACAAGACACAAAGTCATATGGAATGTCGTATGTTGTAATTTATAATTATTTTGTGATTCATATTTGGCGGGAATGTAAATATGGTTTGTAATTATTTTATCGCCACTGTTTATATTATATACCTAACCATGTATGAATGGTTACACCAAAGATTATATAAAACTAGATTGTGCACTGAACGTTTATTAAAAAAAAAAATCGACATGAATGTTATTACTATGAGTTATCAATTTATTGTTGCCACATGTTGAACTCCAAAATCCTTTTTTATTTATTATGTGTTTTAATATCCTTTCTAGTTTCTATTATTTTATCTGCAAAAGAACGTTGCATCCCCGAAAAATAATACATTTAAATTTAATAATAAGCCAGAAAGTTTCATTTTCGTCTTAGGCATGGTGTACATTGGTTGTATGATGTTTTTATTATTGCAAATTATATATATTTTAATTTATAATAAACATGTAAAATATTTTTATAGGTTTTGATTAGATATAGACAGGGGTTGGACACTTCTGGGCGGCGGGCCGATAACAGAGAATTAGTCGGCCATTTTATTTGAGGAAATTTTTATCAATATTTACATAGTGATAAAAACCACATTTGAATAATCCGTTTTTTGCGACTAGTGATTTTTAATTTTAAATAAAAATTTACTTTCCACTAGTAGAAAACATCGTAAATTAGACATTTTATATCATCTTTAAGTTATTTTAATTTATATGTTAGAAAAAAAATTAAGACTAAATAATTTTTGTTCATAGTTATGTTTTTTTTGTTTATTATAATTATTAATTACTATTATTATGTGATTATTTATACTTGAGTGTATAATTGACTTTGTTATTGTATGTGATATTTATATTCATAGTGATTTTCTATGACTTTTGTATTAATTTAAAATGTCTGATAAAATATAGTTAATAATGTTTACAAACTATTTTATTTTTATTTATATATAATAATAATAATAAAAAAGCGTTAAGGTCAATTTAGGATGTTTTTCCTTTGTCCCTTCGGTCCTCAGAGAAATTAGTGGTTCATAATAATTATTAAGATTTTTTCTTCTTCGAAAAATGAGCTATATAAATTTTTGGTTTTTGAGCTAAAACCATTATTTCTATCCAAAAAAATGTTTTCAAACATAAAAAGAAAGAAACATCTTTGTAAAAACAATACATTACTCGCTCCGCTCAAAATCTAATAACTGACGAGACCCTATTCTTTATTTTGGTAAGGTGGCGTACCCGACATTATTTTATTAAAAATTTTTACACACAATACTACAATAATTATTATGAAACATTACACATAATTTTATTTATTAAGCGAATGGTCATACTGTTTTCCTCAAATAAAATGGTGACTGATTTTATCATTTCCCTATGCTGCTTGTGTATTTTCTTATCAGTGTCCATTCTGATTGTTCTATTCTGTGATATAGATATAGTTTAATTAGAAAAAGTTGCTACAGATATTATTGTTATCAGGTGCATATTTAGGGGTGGCTGCCCCCCCCTTGCATCTTATTTATATATAATTATTAATATGTATATTAAAAATAATTTATGTATTTCAATTAGTCAATAGTATTCTATGTATATACAATTTTATTTAATAAGATATGTTTAATAATGATATTAATAATAAGCGGCCGCGTGCGCGCTCACATACACACGTTTTATGTTTTCGTGAATTTTAATGAGTTATCTATATATTATTATTGTTATCTGTGTTTTTATGTTCGTCGGCGGTTATCGAGTCGTCGCGGAAATATTGTTGTTGGCATTTAAAATCGGTCGTGTGTGAACCGTTGGAGCGACCGGAATAAAGAACTTTTTTTGAATTATGCATAAGGCATTGTTGAATTATTATCTATTTTATTATATATTTTTTTTTTATTCATTGTTTCTATGTTAGGTTAGGTTTGTGTTAATTGGTTTTATTTTGTAGGAACAGTTTTTTTTTTTATCGTACTATTGTGTTTAGTGAGTATTAATATTATACATTTGTTATATGAAATTTTAATTCTCGAATAGTTATTTTTTTATCGGCGCTAATCGCCTAAAAGTAAGAGTTAAGCTATTATAGCTAAAATTTTATGTAATGCTGTAATGCTAAGCGTCAGTAAATGTAACGGCGTTAATTATTCTCTTATAAATTAATATTATTGTTACCATATTTTTTTTGTGAATTATTATACCTTAGGTATTATTTGTAATATATACCTTTTTATGTTCAGGCCCTAATTGCTAAGCATCTATATAGTTTAAGGTGCTAATCACTATACATTTTATATATTTGTTTTATTATTATTATTATTATTGTTTTGTAAATATTATTTATTTATTTTGTTATTATTGTTGTACCAACCAGGCAATATCTAAATTTTATATTATACGTTTTTATTTGAATTGTTATCATTTTTTATTTAGTAGGTAATTTTAATAATATTATTTGCAATTGGTGTTCGGGGTGCGCGTAATATTTTTTTTCGCTCCCGGCCCATAAAAGATAAATAAATGTATATTTAAATGTAGAAATTTATTAGAAATTTTATTTATGTGCCCCCATTTTGATATTTCTAGCTTCGCCACGGAGTGGCGTTATTACCCGTAGGGTGGGGTGTCGTATCCTGTGAAAATTTGTGTCATTTATATCCCCCCCCCTAAGACCAAGTCATTATTTTTGCCTCTGATTGAATTCAATAAAATATCTCATCCACAACAAAAAAACATTGTTGACTATTCAATAAGTGTGCAAGGCAAAAATTTTAAAAAATCAGTGACAAAGTTAAAAAAACACTGTTTCTCACTGTTAGGATGAAAATAATGTTTTGTTAGAAACAAGTTTTAAAAACAATATATGTAATCTATGAAATATTTAAGAAACATTGTTAACATTTTGACAGAAACAGGATGTCCTTTATCCTGATCATAGCACTATTATTTTTCATTAAATTGCTTAAAAAATAATACCCAATAAAATAGACTTCAGTTACCCAAAATTTAAATAGGTGATATGATAATATTTCCTTTTTAATTAAATGTAGCATACACTGTTAAGACATTTTCGCTCTTATCAAAATATTTATTTGGTTATAATTTTCAGTTTTTGTTTATTTTCCTTTGTGTGAGCACTATCTTTTTAATAATATAAATACAAGTCCATAATAAAGTGTCACTTATTATTTTATTAAATTAAAATATATTTAATTGAGTATAGTAATTACTTAAAATGGAATCTTAAAAGACCGGCATGAAATGTTAAGTTAAATATGAAAACAATAATTTTGCTAGTGGTCAATGTGTCAACTGACAAATTTATTATAGTTGAAGCGTACGATAAATTTAATTATCGTAATTGGATACACCACTTTGCGGGCACCCAATCTGTGCATCTTATTCACGATTTTATTTTTCTATACCTCTGTGCACAATCTGGTTTCATATAATCTATGGTTACACTGCTGCGCGTTAACTCTAACATATTGATACTGACTCACACAAATGCAAGCTGCTCTACCGTGTAATACTTTTACCATGCCAGGGGCGTATTTTAGGGGGGAAGGCGACGGGGCGATTCGTACATATACGTTTGTTTTTAATTAAATCGTTTATGGTTATACGTGTCATACCACCGAAACGAGGGTTCATGATAACTTTAAGTGTTCGGCGTACGATACGAATGGCTTTGAAATGGGCTCTTGGTCAGGTCTATATTTAGTGAAAAATCAAATAAAACACAAGCTGTAACTTTTAAAGTGCAGATACGTGTTAAGAAAGAACTACACAAAAGTAGATTCTAAGTGGATCCAAAAGTAGAGATAAAAAAAACCCACAAATATTATGGATTCACGTGATTTAAATATTACCAAAAATCTTACTACTAAATTTAGACCCTGAATTTAAAAAAGAATTTGAGTCACCCCCCTCCCATAGAAGTAAATCTAAATACGCCCCTGTACCATGCTAATGCTGTTTTGCCAATCAATCACATTGCTTTCCAATCTTCTAATCAAGGAACATAAATCCTCGATCATCCTTAATAACTAATGATGAAATAACGTTTTCGTATCATTTGAGATAACTTTTTACACCATTCTTAAGTAATAAGATATTTGAAATAAATAATTTTTGATACCTGATAATCATACAAGAGTTATTACTATACTATGAGTTGGTTTAAAAAAGATATCGATGCGGTTGTGGCTGTACCACAGAACAATCAGAAAGGTCACTTTTCAAGAACAACATGGGTTCTTACGGGTTTTGACACATCTGTCAAGATTAAGTATCATAATAATGAAATCATAGTAAGCAGTATATAGTTAATTCTCGTTTTTCAGTTTTTCTGGCAGAGCTGATATTTAGTAGCAGTATTGAAACCATATAATAATTTTTTTATCAAGATAAAAAACAATTTTTTAATTAATCGATGATAAATTTGTTGTTATTTTAGATTCTGAGCGGACTGAGGAATGTATTGTTTCTATAAAGATGTTTTTTTTTTTTTTTTTTTATGTATAAAAACATTTTTTCTGGTAGAAAATTATTGTCCAATTACCACAAGTAGGGTATGCTTTCGGTAGTAAATCGCGTCTAGTTGGCACTTTATTAAGCTCATTTTTCGAATTTCTTAAAAGTATTTTCCTAGGAGAAGAAAAACTAAAAAAAAAAATGGGCAAAATTACGATTTTCGTAATTTCTTATTTTTTATTTCGTGATAACTAATTAAATTTTAATTGTAGGGACTTGAAAATTTTTTTGAGTACTAACATAGGTAATAATTACGATTAGTAAGATTTTGGAACGGTTTGGTTGATTTTTTGGCTAAATATAGAACTCTGAATTTTTTCCCAAGTTGAAGTTTTCAATAAAATTGAACAAAAAAATGGAACTTTAAATTATTTTCCATTTGTAGTCCAGGCATGGAAACCAAAATTTTTTTTGCGGTTTTTGATCTGGTTTTTAAGAGCGGTTTTATTTATAATCGGTATTGTGAACGGTTTTTAAAACCGATATCGTAATTAATAGGTTTTTGTTATGGTTTTTGAAACTGGTTTTAAAAAATTACGGTTAGCGATTAACCGTTCTTATAAAGGTACTTTCAAAGAAAATTAGTCTAATCCAACCAAACAACCATGATGTTTTGATGTTCTCATTTAAACATTATAAATATAAAATAAGTAAACATAATAGTTCATCATAATATTAATAATTAGAATAGCATAGTAAAAATAGAAAATTTAATAATTAAATAATACAGGAATAATATTAATTGAAAATATTTTTAATTTTATTATTTTTAAAATAGTATTAAATATTTCCAATAACATAAATAAAATTAAATAATTTATTGTAAAAAATATAATATTATACTATAATGTTCTATTCAGTGGTACCTCAATATAGATTTTATTAGGAAAATAAGTAATTATTATAGCTTGATTCTTTAAAATAAAATCATAATCAATAAATGTAACATCATTGTTTTAATAATAAATTGTATTTATAAAATAATTATTATACGGAAAACAAAAATTTTAATTCATTTTTTTTTTTTTTTTTTAAAAAACTATTATTCTACTATTATAAAAAGCGGTTTCGGTTTCGATTAACACTATTATAATATTGGGTTTTAATATTACGTTATAATTACGAAATATATAATAGTTTTATAATACGTGTGTACTTACTAGGAATAAAGTTATCACATAAATGAGTTTTGTATTCACTAGTTACTAGTAAAACAAATTTATTATATAATTTATTAACTTTTATTATTCATTCTCGGCTCAACAATATGGGTTAAACATATTAATTAAAACTATTTTATTTAGAAGAAACTTGAGATATATTTTAAAAGTATTGACGCGGTCCGCGATTGAATGGTATTTGAATAACACCTTTCGCGCGGATCGACGTTGTGATTCCATTTATCAATGGCTAGCTCGGGTGTAGTAAACCTACAAGTAACACGTTCTACGTTAATGTGACAAATTTAGGGGCAGTATATGATTTTGCAATTCACTTGATTAAACTTTGATCAGTTAGTAAGTAAACTTTTTAATAATATAAAAATCATACACCAAAATAATAAGTAAAATTTAAACATAGATATTTATCGTATCTTCCTGAGATTTAAGTTAACGTACACAGACGTTTGTTATAATAATACAGTTTTAAATCTAAAAATTATGTTTGTATTTTTTTTTTTTTTTTTTTTTTTCTATTCATGTAAGCCGCGGCAACTGGGCCATTGGCTTTTGTTTGGAATTATTCTAGATCTGATCGGTCAAGTTGGCATCTTCCAAGAATTGAATGACTTTTAATAGTTCAACCGGATCAGAACCCAGAATCTGTGATAATGACGGGGGAAGTTGGTTCTTAAGCCTCTGGTTCGCATATGTGATACATTCTGTTAGTATATGTTTTATAGTGAATTGGGTTCCGCATGTCTGGCATATTGGGGTCTCATTTTTTTCCATAAGGTGTTTGTGTGTGATTTTGGTGTGTCCTATTCTAAGGCGATTAATAATTACTTCTTGTTTTCGTGTTAATTTGATATAGTTTGGGGACCTTGAGATGTTGTTTTTTATTTCATTTAATTTGGTATCTTGTCTCATCCAGTGGTGTTTCCATATATTTTCGGTGGTATTGTTTATATGGTTTTTTTAAATCCTTGATGGTGTAAGTGTTTATGGTGTTGGTTGTATGGTTTGTGGATGCTTCGGAGGCTGTTTTGTCAGCCGTTTCGTTCCCTAGAATGCCGATGTGTCAGGGAATCCATGCAATGATAACCTTTTTGCCTGATTTTATAACTTTGGTTAATTGGTTTGTGATGGTGATTGTTATATCTTCCTGATGGAATTTATTAGTGATGTTCTTGATCACGCTGAGTGCGTCGCTAAATATGATATATTGTTTTTCAGTTAAATTTTCGATTTGTTCAATCGCGTGTAGTATTGCTAACGCTTCGGCTGTAAATATTGAGCATATGTCTGGCAGTTTGTATGTTAATTTATGTTTGTTGATAATTATTGCAATGGTTGTTCCTAGGTTGGTTTTAGATGCGTCGGTATAGATTTCATTAAAATTTGAATGTTGGGCCTGTATGCTATTGAATAATTGTTTGTATTTGGAAGGTAGTGTCGATTGTGTCGATTGTTTGTATTTATCTAGTATTTATATTAGTAGATCAATGCAAAGTGGAATGGGTATTTAGTATTTACTACTAAGAAATATCCTTATCGAATCTTTTTTGAACATGAGTAACATTATTTATATATTTGTAAAAGTACATACAATGTTGTTTTCGTACTTTGATCGAAAATGATGTCAATTCTTTATAGTATGGTTAAAATGCGTAAACAATTTGTTATTGTAAATCTTTAAACATTTCATATTGACTAAGGGAATGGTTTTAACAGGGGCTATTTATTCGCCCACCAATAGGGTGTGCTTTGTGTTGAATAACATTAGCAGTTGTTATTGTTCTAGAAACATGGTCTTATTTATTTTATATCATACATATTATCGATTAATTATTATTTTAAAACCATATGGATTAGATAAAACCGCACGCGAACTGGTACGAACTAAGGACTAAGGAGCAGTCGAAGTCTGGATTTCCTTGCGAACGACGGTCAACATCTACGCACCGGATTTACGTCCAGTCTCACTCTCACAAACTCTCTGTACCGATATATTTATATTATCTTATAAATGTCTGTAATATATTTTGAACATTCACCATATTGATTATTTTTATTACACACTGTGCGAAATTGTTTTATATTATAAATTCATGACACGAAAATACGCCAGACAAAAGTGTGTTGATTTCTTTTTTGGTCATTTGTTTGTGCATCACATACCTTAAACCAGTGGTGCGCAACCTGGGGGTCACAAAATTGTATTAGGGGGTTGCCAATAATTTTACACCAAATGAAAAAGTTATATATTATCTATATTAAAGTAAAATTATTTTGTACCGTCGATAGCTGTGTCAATCGTAATATTATGTCATATCTTAATATTATAACAAGTTCTATTGAATATATATTATACAATATACATTTACATAATGTTGATAGGAAGGGGGGTCGTATTATCAAAATTAATAATTTTGGGGGTTCGTGGACCAAAAAAGGTTGCGCAACACTGCCTTGAACCACCACATTAATTTGTCCACCTGCGTCTAAACCGACACCAGGTCCGCGACGATATGTGGTTGAAGAAAATGTTTTTGGTTGCATGTCAAAAAGGTTTAGTAAAAATCATTTTTATAATATCAACAAAGTTTTAAAAATAATCTAATTGATTGTACTTAATATCTTTAAATTTGTATAATATGTATCAACTTAACTTACAATTATTTTCATATAAGAAAATCGCATTTCTATCTATTAAGTTCCAATAATTTAACAAATAATTACATTATTTTTCATTCGTGTATTAAATTGATATTTTATTATTATCAAAATCTATTTAATTTGATTTATTAATATTGAGAACGCATATTTGAATTCTCGGACTACAAATTTAACCATACGTGTAATATTCATCGTTATAATTAGGGAAATTTCTTTTTAAATTTATGATTTTCAGGAATTAATGATTTAATGATTATAACTACAATTGTTTGAATTAACTAAAATTTTACGTACTCATACAATTTAATTGTTTATCTACTGTTTCATTTGTACCTGTATAGAGGTTGAATTTTTTTACAATTATTAAATTTAATATCTTATAAGTTATAATAGAATAAAAAATAATATCTAATATTTAAAAAAAAAATCCGTTTTATGTGATCCGTTTTAGAATCGATAAAATCATTAATGATAATTATTAGGTATAGATACACACTTACTAGTTGAATTTAAAACCATTAAGTGATCTAAGTAATTAAGTATTTTAAAATTTAATTTGTAGGAAAATAGTTTTACTTAAGATTTGTTATTATGTTAACTGTTATATATTATTATATAATTTAATATTTGCTATTATAATTATAATATACACATATAATAGAAATATAAATTAACACTATACTATGTTACTATAATAGATATTATAATAAATTATACAATTATATTTCACATAATCGTAAAAATCGTGTATTTGTCAAATGAAACTGTACTTCATTAAAATTTCAATAATATTAAATAACACAAAAGGCCTTGTATAAAATTTGTAATTCATATTTTTAATGAAATTGAATAACATCTACATACCACCATAAATAAAAAATATTTAAAATTACTTGTAATAATCCGTATATTTTGGTTGTATGGTTAATTCGTGAAATCGTAACAAACAAATTCTTAAGGTTCTAAGCGAAGCGAGAAATGTATTGGTTTTACAATACTTTAAAAAAAATTTTTTTTTTTTTATGTCTGAAAATATCTTTTGGGGTAGAAATAATGGCCCGATTTCCCACAAAATTTGTGGTATGATTTATATAAACTAATAAGAATAATAACGTATGATTTTAGTAGAAAAGTGCATAATTATACTTGCTATTTTATTTAGTTAATTTTTTTAAATTCGGAAAAGTTTTTCCTTGGGAGAAGAAAAACTACCAAAAAATAACCGAAAATCAGAAAAAATTACAATTTCCGTCAAATTGATTTTAAATATTTTGTAACTAATTCAGTATTGATCGTAGAGATTTAAAATTTATTTTTATTATATAGTTTTTTTATTTTATAGGTAATTTACACACGTGGTAGAATTTTAGAACGGATTATTAGTATAATATTCTACATATTTGACTGAGTTTTGCTCAGAATCGTATTTTTGAATGCAATATAATTGTATTGAATTCTTTATTATAATAAACCACTAATTCCTCCGAGGACTGAAGGAAGAAAGTAGGATCTTCCAGAATCGACCTTCCCACTTTTTTTTAACCTGAATTCATAAGCCATTACGTGATATAGTATATTCACAAACGAATTTTTATCAATTATCGATAACATACTGTGTTATGTTACTATCCTATATATCTTATAACTTTATAACCTTTCGTGTCCTTCACTTTAATTAACCATAATTTGTCTTCGCATAACTACTGCATACTACCTGCATACATACTACCCATGTTATGTTATCAATGAGTACAGTTCTGATTTCATCTATTCTGTGGTATATGAGTGTATAAGGTATAACCGTGGTAGATATTGTAATGATATGAGCACACATCATTTTAAAAAAATACGTCTTTTAAAATAACACTCATATTTTAACATTAGTAAAGAACATTAATACATGTATAATAAAGCGACTCTGGCGCCGTCGGAATAACGTCACATTTACGTACAATTTAAAATAATCCCTTTTATTAAGACTATCATGAACTAATATAATAAAATAAGAAACATAATATAGTCGGCATTTAATAGAAAACCGTGAAATCAACACGTTCGACTTTCTACACGTATTAAATTCCTTTTTATCGGCGGATCATAGAGTCCCACATAGTCGGCATACACTGTTAGTTTCTTTATTCATATTAAATGGCCCTGCCGACTATAGTGTCGTCGAATCCCATTCATTAGTTTTAACCAGGTAGACATTTTTCATAAAAATTCTTTAGTCAGTCGTACAAGACCAACGAGTCGAGTGGTACACGACCAGTGAGTCGCATCTGACCAGTGAGTCCAACTAGACCAGACCGTCCAGCAAGACTCGCTAGACCATCCAGATCGGACTTTTTTCCAACACCAGTCTCTGCGCATATCAACTGTTACGGTGGTTTAGTTAGGGGATGCTTTTTTATGTTTCCTTTGCTAATTAAAACACACGTATCTTTATTATGCAATACTTTATTTACTTCTAAAAAACAAATTATGTTACAAAAGTTTTCGCACCGACGGACGAGGCTAAAATTAGCGGTCTCGCCGGTGCACGTAACCCAGAGTTCGCGGGCCTAAATAGGTCGCTCTAATTTACAAATCGGGTTTCACGGGTTTACAATATATATAATTACAAATAATACGATTACGCGTGGCACTCTCACGGATCCGAATCACTTAAGTAAGTATTGGCGGTCTCCGTGAGATTACTGAGGCAACGAGTCTAAATAAGTCGTTGGTTAGTCCTAAAAAGGACTGTTTTACGCAATGAGTTCACACCGGTGGAATGTCAAATGTTAATCGTCTTCTTAATTACAAAATCTGCTCGTCTTCGTTCTCGCGACTAATGGCTTCTTCCGTCGGTTCGATAGTCTTCCCGTTAGACAACTGTGCCGATATCCGTACTGGTGTTTGCGGAGGATCTGACGTCGTTCTGAAAAGAACGGTTTTAGGGTAAGGTGGAGTGTTCGTCACCTAGGAATTGCGTTCTGAAAAGAACGGTTTTAGTGTAAGGCGGAATTGTTCGTCACCCAGGGAGAGCGTTCTGAAAAGAACGGTTTTAAAATGGAGTGTAAGGTTCGTCACGTCGGCGGTAACAAGTCTTCCTCGGGAACAATTTCTTCCGTGACTTGGTTAAAATTGTCAGCTATACGTTTTGGTGGTTCCGGTGCTTAGTTCAGGTTAACGGCAAAATCTTGGATTTGATGTTGATGTTGACTGAACTGTGGTGATGACTGGAATGAATAATTTGTTTGATCGCTGCCGTTTTATACGTTTTAGATGGTGTTATACACGGCTGTGATTAGTCGTCCAATCACATGCCGATATCTAGTCAACGACGCGCACGCTCCTATGTTTCATTCCCGTACCAACAAGTAAACTTATTTTGTAGCTCTGAGAAGAGCTATGTCATTGCTCCGTTACACAACAAAGAAAATCCAAACGATATTCCGACGATAGCCAGAGCATTCCAAACAAAGCTACATACAAGGTGTTTTGATTTCTATCCTTATTGCAATACATATAATAGTGGTGTTCTATAAGGTAAGAATCACTTTTTATGCTTTGTTCAGGGTCTTTTCACTAATTTAAAAAGTCCGCATTTTAATACTTTTCCAATAAACCCATAGCCAATAAAATTATATTTAAGTTACAAGTGGAACACGAGTCCACGCTTTGTATAATTTTAGTGGGTTAAATTGGAGAGAATAAATCTTAATAATTAAAATAAAGAAACGGAACAAGAAGTCCGTATTTTAATATAATTTAAATAATTAAATTTATTAAAAAAATATTCCAAATTTCAAGCGGAACACGAAGTCCGTACACAGGTATAGATTCTGGATACTCTCGAACCTATTACCCCGAAACCCTTCTTATATAAGGAGGAAGGTAAAAGTACGATCCTTACAAACATCACAACCCCTTCTCCTCACTCCATTCCCTACTACACTTTCCCTTATACACCATTTTCCCCATTATACATTTTACATTTTATTATTTATTTTTCATTTTATTTTAGTTTGTAATTTTCGTGTTATTACAATATTATCTACATCAGTGACCGCAGACCACGATTAAAGATATCTTACAATATCATATAATAACATGATTTGAAAAAGTTATTATATCATAAATCGTAGTTAATAGCGTTAATGTATATAACAGCAATATATAATATCTATTTCACGGCCATGCATATCGTAATTCGTACATATTCGTACGTTTGTTTTTAATTAAATCGTTTATGTTTATATGTGTCAAACCACCGAAACGAGGGTTCATGTGATAACTTTAAGTGTTCGGCGTACGATACGAATGGTTGTGAATCGGGCTTTTGGTCAGATCTATATTTAGTGAAAAATCAAATAAAACACAAGCTATAACTTTTAAAATACAGATACGTGTTAAAAAAGAATTACACAAAAGTAGTTTCTAAGTGGATCAGAAAATTAGAGATAAAAAAAAACGCACAAATATTATGGATTCACATGATTTAAATATTACCAAAAACCTTACTAGTAAATTTTGAGCCTGAATTAAATAAAAAAATCGAGTCGCTCCCCTCTCCTAGAAGTAAGTCTAAATACGCCCCTGGGTGAACCTGTGTATTGACTTACTGTTACATTTTAACCCACTATGTTGAATGAGTTAAATTTACTCAAACATTTATTGTATCTTAATTATCTCTCTTGTATTTGGGATGGGAATGGGTTGTATTTATCGTATCATTTAATAATGTATTTATCCTGCCATAAACGCTGCATTACTATTTTGGCGATTAATATTATGGGCCATACTAATCCTTAAGGATCAACAATGTTGCTTTACCGCCGAGAATATACCTTTTTATTATTTGTTAATTTATTCCCGATGGTCTTACGATGTAAGATAAATAGTCATAATTCGATTCCTAATGTAGTCTCAACGATTTTCTTTTCTTTTTTTCTTTCTCGCGGCTATTTCACCATTGGCGAATTCAGGATTACATTTTATAATTCGCAGTCTATTTGGATAATTCAAACCCTGCCTGTCACATAACTAAGATTATTTCATCACATAATTTAATAGCTTCGGATAACGTGTCCGCTCTAGATATACATTCGTCCACACAAAAATTGTTTTTGATCATATTTCGCAAAGCTTCATTAATGGGTTCATTTGCTGTTATTGGGTATTGAGTGAACTTCCTTAATTTACTAGCAGATTCCCTTGGTATGGGTTCGAAGTCATATATATATATATATATATATATATACATATATGCTTCTTATGACACTGTATTAACTGACTTTATTGTTATATCTATTTATTATTATTGTGCATGCAACAAAATAATTTGCCGGTATATTTTGTATCGCCATGTTTGATTCACCCGATTGAGCATTCCGATAAAATAATTTTTTTTTTATATTTGAAAGGGTTTTGTTATTGTGTATCAATTGTCATTGATGTTTTCTAGTCGAGTTAGCTTCGTCTGACGACACAGTGCAGTGTGCATCCTCCATGTGGGTATGTACACGCTTCTCGACAAGTCACCTTAAGTTTGGCCCCTTTCCTAACCTAACCTAACTTTATCTAACTGCGAGCGTTTGAGTTTCAAGTTTTGTCAAAAGTGATAAGAGTCGTTATTTTTATTTTTTTCATGAGTATTGTGTTTAAAGTTGTTTCCATAATATTAAAATCTATTCACATGAACTCAATTTATTTTTGAATGTGATTTATGAGGCCTGCTGAAGAGATTAATCGTGATGACCAACAACACAAAGCCGTATCTGAGGAGGGGTCCAAGGGGTCCGGACCCCCTCCCCCCATTTTTTTTTTAGTATTTCACGAATGTTTAAAAGAACTTATTATAAGTCTTATTTTTAACCACATTTTAAAACCTAAATTCAGTAAAATTTCAATAAACATATTTTGGCCTTCCCACCCCCAAAAAAAATTATTTCAGGATACGGCCTTGTGAACAAAATATCGTTGAACACGGTATGTCAACTAACGATTTTACAGCACTGATCATAGTCTTATTATGGTACGTCGTACTTTTTATATTATCACGTCATGTGTGATTATTATCAAATTCCATTGTAAATTTCGTGAATAAATATAATGAAATGTTATTTGTTACACTATAAGGGCGCCAATTTTCTTCTCAATGCTATACTTAATATATAATTATATAATAAAACCTTTGGTGTACTATTATTTTTTTTAAAGGGTCCATTTAATTAACGAGAGTATGTCGTCCCAATCGAGCATCATTGTAAAAACATGCGAACAGTGATATTATGAACTACTATCATATGCGTATGATATGAATCAATCCAAATTTGCTATTTAGTATATTTTTATTATATGTGTATTCATTTTATATACTTCGTTGTAATTACTAGTAGTTGGCGGAAATGCAATAAGCGAATATTCAGTTTCAATTAATAATAATTATCGAATAATGTACGAGTTTACTGAATGAAACAATGCCTATATAATAAGACATAAGTGAAACCAGCGATTGTTGTATGTTATATGGCTCGAATTGTAGGATAGTAAACCAAAAAATGGAGTATATTGGATACTAATATTTAATATCTCTAATATATTGAGCTTTGAAATTGCAAAAATGTTTAATATTTCCTGCAATTTTGGGTTAATCGATTTGAAAATATTATCGAAGAGTAATCATATACTACTTAATCTTTTTACAAAATATTTTGTAAATCATTACTAACCATTTTTTTTTTTATAAGCTTTTAAAGTTAAAACTACTAAAAATCGGCAAAATTACAGTTTCATTATTTAAATTTTTTTTATTTCTTGATAACTAGTAGGATGAATTGATAGGTTCTGGAATCGCAACATTCATAGCTCCACACCATAGCTCCACTGCATCCTAGGCGGCATGGTTCCTTTTACTTTTATAACGATTACGTAACCTATAATTATTTTAACCCATTCCATTTTTTCTTATCATTAATTTTATCGTTGTACGTATATTATTATCAATGAACGCGCGATATATATTTATTCAATCACACAGCTAACGAGTACTGTACCCTTTCCACTATTTATCACCCTACCCGTCAAACGCTAATATCAATTTATCTATGCAATAATAATAATAATATTCTGATTGAGAATCAAACTGGATATATGTGTATGATACTTTTTTTTCTCCCAGTCAAATTCTCACTCCATTGATACTACTAGTAATTACTACATTATTTAAATAATAAAACCCATATCGTAAATGTATTCGATCGTTAACAGTTCGCTAACCGGACATACTTAAATAATCTATTAGTTTATATAATAATAATATACCATAATCGAACTACGTTGTCATCATATTAATATACCAAATAATAATAATAATAATATCTTAATAATGTCTAATTATTATACATATATAACCTAGTATCCCTGCCACATTCCAACCGACTTATTACACCTACCTACTCAAATATTTGATAAAATTTCTGTATATTCTATTAGTTCATAAAATAATATTATAATCCAACTACGTATTCATCATAATAATATACTAAGTACAAAATATTCTCTTTGTAATGCCAAATTATTATTTGCTAAGACATCGCATAATTAATAATATATTACCATAACACTGTGATTCCGAGAATAACTCTTTCTTTTATTTTTTTCTTTATCGTATAACCCCTTCCATTTTTTCTTGAACCCTATCTAATCTAATCTATATATCGTTTCAACAAGATCGATAATCGGCCGATGTGTTATCATTTATTATTTCTGAGATATATACTATAGTTCAAGATCTATGGGACGATACCGCTGATGATGACATGTTTTTAAACTTGGACGATCAAGGTAAGATTTCATAACAATTAAAACGCGATAATTTCTTATTATTAAATATAAATCATTAAATTATATTTTCGAATAAAAATAAAAATAATTTAATTTTCATTATAAATAAAATGTGATAATTTCTTATTATTAAATATAAAAATCATTACAGTAGATTTTCGAATAAAAATAATTTTCTACTAATTATATATATTATAACTATATACCTATAACTACTATAACTATATACCTACTATAACTAATTAGGTTTTGATCATAGAGACTTGAAATTTTTTTTTTGGAGTATTTAAATGGGTGTTTTAAATTAGAAAAAAAAAATTGAAAACAATTGGTTAATTTTCTGTCTAAGTATGGAGCTTAGAAATTTTTTCCAAAAAATGTTTAATATTTCTTGAAATTTCGGGTTTCAAATAAAGGAGTTAAACCGCTTCAATTTTGATCGTAAGAACTTGAAATTTATTTTAAATATTTTCATTGGTAATTTACACGTGGTAAAATATTGGAATGAATTATCACTTTAGTATATTGTAATAATATATTGAGTTTCGCTCAGAATCATATTTTCTAATGCAATGTCATTGCATTCAAATCTTAAGTATATTAGACCACTAAATTCTACGAGGATCAAAGGGACGAAGGAGGAACGTCCACAATTGACCTTCCCCCTTTTTTTAAAACGTTTTTTTTGTAATATCACGTTGTTTATAATATACAGTATAAAATGTAAAGTTTACTAAATTAGAAATTGTATTTTAGCGAAAAACATTTTTGTATCAACTGTTTTAGTATCTACAATTTGTTAATAATAAATATTAAAAACAAACTTACCAATTATATGGTAATCTTCTAGAAAATCCAAATAAATATATAAATTCAAATTGAATTTATCAAAGAACAATAAAAGATTGATATAAATTTGTTATATCTTTATGTATCTTAATAATAATATTATTACTAACAGATATATTTTATAATATAACTTTAATTGATATTTGTATTGTAATATATATATATATATATACATATAGTATGAACACACTAAAGATGTAAGATATTGTACTAAAATTAAATGACTGATGGATATTAGTTTAGTCAATATATTGTTGTTTAAATAATAATAAACATTTTGATTACTAAATAAATGCATATTTATAACTATATCTATAAAACAAATTCTACACGTTTGCTACACTTTCTATAAACGATGATAATATATAACTTTTTCCGATATTATTAAATATTTTTATCAATTATATTATTTTATACATTTATAATAATGATAATGCATATATTAATTATGCAAATCCCTAAAATTGTTTTATTATTTCTTGTTATATAAACATAAGAAGAAAAAATAAAAAATAAAATAACATTGGATTTAGTTATCTAGAAAGATTAAAAGTCGATATTCGATAGACATATTATTTTATAACAAGTTATAAATATTATGCATATTATCAATTATAAATTAATAATATCTACTGAGAATATTCAAATTAAAAAAAAAATTTGTGTATAACATTATTTTAATTGTCAGTCATCGGAAAGGTGATATTGATGTTGCTGTAATAATGGTTGTGGTGTTCCTAGTTAAAAAGCTGGATATTACAAATTACAACATTGTCCATACCGGTACTCGATAGCACATGCTGTTCCGAAAATTTATATTTTTTCATTAAAATTAAAAAATTAGACAACATTAACTATGCCATAGCGTATAGTTTTTATTCATATCTCTATTTTTGAGATTTCTACATAATTGTTAGTAAATAACATAATTTGAATTTTATAATCTAAATAATAAATATTATAACATAGCATAGTGAATATTGTCTATTTTCATATTCTAGAATTTTTTTTTTATCACCATATTTAAGGGACTTATAGTTACAGAGCCCAAACGTATTTTACTTAAAAAATAAGTAAATTGCGTGCACTTAATATTTAATTAATTAATTGAATGAAATAAAAAATTATGTACATACTACCACAATTAAACATATACATAAGACAATTTTCAGGCAAAATATTATCTAGAAAAAGTTAAAATAGCATAATATTGTTAACATTTTTGCAATACATTAAAATGTGTATATATAAATTTAAATATAAGTATTTATTATTGCTACACCATTGTCCAAGAAAAAATATATACTTATGTATATTATTTAATTTTTACATAAATTATAAAATTGCATTTTAGATATAACAAAATAAATTCAAAGTAGTTTCTAAATTTGAATTTAATAAGAAAAATAGTGATAGTAAAATTCATTTTTAATGATATTGATCAGATTTAACATCATTTGTACCGTTTCTTTTATTCCCAAACACATTATTTTCGATATCAGCATTACAGATTTTTGTCTCGAGTTTTTTCAATAAATTCGTATTTTAGTTTTCGTAAATTAGTTTTATTTTTCCATGTCATTTAATACCTTTTTAATGCTTGTCTATACTACATAAATATCTCTCCACATATCTAGAACCTTCTTAATAATAATATTATAACTAACAGATTCTGTCATCATAATTTATTTCGACTTCAGTAATATTGTCAGACAAGTTTTAAATATAATTATCGATCCGAGTAAGTTGATCCTTAAGTAAACGACTAAGTGTCGTATGAGTATTTAATTTTGTAAATATTAAATTACTTAGGCCTTATTGTGCGCAATACAAATAAATATGACTCTTCTTTCATAAATTTATTTATAATTAGTATTTTTTTTATATATATTATATACCAATATTTATTATGTTATATATATATATATATATATATATATATATATATATAGGATGTTCCAGGTCTATTTACTAATTGGAATATCAGCGCGAAAAATTAAAATTTTCAAATGCAGTTTGTTCTTAAATTATTATTTAGGCAACGAACTAAAATATTACTATTATTACTTATTTAAAAAATACATCACATAAAAACTTAAACAATAAACTCTTTATTTTTTAAGTTATATAAAATTTGAAGATAGCCATTTTAAAGAGTATATTAATATGAAAATTTTGACGTGTTGATCTCTTAATTTAATCAAGACTTCGATTTTTAGAGATTTTTTTATATTTGTTGAATAAATGACATTTCTGACGACATTATTATAGCGTATATATTTCATAGTGTCTGTGATTATATCGTGGAATGCAAAATTCATCAATATCATAATATCTTAATATCATCAATATTATGATAAGTGATACAATTTGTAGTGTTTGAACACGAAAGGACCAATGAATAATAATAAGTCACAATAAAATTAAGAACCAAAAGAAATAATAATAAAATTCACGGCGAAACTATTTAATATATAGGCGTAGAGTACGTTCGGTGGTAGATATTAAGGGGCATTTTGGACAAATAATTACTATCACACGCACAACGATAACAGTGAGCGGGAAATTGTGTGTCCGGTTAACTTGTGCAATGGTTACACAATTGTACAGTTCCTACATAATATTTACGAGTACTAAGAGCTGAACATTAATTGCAAACTTAAAATCTACGATAGTACGAAAGTTACTAAGTTGGTTTGAATGGTACTCTGACGACCTTGGCGACCACACCAGGTGCTGGCGGACTTATATTAAATACAGAACAAAGTGTGACGTGAATTTTAACCGATCGACGTTGAATTTTTAATGTTTTTTATTAATGTTTATTTGAAAATATTACCCAGATAAAGTTGTTAGATGTTGGATACAAATGAAACCACGAAGAATAAATGCATATATGATTTTTATTAAGTGTTCGCACATCGCGAAATAAAAAACAATGATACAACAAAAAACGACGTAAAAATAATAAATAACAATATATATATATATATATATATAATATGATACGTTCACAGTGAACGATAACGAATAAAAATAGTATTTGTTTAATACGAAATTTGAAGAGTACAACGGAACGACGAACAACAAACGATAATAATGTTGGTCGTACAATGTGAAGAAAAAAACACGATAATAATTTCAATACAATTATACATGTCAATTAATAAGATTAGTTTTAATGATATATACACGGGACGGTAAAGTGGAGAAACCTTGTGCGGACGTTGCGCCTCACAGTGGACTCTCACTCTGGCGCGATAATTATTGCATATTTTTTTCTTTTTTGAGTCAGCGTAAACATGTAAATTGATCATTTTTCGATAAATATTGATAACTGAGATAATCTACAAAATTATAACTGTATGTATTTAAACCGTGGCATGCACTAAGGCCCAGTTGTACAGTCACATGATTAACCGCCGATTGGATAATCAATGATCAAAACGAATTGTTCATATACAATATTTTCATTTTTATCCATTACAATTGGTATTCATTCATCTGATATTCAAATCAGAAAACAGAAGTTTTATCACCAGTCATATTATCATTTTACCCAAATAATAATGATATTTGTATTTGCATTAGAAAAATACGAACGTTAATCGAACGTAAATTACGAACGTTTAACTTTAATTTTCAATTATTTAACATTCAAATATTATGAATAAATAAATAAATATCTATCAAAGGACTCATCATCCCTCCAATATGTAAAATGATCTAGTCTAGATCTAAATATTTTTTAACGTCTGGGAAAAGTGATCATCACCATCAAGTCGTTATATTCATCATCTCCGATATCAGATTCAAAAAAATTGTCGTCATAATCAAAATACATTATGAATAAAATAATAAACCAATAGATATTTAAAAATGTAGAATTTAAATAAAATTTGATATATAATATATTGTAATAAAATTTCAGACAAATAAAACATTCACAATTCTCTTATTATTGTTTTATTTGAAATCTGAATAATTAATTGATAAGAATTAAATGATAACATGATCAATAGATGGTTAAGCACTAATCATAGTTTAATTGACCAAAATTAGTTGTTTAACTTGACCGTCGTTTAATCATTGATTAAGACTTTAACCGATACTGTACATTGACCAAATTTTCTTAAACATCGATTAACACTTAATCACAGTTTAATCAATCACTGTACAACTGGGCCTCAGTTTATCACTTATCTTATTAAATTAATTTGAATGTTGAATATTAAATTATTAAACAATTCAAATCAGTATTCACCATATTTTTTTTTATTTTAAATTATAATTTGGATATTGGTTAATTAATATGGACCAATCATTAAAAAACCGCATAGCTATTTTTACAGCTGCTGAAACTGATATCTTAATTTTATTGGGAACAGAACGCGGTCCCCTATCATATAAACAATAAAACGAACAGTATTTTTTGACAACCGAAATCGATCAAAGAATTCTTCTTCTCTCCACCATTATGTTTTATGTACAATGGAAAACAATAAAATAAAATTGAAATTATAATTATTTATGATAACGATAATTCTCAAAAAATTAGTCAATCACAGTTTAACCGACCAATAATGACCGGTCAACTTAACGGACCTTTTATCAATGATTAAGACTTTAGCCGACACTATACAACCACCAAATTTTCTTAATCATTGATTAACACTTAATCGCAGTTTAATCAACCACTGTACAACTGGTCTTAAGTGCGTTCATGATTAAACATAATAAAAAAACAAATTTTAAGTGCCATGATATTAAAATATTAAGTTATTAAAAATAATGACGTCAGAAATATCATTTCTCCAATAAATTTAAAAATTTATAAAAATCGAAATATTGATTAAATTAGGAGATCGACACGTCAATATCATCATATAAATATACTCTTTAAAATAGTTATATTCAAATTTTACATAACTAAAAAAATAAAGAATTTTTTTTATGACTTGTCTTTTTTTGAACAGATAATAAAAGTAATATTATAGTCCGTCGTTTAAATATTAATTTTAAAAAACTGCATTTAAAAATTATAATTTTTCGCGGAGTAATTACAATTAGTATAAAGATCTGGGACATTCTGTATGTAATATATATATACTAGCAAACGGCATATCGATTTCGTCGGCATATCGCCTTCGGCGTAGACGAAACTCTTTTTGGATCCTTGAGCGGATTTAAAGAAGTCCGCCATTTAGTAGTCTACAGATGACACCTATTGGTGGCAAATCGATTACATTTTGGAATTTAGGAATACTTAAATTTATTTGCCTACGCAAACACGGAAAATCTGATGCGGGGGAAATTGATTTCCTGTTAGGAGTGCGGTTGAATCGTATTCAGAAACATTAATCGACGGCAAGTTCTATTTCGTCGTAGGTACACGACATCGTCGCACACGCCAGTTAACTTCAGCAAGTCTATTTCGTCGTTAGTATACGAATACGTCGCACATGTAAATATTCGAACATTTTATAACTAACTCACCGATTGACTTGTACAACACGACTGAACTTAATACAATAATGTCAAAATAAGTCGAAATATTAAATCAACACACGTATGAAAAAAAAAATTACTGTGAAAAAATTTAGTTGTGCTATTATTAAAACATTCGTAGTCGTAGCTTCAGTTCGCAGCTATTGGTAACCTTGCCAATCGAAATGCTTTATTTAGCACAAATGATAAAACCTATTTATATTTATTATATTTACAATACCGTTATCTGTCTCTGTAGCAAAACGCCATGGAGGTGGACCGAGATTAGAAAAATTCAGAGTTCGTGTCATGACGTTCATAAGTTTGTCCGCTTCCATCGAAAAAGCCGTAAGTCAGAAAATTCCGAAACCCTTTTCAATAGTTCCGGGACGGAAAAGTAACCGCGAATTCTAGCCACGACGAAGATATGCGGAAAACGGGTAAATTTTAATAGTTTAAAAACGCTAAAACTGCCCTTGGAAGAAACGGCACGAAATCAACTAACATTATATAGAGAAGAAGAATAAATATATAAATATATAAATATATATATATAAATATATATATATATATATATATATATATATATATATATGTATATTATTGTCTTATACTCTGATAATTAAAAAAACCATAAAAACCATAAATATTAAACTATAACTAAATTAAATTTCCTATTCTAATTTTTACCTACTCTAAATTTATATTAAAAAATCTAAAAAAATATTGTTATAACATAAGTAAATACAAAGATTTAAAACGACGTACTTCCAAAATCCTGAGATAACTTTGCTATATAATTTACAGAATATGATATATGAATAAATATAAACTTTGTATGGAGTTTCTTTTAAAGAATATGTAATTATTTAATAGTTTATTTATAAACATAGTATGTAATTAAATATTTCATATTTTTACATTAATATTTCAATTATAAAAACTTCTGTTTTAATAAAGAAAGAAATGTATAATAATTTATAAATAGGCAACATCGAAAGTTGCTACAATGGAGAATAATTAGATTATTATAAGTATTTTTATATACAATTTTAAAATCAATTTTTAAAACAAACTATACTCCGTGCCACGAGAGAACAGCGGCCATCCAAAACCCGTATATTCTCGCGTATCCCCCCTAAAATACAAGTCGACCTTCGTCGGCACTTAACGGTTTTCGCCGTTTTTGGTTACCTGTATATACATACTGAGAGATATATCAAAACTTGTTTTGAAGGGAAATTCCCAGACTTATGCCACTAATATATAACAAGTAGACCATCTAGTTGTTTTAAACAAATTATCATTGTTTATTACTGCACGCTGTATACTTACATGGACTGCCACTTGGTGGGAGAAATATAGGTTTAAGACGGTGGAGCAAAATTATTTAGATGCGCAAGGTGTATGAGTTTTCTTTTGGCACCGAGTAGTGATGGGCGATTCTCGAAAGTGAATCGATCTCTAAATGAATCGTTCACAAAAAATCGATCTGAAAAAATCGGAAATTTTTTAATTACGATGTCGCGTGTAGGGATAGCAAAACAATATCGATTTTTCTTAAAAAGTATTGATATTTCTTTATCAATAATTTAGTATAAAAGATCGGATCGATTCGATCTTTACAAAAATGAATCGTTTCATATAAAAGATCGGATCTGCGATTCGATTCGATATTCACAAAAATGAATCGATCTTTTAAAAGATTGGATCCTCGAGATCGATTCAAAAGATCGATTAATCGCATGGAAAAGATCGATTCAGATCGCCCATCATTAGCACCGAGTATAGCAAACATATTACAAATAACTGAATTTTAAATTTTATCTTAAATAATAAAAACTATAATATATTAAATATAAAAATAATTTATGTTTTATCTTACTTATACAATCGTCTTTAGCCTTAGATTTTCCTAATCAATTAAAAAAAAAAGTGAATTATTATATTGTCAACTCGCATATTATATTAAAATATGCACAATATGTTTTGTTTGAGCCTAATATTAATATCAAGAACTCTTAGAATATAAAATATTAAATTAATTTATCTTCTTAAGGGAGACACCTTATGTGTTATCACGGATATTGCGGAACCATGACCCAGAGGACATGTTCTTCCTAAATAAAGGAGATTGATCGTAAGGGATATAAAAATGTTAACAAACCACAAAACGATCGAATTCGGGAGAGAACTGGACAATAACTAGAATCGAAAAATGTCATTAAAATTGAAACTTGAAATATCAGAACTTGAAATAAACCGGGTGCGTTAGGATGTATGTTGGATGCTATTCAAAAATACAATATTATTACACTAGAAGTGTGCATGATACAATAAGAATCTTACTTCACAAGAGGTAAGATGGCCAAGAGAAAAAAACAAATAAAATATGATAAAACAATTTTTTATAGCCGTAACAGGAAAGAGAAATTTAAAAATGGAGTAGAATATGTAATAAATGAGTGTATCTTACCAAATGTTAAAACATTTCTGGCCATTAACGCATATGTAATATACGGATAACAGAACCCATATTTGACATAATAGTAATTAATTGCTATGCACCAACAGAGGAAAAAGGAGAGGATGTTAAGAAACTGTCTTATGAAGAACTATAGAAAATATGGCATCTAATGACCAATCACTGTTTCAAAATGCAGTACTTGGAGACCTCAATGATAAAGTGGGAAAGAAGAAGATATACTGATCAACAATAGGTCACGATAATCGTCATAAAAATACTAACCACAATGGAACACGTTTACTTAACTTTTCTTTGACTAATGAAGTTACCATATAAAGTAGCATATACTTCTCTATAAAGATATTTATAAACAAACTTGGATAGCACCAAATATATCATATAATAATACAAAATAAACAGAAAGGATGCATAAAAAATATTAAAAGTTTCAAAAGTGCCGATGCGGATTCCGATCATTATTTATTCATATTGAAATTTAAAATAAATGTATCAGAAAAAAGAACAAGAACCAAAATAAAACTCTCAAAAAATATGACGTTGAAAAACTTTTTGGATATACTGATTTATGAATATTACAACCAATTCACACATAGCGAAATACTAAAAACAAGAATTAAGAATTACAAAAAAACGTAGAACATATGTGGAATAGGATCCAAACAACAGTTTCAGCTGAAATGGAAAAATCCTTACGAATATATAAAAATACCATTGAGAGTTTAATGATAATTGCAAAGAAATTATAGTTAGATGAAATATAGAAATATATTACGAGAAATTGTGTTAAAAAATCCGACAAATGAAAACATAAAGCAATACATAGTGATTAGAAAACACATAGTAGAGAAAAAATAGTAGAAGAGAAAAGAAAGATTGCAAAAATAGAAAATAACAGATACAATTCAAAAAAATTTAAACATTTATGCAATACATTAAAATTTTTATGTATATAAGATTTTTTGTGGGAGTAGAAAAACTACCAAAAAAATGACGGAAAAACGACAAAATTTATGGAAATCGTAATTTTGATGAAATTGATTTTAGGTTCTACATGATAACTAATGCAATTTTGAACGTAAGTACTTTAAATTTTTTTTGAGTTTTCTCATTTTACTTATCACATGTGGTTAACTTATTGAACCACCTATCATTATAATTTATTGTATTATATTGAGGTTCACTCAGAATCGTATTTTCTAATGCAATATCATTGCATTTAAATCTTAATTATAATAAACCACTAATTTCTCCGAAGACCGAAGGCACGAAGGAGGAACATCTAAAATCGGCCTGCCCACTTTTTTACGTTTTTTTTATATATAAACAGGTTGTCTCAGATCTATTTACTAATTAGAATATCAATGCAGTTTTTTTAAAATTATTATTTAGACAACGAACTATAAAATTACCATTACTAGCTATTTAAAAAAAAGACATCTCATAAAAAATAAAACAATAAACTCTTTATTTTTTAGATTATGTAAAATTTGAAGATAGCAATTTTAAAGAATATATTTATATGATAATTTTGACGTATTTATCTCGTAATTTATCAAGATAAAGAATCAAGATTCTTTAATCAAGAATTTAATCAATTTTTTGGAATTATTTACATTTATTGAAGAAATTATATTTCTGACGTCATTATTTTAGCGTATATATTTCATAAAGTCTGTGATTATATCGTGGAATGCAAAATTCATATTATCATTATTATGTTAAGTTATACAATTTGTAGATTGATAATAATTTTTTTATAAATATTGATAAATGAGAAACTCTACAAGATTACAAAGAATGACTGAACATAATAATAAAACAAATTTTACGGGCCATGATATAAAAATATTAAGTTATTAAAAATAATGAGAAATAATCAGAAATATCATTTCTCTCAAAAATGTAAAAATTCCTAAAAATCGAAATCTTGAATAAATTAATAAATATTTGGATATACAATTTTAAAATCAACCTTTTAAATAAACTAGCAAACATATTCCAGATAATTATACATTTTCTATTAAATAAATAAAACTATAATATATTAAATTTAAAAGTAATTTATATTTTAGATTTATATCTTACTTAGATGATTTAATACATTCATAGATGTTACTAATCAATTTAAAAAAAAGCGAATTAAAATTCTCATTGTTTATTAAAAATATATTGTAATTATATTGAAAACTCTCATGTTATATTAAAATATATACAATATGTTTTTAATGAGCCTAATATTAATATTAAAAACTCTTAAAATTATAAATATTAAATTATTTCATCTCCTTAGGGGAGACACTCAAAATATTCTTCAATGATAATAATTAATAATACGCTAATACTATTAAACAACATTTTAAGCAGCAAACTAGGATGATGCAAAAATCAAATAGGTTATTTAATCACGAACGAAAAGGAGATGGTAAAATAATTTAAATTAAATTTGATAAATTACTTAACAATACAACTACAATAGACAATAGACTAAAATAGAAATTACTATCAAGAAAGTAAACAAACTTGATTTATACAAGCTATCTGTGACCAATAATTACTTATGCATGTGAAACATGGTCTTCAACAAAAGGTGATAACAGCAGACTAGCAATATTCGAAAGATAAGTATTAAGAAAACGTTTTGCCTCAATATATAATACAGAATTAAGAACATTCTAAAGAAGGAAAAATGATAAACTTTATAAATTGTATGACAAACGCAATATTTTATCATATATAAAAGTTAAGAGAATGGAATGGTTTAGGCACGTATGGAGAGCCGATCATGATATAAAAAAAGTAATAACTGAAACCATATAAAAAAAGAGCAATATGTAGACCACGTACGAGATGGAATGATGATGTAGAGAAAGATATGAAAGTTTTGAAAAAAAAATGTATCAGTTGACTTGGTATTTAATAGGAAAGAATGGAAATAATTGCTTGTGACGGCTTAGGTCTTACATGGTTGCTCAAATACACAAAGAAAAAAAAGAATATGAAAAAATTTATTATAATTTTAATATGAAATATATTATATTTACCATTATAAATGCCATTGATTAAAATGTATACATATAAAGGTAATACTATGAATGCGTTTTTTAAGGAATTCATATTCAGTTAAGTTAATAAGAAAAACAAAAAATACTAAGTTGAAACCTATACTGATTAGTGTCTATATTAAATAAGCAATGATATCTTCTTATATATGTATATATAATACAAACATACATTAATTTACACTGGTAGATATTTATTCTTCATGCTATATTAATTAGGTAAAATTCAGGTACATATAATATAATTTAAATACTGTGTTCTTGTACATTTGTCAGACATATTTATTTGAACACTTGATCAAATATACTAATAGTTTAAGAGAGTTCATTGTGGGGAATTTACATTATGAAGTACAATATTGCGATTATGTTACAGCGAATAATTTATCATAATAATTTAAGAAGAATATTATTGTTAAATATTCATCTAGACGCCATATTTACAATACCTATATTTTTGTAATTTTTTCCAATATAATAAAATCCTCTCAGGTTACTGGTGGTTGAAGTTCTTCTTTTCCATTTGAATTACGGTAAGGATTATAATTAGCAAAATCTGTGATTCATATTGAAATATCCAGAAAAGTTTAATAATATCATATTCTATATAATCTTATAATAATTACAATAAAATATAAAATGTAACATGTAATTGTCACATTATTGACAGAAAATAAAATAAATTAATAAATAATGATTGCAACTCATACTTTCACGCCTTCAATATTCAATATTATATTGACGTTAGTAAAGTTAGTTCCACAATATTGTCCAAATCACTATAAATATGTGCCAATTAGGCCTTCATTAGGCAGTAAAAAAAAAAAAAATTGTTAAATATATTATTCAATAAAATTTAATTTTAAATAGATGGAAAATGTGAATTTTTGGAGTATAAATCACATCAAAGTATATTGAAAGGTTAATAAACTTAGCACCACGAAGATAAAGATATTTTGTTGCAAACAGTTTAAGACTATTAAAATTATAAAATTCACCTTGAAATTTCCAGAAAAATAGTTAACTTAACCTAACCTTGTAAAATATTATGTTTTTAGTGTAAAATTGCGGTACAATAACATGCACATTTTGATTAAGATATAATTTGTATTAGTATACAATTAAAGAACAGAGAGAGAAATCAAATTAATTATTGTGTGTAATAACATAATTTTTATATAATGTAAATTACTGTAGTAGATTATATGTTATTATATTATTATATATATAATAATATATTTAACAATTTTATTTATTTTTTACTATCTAATGAAGTATATACTACTATCCTTGCAGCTTAATTTCGTTATATTTCTTTTCTCACCATAAATCGGTTTATCGTATTACAAAATGGAAATCGTTTCCAATAATATATAGCATTAGGATTGTATATATGGTAAGGATTTTAGAGGCATTTATTTAATAATTAATAATAAGAAAATATTATTATGTTTAACGTTAGTGAAAATTAATAAACTAACTGTCCATATATCGCATATTATATTATATTATAAAAGTAAAACAACATAATATATTAGCTAATTAGTTGTAAATCATAGCTAGGTGTACAACTCGGATATTAAAACACAAATACAATGTATATCAGTTTTAATATTAAGGTCTAGATATTTGTAAATATACTACAATGATATTAGTACTAGTGTTTAAAAACATATACTTGTAATAGTTAAAACCGAATAATATGACTTAATGTAATCGAAATAAGAAAATAAAATGTACTTAATTAAATACACATCATTGAACATAAAAATATAATTGATAAACAATTATTAACGTAATAAAACGATTCCATTTTACTGGAGGTCGATCTACTTTTCGATGGCTGAGAATCAAAAGGGTCTCTAAATTCAATAGGTTAATAATAATTTGGTTTTTTAATCGAATTCGTTCAAAATCTTATTGACTTAATTTTTAAAGACCCACATTTAAAGCTTAAAATCAGATCTATAAGTCAATGATTTAAAAAAACTATAGAAAATGAAAAGGTTCTATGATGTTTAAAACCATTAAATAGTGAATTTCAATATATGTTACGTTATAGTTAATTTTTTCATATGTACTAAATTATACAAATTTTAAGTAAACCTAACCTAATGGTTGCCGTAGCAATTGAATGCATAATTAAATTATTTTATTTATAATCCTGGAAATTCTGCTGGGGTTATCATCTTTCTGATGTAATTTTCAAAACTTAATAACATAATTCTATTTGGACGTACCGAATGAAATGAAATAATTCTCAAGTAAATTATATGTAAATTGCATAGTTTTTTTTTTTAATATTCATTCAAACACTGTTGACTGTTGCACTGTTTATTTTGCCGCATTTTGCAGTATACTGGATAGTAGTAGAAGTATTTATTTTTATTTTTATTACAGTAGGTAAAGGATATACGTTACCTTATATATCATCATTAATTTTTTATTGTTGAATTATAAAATAACAAAAACCGTAATTTGTAAATATGTTTTCGCTTAATTAATATAATGATACTTCGTTTTAGTATACTCTACATCATAAACACATTGAACAATATACTATTAACAAACAAATGTGTTTCGAAAACACATGTAAATTAACAAAACACTTGTCGAACGTTCGACAAATGTTTTCTAGTTAAAACAATATATAAGGTTCAGAAAAATAATATAAAATTTTCAATATTATATTCTTTTAATATTATAAATTGTATATATACTATGCTATTAAAATAAAATGCATAATATATTTTTACAATTTATACAATATATATTATATTTAAATTATATTATATAAGGTACAGTG